>OX941081.1:44730000-45330000 GCA_954870635.1 Arctium minus | reverse complement strand
GTGTGTTATTTGACTCGGGTGCCAACTTCTCTTTCATATCCGATACGTTTTGTCAAAATCTTGCCATGCCCACTAGTAGTTTAGAAGATGCTATAGTGGTAGAAATAGCGAATGGTGGTCAAGTGGTAATTCACGATGTCTTGAAAAATTTCATACTTGAGATTGAAGGGAAAGGGTTTGCTATCATCTTGATGCCCATGTTGATTGGCGGGTTTGACTGGCTAGCAAAGAACCAGGCTGAGATTGTGTGCTCCAAGAAATTGATCCAACTACCTGTTCCGGGTGGTGAGACGGTGGTGATCTATAGAGAAAGGAGAAGGGCGATGTGGCGATAATCTCTATGGCTAAAGTACGGAAAAGCTTAGCAAAGGGATGTTCGTACTTCTTGGCATACGCGATAGATGCCAAGCTTGAAAAGAGAAAGCTTGAAGACGTAAGGGTGGTACGCGAGTTTCCCGATGTTTTCCAGGATGACTTTCCTGGTCTACCATCCGATCATCAAGTGGAGTTCCAGATTGAACTTGTTCCGGGGGAGGCTCTGATTGCTCAAGCCCCTTATCGACTAGCTCCCTCTAAGATGCAAGAAATTATGGCTCAACTCCAAGACCTTCTTGAGAAGGGTTTCGTGATGCCAAGTTCGTCACCTTGGGGAGCTCCGGTTTTATTCGTTAGGGTTAAGGACAATACGATGCAGATGTGTATCGACTATAAGGAGTTGAACAAAGCAACAGTGAAGAAGAAGTATCCATTTCCTAGAATCGATGACTTGTTCGACCAACTTCAAGGAGCGGGTTGTTTCTCAAAGATCGATCTGTGTTCGGGATATCACCAACTGAGGGTGAAGAAATATGACATTCCAAAGACTGCGTTTAGGACGCGATACGACCATTATGAATTTCTAGCAATGCCGTTCGGTCTAACAAACGGACCGACAGTATTCATGGACTTGATGAACCGAGTGTGTCACCCATTCCTTGACAAGTTGGTAATTGTGTCCATTGAAGATATTTTAGTGAACTCCAAGGACGAGGCAGATCATGAGCAACACCTTCGAGAGGTCCTAGAGGTGCTAAGATAAGAAAGGTTATATCCTAAATTTTCAAAGTGTGACTTTTGGCTTCAAGAAGTGCAATTTTTGGGGCATGTAGTCACCAAGGAAGGGGTAAAGGTGGACCCCTCAAAGATCGAGGATATGATCTAAGATCCCATCGGAGATCCGAAGTTTTCTAGGATTGGCGGGATATTATCGGAGATTCATCCAAGATTTTTCCAAAATAGCCTTATCATTGATGGCCCTAACACGGAAGAATGTGAAGTTCGTGTGGACATAAAGTCAAAAGAAGGCGTTCCGAACTCTATAAAGAAAGCTTTGCGAAGCTCCAATTTTATCTCTACCCGAAGGATCGAAAGATTTCGTGGTGTACAATGATGCTTCGAAGATGGGTCTGGGATATTGTGTGTCCCTAAATCTAGTTTCTAATCACAATTAAACAAACAAAACACAAACAAGAATCAATTACCTGTTTGATTTCACTTTCAAATTCAAGATTACAAACTTTCTCTCTCTATAACTCTCTTTCTCTCTCTAAACGTATTCTCTCTCTAAAATACAACTGAAATATATGACCTACTTCTGTTAACTACTAATTACAAAAGGAAAGGAAACTATTTATACTTACAACTAAAACAAGGAAACTAAACAAATACAAACACTTTGACTTTTATTACAAAAGACTTTGACTTTGATGAGATTTGACTTTCTCAGCTTTGACTTCTTGAACTTTGACTTTTGTCTTCTTGATCTTGTATCCAACATATTTATGCTCTAACAATCTCCCCCTTTGGATTCAAGATCACTGTTTAAAGATCTAGCAATTCAGTCTTCACTTTAAGCTCTGACAGTACAATCTCCCCTTTTTCTTTGACGGTATTCTTTCCAAAACAATCTTCAAACGATTAACAATCTCCCCAAAACATTCACAACATACTTTCAGACTTCGGAAAGAAATTATCTTCAGAATCAGCTCGAATTGCTTTAGCAAATAATCTTCAAAGAAAATTTCCTCAAATTTTCAGAAATTCTTTGATCTTCTTCAAATCTTTACTTTGAACTTTTCTGACTTGGACATTTCTGAAAATCATCTCTAAAAACTTTATCATTTCTTGATACCATCTCCCCCTTTTTGATGATTTGAGCATCTATATCATCAAAACTTTTCTTCCAAGAAATGTCATTGACCAATCTGATCTGTCAAACTGAGCCTCTGATTCTGTGATCCATAACCAAGTATTCATCTAGATCTTTGCAAATCCAGACAAAATAAGAACAGGTAACTCCTGAATCAACAGATGAATCAGTTAAAATGCCTGTCGGTAACACAAAGTCACTGTGTGTAATGAATACACAATATAAAGGAGCTTTTTGATGTTCACTCCCCCAGGGATTCCATCCAATCATCGAAACACCACAAAGGCAATTTCTATGAATGTTATGACAAAGAAACAAATTCTTTGAGTGTTCGTGCACGTGTAGAAAGAATTAATCACGAATGATTGCTTTTATAAGGCTCAACATTGTATAAACCACTGAGACAACAGTAGATAAACACAGACTCAATATGCATGATTGAAGTGTGAAGGTGGGGCAGACTTCCTTCTTTTTCAATATCCAGATTTTCCAAATGAAAATCAGATAGATTATATGCTGCGTCCCCTTGAAAATGTGAAACATTTTCTTTTTTAGAAGAAAATGAGTAGCTGGTGGGTTTAGTCAAGAGTTGGCATGGGCTAATTGCCTGTTTCAATAACGTTCACCAAAGAGTTGTGAAACGCTAGTAATGTGGCTGCCCGGCTCAGAAAGTAGTTGGTGCAGAGTTTGATATTCTTTTACTCTGATTTCACACCCTCTTTCTTTTAATCATTAAACGCACATCTAACCAAACTCTCCTTTACATTTTACCTCATCACACCCACACTCATTTCTTTTCGACTCCTCACACTCAATCTCTATGGATTAACTTCTTGGGTAGAAATCACTGGTTAACGTGATTTCATAGAAGTTCATGTAAGTCCTAGCACAATGAACCCATATTTCCTATAAAGCAAATGTTGATCAAATGGTTTAACTTTATTAGTTAGAAAAACTCATATACAAATGTCAGATATGAATATGCTTAGAGATATAATCATGGAAATGTGAGCATTTTTAAACATTGAAGTATTTTCAAACAAATATATTGAATGAATGAACATGAATACAAAAAGGCTTGTTTGAAAATCTGACATTGTATGAAAAATGATCAGAAATGAATGATATAACAATTAAGGCTTATGGTAAAAAATAACGGATATTGTCCATACGAAACAAAATATAGACATTCTTGAAATGACGTTTCGAAATGAAATATCGCTAAAAAATTCTTTGAAGTACAAGCGGGGTGTCTTACCATCGAAAAAAAAATTATTTCAATTTAGAGACATGGTAAGAACAATTTGATCAAAAATTAAACCGATGTGTGTGAATACTTGAAAGTATGTAGAAAAGACAATACGCAAGTATTTATCTTTGGAAACACACGGTTTATTTATCAATTAAGCACAAAAATAAAATGAAAACATTTAAAAATCACACTTCCAAATTATAAAATCTGTTTAAGAATCGGGAAGTGGTTTGAACATTTCAGAACATGTTTTCTATATCTGAAAGTTGTCCTTCTTTCAGATACATTTGAGATTAAGATAAGAAATTTACCTTTTCGCTCAATCTTAATACTCATAAAGTCAGCTGAAGTCAAAAATGATATGACCGTGTCATCCTCTCTCATCCTGCATAAGTCTCAAAGTCTAGTCAAAATTTATTCACAAAATTTATTCGAAAATAAAAGACGTAAAACAGTAAAACGATTAAAGAACGAGTTCTGATCAGAAGTAATCAGAAATCATAGTCTTACTCCTTTTGACTTGACTTATAAGCTCCCCCTAAAATCATGCATCACAAAAATTTGTCAGTTAAGTAAAATGCAGAAATTAGTTATACTCCCCCTCAAACGAATGTAGATCATCTAAAATCTTCTCTTACTCCCCCTGAAATCATGAACAAACATTTAAAGTGCAGATATCCTTCAGACATAAAAATAAAGAAAATGATGAAAAATAACAATTCGTAACTTTAGTAGGTAACAACCGATTACGTCTTAAGATTTAACATACCAAGCTTAGAGACAATAAAATTAAATCTCTTTTCATATAAAGGTTTGGTAAATAAATCTGCAAGTTGATAATCTGTTTTTACAAAATAAAGTTCAATTGTTCTTTTTTCTACATTATCTTTTATAAAATGATACCTGACATCAATATGTTTGGTTTTCGTATGTTGGACAGGATTAGCAGATATCGCGATTGCACTCTTTGAGTCACAATAGATAGGTATTTTGTCGAACTTGAAACCGTAGTCTCCCAGCTGTGTTCGCATCCACAAGACTTGAGAGCAACAACTGGCAGCAACTACGTACTCTGCTTCAACAGTCGATGTGGAAACGCATAATTGTTTCTTTGATGCCCAGCTAACGAGCTTGTCTCCAAGGAATTGAACATGACCAGAAGTACTCTTTCTGTCCAACATGCAACCTACATGATCTGCATCTGAATAGGCAGTCAGTTGAAAACCAGTATCCTTAGAATACCACAGACCAAGGTCTGCAGTGCCCTTTAGATATCTAAAGATCTGTTTGACAGCAGCCAAATGGGATTTTTTGGGAGCAGCCTGATATCTAGAACATAAGCATGTTGAAAACATAATATCTGGTCTACTAGATGTAAGATACATTAACGATCCTATCATACCTCTATAAGTCCTAACATTAACACTTTTACCCGAAGGATCAGTATTAATCTTAGTACCTGGTGCCATCGGGGTTCCAATTGGTTTACAATTTTCCATATTGAACTTCCGAAGAATATCCAAAATGTACTTAGATTGATTAATGAAAATCCCCGTTGAAAACTGTTTAACTTGTAATCCGAGAAAGAAATTCATCTCTCCCATCATACTCATTTGAAAACGTGACACCATGAGGTTAGAAAAGTTTTTGCAAAATTTAGGATTAGTAGAACCAAATATTATATCATCAACATATATTTGAATAAGAAAAATATCAGCTTTTTCCTTTTTAATGAACAAAGTGGTATCAACCTTACCTTTAGAAAAACCGGACTTGACCAAAAATTTAGATAGAACATCATACCATGCTCGAGGGGCTTGTTTCAAACCATACAGGGCTTTGTCCAAGATGTAGACATGATCTGGATTATCTGGATTGACGAACCCTTCTGGTTGAGACACGTACACTTCCTCTTTAAGAATGCCATTCAGAAAGGTTGTTTTCACATCCATCTGAAAGAATGTGAAATTCTTATGAGCTGTGTAGGCTAGAAACATGCGGATTGCTTCTATATGCGCTACTGGAGCATATGTCTCATCGTAGTCTATGCCTTCCTCTTGCCGGTAACCTTTGGCAACAAGTCTAGCTTTGTTCCTTATGACGATACCATCTTCATCCTTTTTATTCTTGAATACCCATTTAGTGCCTATCACGGTTTTACCTTCTGGTTTTGGAACTAATCTCCAAACCTTTAGGGCTTCAAACTGATTGATCTCTTCTTGCATAGCAGATACCCAGTCCGAATCAGCAAGAGTCTCAGATACTCGCGTTGGCTCAATCTTACTGAGAAATGAGTCATGCATACATTGATTAAGAGTCGCTGACCTCGTTTGTACAGGCTTGTTGAGATCTCCAATTACTTGATGTAATAGATGATCTTTGGTCCAGCGATGCTCATGAGGGAGTGGAGTAGATACTGATTGAACATGATCATCATCTAGAAATCCACTATCAGAATCTTCAGTTTGAATAACAGGAGGGGGGTTTGCAGTTGAAGTTTCAGGTGCAGAAGCATCAGTTGGAACAACAAACTCTAGCTGTTGAGTAGACATTTTATTACACCCAACTGAAACATTTACTTCTGGCTCAACATTTACTTGTACATCTTCAACTGTAGGAGTAATTGTAGGAATGTGAGTTTCTGACTGAACAGGGGATTCTTGTTCAGTTATGACTTCTGAAGTGACTGGATGATTGCAACTTTTATCTTCAGACCTGTTAGTCACAACAGATTTAGGTATATTAGAACCTAGAAACTCATCATAAAAGAATTCAAATAACAAATCTAAATCAGTTAAATGTGAAATAGATGTAGAAGCATTATTCGAATTATTTGTTGTAGAAGCAGGTTCTGGACTGATCTACCCAGAAGCTAATACTCCAATGATCACGGGTTCTGAACTGAGTTGTTCAGAAGCCATATCTTCATCGAATGTTACATTAACGCTCTCGACAACTGTCTTTGACTTCTTCAGATAAACACGATATGCTGCAGATGTTGAAGAATAACCAATGAAGATACCCTCGTCCGCCTTAGCACTGAATTTATTCAAACTCTCTCTGTCGTTAAGCATAAAACATTTACACCTAAATATGTGAAAATACTTGATTGTTGGTGTTCTGTTGTTGATCAGCTCATATGGAGTCTTTTGAAAACGGCGGTGTATCATGGATCGATTTTGAGTATGGCATGCAGTCGACACAGCTTCTGCCCACAAGAATAGAGGTAAGTCCGATTGGCTAAGCATAGTCCGAGCGGCCTCGACTAGCGTCCGATTTCGCCTTTCCACTACTCCATTTTGTTCAGGCGTACGAGCAGCAGAGTACTGATGTGATATCCCAACCGATTCGAGATATTCTTCAACTATCTTGTTTTTGAACTCTGTGCCATTGTCCGTTCGAAGAAACTTGACTTGTCGCTGCATTTTCACCTGGGTCGTCTTTAAGAAAGTAATGAGAACTTCGGGCGTCTCATCTTTTGATCGAAGAAATTTGACCCATGTGTATCTTGAGTAATCGTCCACAATAACCAACACGTATTTCTTTCCACCCAAACTCTGAGTTCTCATTGGACCACACAAATCCATATGTAACAATTCTAATGGAGAACTAGTGCTTGGTTTAGGCTTCGGTTTATGCGGAGCTCTCTTCATCTTACCCTTCTCACATGCAACACATAATTGTTCTTTCTCGTATTTCAACTCAGGAAGTCCTTTTACCAATTTTCTACTAACCAGCTTATTGATATAACGAAAGTTCAAGTGAGATAAACATTTGTGCCAGAGCCAACTTTGCTGCAAAGAAGCCTTTATCATCAAGCAAACTTGATTGTCAATCTGAACTTTGGACAAGTTGATGGTATAGAGGTTTGTCGTTCGATGTCCACCTAAGAGTTCTGTGGTGTCTTCAGTACGAACCGAGCAACTCTTAGATTTAAAATTGACCTCTAACCCTTTATCGCAGAATTGACCAATGCTAAATAAGTTGTGCCCCAAGCCTTCGACATAACTCACTTTACTGATCGTTATGTTGTCTTGAATAATGTCACCATATCCTAAGATAGGTGAAAGCTGATCGTTTCCAAATCTGACATTTCCACTGAATTTCTCTCTATAGTTAGACAATAAAGCTTTTTGCCCAGCTTTTTGCCCAGTCATATGCTTGGAACATCCACTGAATTTCTCAGGAAACAATAACTTTAGGCACCCATTTAAAAACGGGTCCTAACAGATTAGCACAAGATTTTGGTATCCATTTGAAAATGGACCCTCTGTTCTTTTGAAAACCTTTAAAAATATTTGATCTTGAAGAATAAACATAATAAGATCCAAACCAATCAGAAAAATTATGAGAGTAAGCAAAATCATTTCTCCGATAATAATAAGATGTAGTAGAAATAGGAGATAATTGAATCAATTGCGTTATTGAATACCGCTTTTAAGAAGTTACAAGGTTTTGTTTATTTGAATCAAATTGATCAACTACATCAGTATCACTACTAACTGATCTATTACAAGAATTATCAGAAACTGATTCAGCTTTCTCATCACCCTTCCTTTTTGGTCTCCATTCTGTTCGAGCTTTCGACCTTTTCTTGATTATATCTGAAACATAAGATGTAGATTTATTAGGAAAAGCAGATTTCTGAAACTGAGTTTTCTTTTGTGTACCAGTGTGTTTCTGTTTCTGTAATCGCTGTTTCTTATGTTTCTTACCTTGAGAATAATAATCAGCAGTTACAGAAACTGATTCATCAACCGTAGTTGATGATTTAACAGTTTTAAGAACACTTGGTAACACCTTTTCATTTAAAAGACAAGTAGAATGATCAGGAAGAATAGCATTAAAGTCAAACATATCAATTTCGTCTATGCACCCATCATCAGAATTAAGAAAATCATTTGCAGACTCAAATAAGTCATCAGACGAAGTTTGAGGTGCCTTAGAAACTTTAGAACAATTTGTAGATGTAGATTGAAAAATCGTGTTCTTTAATACAGTAGAAAATACACTTTGTTGAATATCATCCAAAAGTTTTTCATCAGATAAAACATTTTCCAACTCAACTATTTTGCTTTCAAGAATGAGTGGAGGAACATAAACCTTTGCAATTGCAGGTTTTGCCTTCATCTCAGAAACAGAATAGCTAGCAAAATAATCATTTGAAAGAACTTTTGGTGTTTCTAAAAGATAACTATCATTTAACTTTGCATAGTTAAATGGTAGTTGCATTTTCTTTACATTCTTTCTATTTTCCGTTTCTTTGGTCTCAACTTCTTCCGGTTATTTGGTAACAAATTTGGGTTTTAAATGAGTATGTTTACCAGCACAAGCAAGAAAATCAAAATTATACAATGCTGGTTGTTTTCTGATAGCTTTCTTTAAGTAATAGGGGTTTTGAAAACCAAGTCCCCATTTTTCCTTAACATCAGCCTCTTCGTTAGGTGCATTCAGAAAAATGGTTTGATCTGTTTGGCCTCTTGCATAGAGTTTGGCTTCCAGACCATTTACCTTCTTATTTAAAAGCTTGTTCTCAACCTGCAATTTATAAACAGTTAGTGCAGATTCTTTCTTTTCAAACTCATACTTAGAAACTTTAACTTCAAAGTCAGAAATCTTCTTTTCAAAACAATCTACTTTAGATTTAGAATCAGAAACAGACTTACGTAAAGAATCAATCAGATCTTTGTTCCCAATAACAGACTTATTGATTTCAAAGATCTTTTTGTTTCTTTTAGCAACTCTGTCTTTTTCTTTCTTCAGTTTTACTTGAAGATCATTAAGCTCAACCATCATAGCTTCCATTTTGGTTACAAAACCTTTTTCAGTTAAGTTTAATACCTCATCAGTTGTCTCCTCATCTGAATCATCATACTTCACTTCTTTTCCCATAAGACAGAGATGAGCAGTTTCTTCCTTCTCTTCCTCTTCACCTTCTGAATGATCCAGCCAAAATTTGTCCTCCGCCATTAAAGCTATGCCCGCTTCTTGTTGTTTGGCCAGTAGCAGTTTGTTCTGATAGTACTGAGAATTACGAACTTTTGGCTTTCTACAATCTTTTGCAAAATGTCCAATCTTGCCACAGTTGTAGCATTTGACTGGATCACTTGCTGGCTTATCAGCAACAGTGTAATCATTCACGAACTTCTTCCTTTTTTCCGGCTTCCTTTCCATATACCGGTTCTCTTCATGTCGCTTTCCTTCAACTCTTTCTCGATGCTCATGATTCTTGGAACTTGACGAAGAGTACCTCTGTGAGTTATATCCCGGCTTCTTGTAAAACTTTTTCTGGAATGCACGGGTCAATAGCAACATAGCCTGTTTGAGGCTTTCTCCATCATCACCATCTGATTCAGATTCAGACTTAGAACTTGTTATCACTTTCTTCTTTTTCTTCTTTTCTTTCTTTTCTTTCTTTTTCTCTCCGGCTACCAATGCAATAGGATCAGGAACCTTTTCTGCCTTCTTTTTCTCAGCTCTTTTCTCTTCCACTTCTTCTTCATTCTGCCTCAAAGTCTCATATACCTCATGTAATGGTATGTCATTCAGATCCTTCATCTGCTTCATCCTACGTGTATGCTTCTTCCACTCTGGTTGTAGAATGCTCAGAAATTTAACATTGTTTTCAATTTGCTTCTTCTTCACTTTGTTCTTTGAGAGTTTGTTCAGAAGAAGTACAAACCTCTCATAGGTTTCCTCTAGGCTCTCATTTTCTTTTGCTTTGAATTCCTCGTAGCTATTTATGCAGTTAGCCACTTTCATTTGATTGCCGACTTTGGAACCCATAATCATCTTTTGCAACTGATCCCACATCTTCTTAGCATTTCCCTTGTAGCTGTCTATCTTGATATAGATGTCATTTGGAATGCTCTGAAGAAGTAAGGATCTTGCTTGTTTATCTGCTTTGTATCGGCTTTTCTGTTCTTCAGAATACTGAGAGATATCCACTGCCACTGTTTTCATCTTTTGATCTTTTTCTCAATACCATCTTCACTATCAGACGAATCATCATCTGGTATTTGAACCATGATTGGTGCCATAGGACCTTCTGTGATTGACAACATAATATTCTCTCCATTTGCATGTCTGTCTATAAAATCAAGGAATCTGTCTTTCCACTGTTCATACTCTCCTTTGAACAGTACAGGTGGCTTGACATCAGTGCCAATGGAAAGAGCATATTTGGAAGTCATCTTGATTAAACCTGTTTGAAAAATATATGCAATAAGAAACTAGAAACTGATCGTTAGTCCAAATGAAACAATCAAGAAAATACAGAAAACTTGAAATATAAAAACAGAAATTTTGATCACAACCAGAAATATGTCCCCCTCCGCAGACTTAGCACGGGGGTCCCGCTAGTGTGGTACGCAAACTACACTTTGCGTCTCTCTCGACTTGCTTAAATGATACTTTGCGTGTCGAATTGTGATGAGTAGCTTTGCGTGCTGAGAAGATTACTTTGCGTTTCAAATGGGAATCGCAAACCTTTACTTTGCAGTTCAAGAGGGAAACGCAAACCCTTACTTTGCGTTTCAAGTGAGAAGCGCAAACCACAACTTTGCGTTTCAAGAGGCAAACGCAAACCACAACTTATCTCTGAACTCAATCACTTCTACTTTGCGTTTGTCAACTTTGCGTGTCATGAAAAGTACATAAACGATGAACTTCGCGTTTCACGTTACAAACGCAAACCCAACTTTGCGTTTGTAGTTAGAAACGCAAACCCTACTTTGCATTTGTAGTTACAGACGCAATGCTTGCTTCTCAGTTCTTGTTGAAGACGCAAACCTTAACTTCTCGATTCTTGAAGTTTCTCAATGAATAAAACGCAAACCTCTGAATCTTGATGAATTACCCGTAAACCTTGATGAATGAAACGCAAACCTTGATGAACACGCGCAAACCTCTAAAATCGATCAAAATCACACCAAATACTCATCTAGATCTATACATCTAACTCGAAACTTCGACAATTTGATCGTTTAAACAACTAAAACACAATCTTAGCAACTAATTTCGATCAAATACACAAAAATGTATAAATCGACTCAATTACAGTGCACAGGACTCGTGAACTTAGAACTCAACTAAAATCAAAATTATCAATCAAATACAGTGCATTTCTTGGAATCACCTATACAAACTCGATCGAATATGCTATATGAACAAAATCTAATCGATTACAACTCCAAAAAGGCACTAAAACTCGGATATGATTTTTCACTCAAGAACACAGACGAACTTTCGTATTTTCTTGATTTTTCGATTTGGATCTGCTCTGAAACCAATTGTGTGTCCCTGAATCTAGTTTCTAATCACAATTAAACAAACAAAACACAAACAAGAATCAATTACCTGTTTGATTTCATTTTCAAATTTAAGATTACAAACTTTCTCTCTCTATAACTCTCCTTCTCTCTCTAAACGTATTCTCTCTCTAAAATACAACTGAAATATATGATCCACTTCTGTTAACTACTAATTACAAAAGGAAAGGAAACTATTTATATTTACAACTAAAACAAGGAAACTAAACAAATACAAACACTTTGACTTTTATTACAAAAGACTTTGACTTTGATGAGATTTGACTTTCTCAGCTTTGACTTCTTAAACTTTGACTTTTGTCTTCTTGATCTTGTATCCAACATATTTATGCTCTAACAGATGTGTTTTAATTCAAAGGGGTAAAGTAATCGCCTATGTGTCAAGGAAACTCAAGGTGCATGAATTTAACAATCTCACCCACGATTTGGAATTGGCAGTAATAGTGTTTGCCTTGAAGTTGTGGAGACATTATCTCTACGGCATGAAGTGCACGCTCTATACAGACCACAAGAGTTTGAAACACATATTTGATCAGAAGGAATTGAATATGAGGAAAAGAAGGTGGTTGGAACTACTTAAGGATTAGGACTGCAAGTTGCTCTACCACCCAGGTTAGCCAAACGTAGTAGCAGAAGCTTTGAGTCAGAAGGACTATGGGGGAAGCTCTTGGGCCACCATTTCAAGAATTGAGTTGATATCAAGAACAAATCAAAATGGTGCAAGTTGAAGCTTTATTCGAGGATAATATAAAGGAGGAAGTTATGGTAAAACAACATTTACTTTTGACGGAGGATAGCCGTGGAGTAAAACTATTCAATGGACGAGTTTGGGTGCCCAAGGTTGGGGGTAACCGGGAACTACTCCTCGAAGATTCTCATAAGTCAAAATATTCTATCCATCCCAGGAGCATGAAGATGTACAGAGACTTAAAATTGCATTATTGGTGGCCGATTATGAAACTTGATGTGGCACGCTACGTGGAATGATGCGTAACTTGTTTACAAGTGAAGGCCGAGTATCAACGACCTTATGGGAGTCTACAGTCCTTGGAGATTCTGTAATGGAAATGAGAGCATATCACTATGGACTTCGTGACAAAATTGCCTAAGACCTTAAGGTGTCACGATACGATTTGGGTGATAGTGGACCGCTTGACCAAAAGCGCCCATTTTCTGGCCATGCGGGAAACATTGTGTGTGGACAAGCTAGCAAAGTTGTATATTGATGAAGTGATATCTCGTCATGGTGTACCATTGTCCATTGTCTCGGATCGCGATAATCGGTTCACTTCACATTTTTGGGATGACTTGCAAAAAGAATTGGGCACGCGTGTGAAGTTGAGTACGACCTACCATCCCTAGACCGACGGCCAAAGCGAGAGAATGATTCAGACGCTTGAAGACATGTTGAGATCTTGTGTGATCGACTTTGGGAGTAGTTGGGACTCTCACCTACCTTTGGTGGAATTGGCATACAACAACAACTACTACTCGAGTATTGGTATGTCACCGTTTGAGGCCTTGTACGGACGAAAGTGCAGAACGTTCGTGTGTTGGCTCGAAGAGGGTGAGAAACAGTTTGCCGGCCCGGAGATAGTGTAAGCAATGACCGACGAGGTTAAGGGTATACGCAAGCGTTTGAAAACGACCCAAGACCGACAGAAAAATTATGCCGACAAGAAGAGGTGATCGATAAAGTTCCAAGTGGGAGACCGTGTGATGCTTAAGGTGCCCCCTTTGGAAATAGGAGAACTCGACCAGGTACAAGTAATTATCCCAACTTCCATGCCATTCCAACGCACATGCTAGGAGCATATCCTCCAATGTTTGAATCGTACGTTCAGATTGCCCATCAGTTTGCGGATGAAAGTCTATACAAAAATTCAAACGTGTGCCCCAAGCTTTATGTAAACTTTCCCAAAATTAAGATGTAAAGCATAGGTCTCGATCGAAGGTAATCGATACAGGAGTGCCATGGAGACGTATAATCTCACGTTGGAATACTTCTGTCAATTTATCAATTGACCATGTTTGTAGAATAGGAAGAAAATGAGCTGATTTTGTTAGTCAGTCAACCACTACGCAAATTGGATCGTGTTTCAAGGTCGTGCGGGGTAGTCCGACTACAAAATCCATAGTTACGTGTTGCCACTTCCATACAGGAATGTCCAGCGATTGGAGAAGACCACCTGGACGTTGATGCTCACTTTTATCTCTAGTTTGGAAAGCATAGGAAGTTGAGTCCCCGTTTACTTGGGTCGTTCATAGTGCTTAAGCATATGGGACTCCAAGCGTATCAGTTGGAGTTACCACTGGAAATGAGTGGAATTCACAACACATTCCACGTTTTTTTACCTTCGTAAGTGTCTAGCGGAAGAAGAGAGCGTTATACCACTTTCCAAGATTAAAGTGGACGAAGGAAATCGTTGTGTCGAGGAACTCGACATGATCCTAGAGAAGAAAACAAAGAATCTTCGTCATAAGGAGTTCACATTGGTCAAAGTCCAATGGAAGTACCATCGTGGCACAAATGTGACTTAGGAGGCCGAAGAGAACATGAAGTAGAGATATCCTCACCTCTTTCCCTAGCGAAGATTTCGAGGATGAAATTGTTTTCTAGTTGGGGAGGATTGTAACACACGGTATTTTGGGTACGTTTTATTTTACCTTAATTCCTTAAATTGTCAAGCAATCGCGTATTGGTGTATTAATCTTGCTAGTAGGAAAACCTTAGAGAGCTGGGGTGATGTTGAAATCCTTAGCCATGCATCGTTAGCAACCGTGAAGGCAAACTCCAAAATTCGAGAGTCGGTACCTCACCGACGACTATGGCCACGATTATGACACCTTGTCACTCTTGCGATCACGAGAGAGTGTACCAAGAGGGGGGGAGGCTTGGCGACAATGCCAGGCGATTATGACACCCGATCACTCTCGCCGGGCAAAGTCGCGGGAAGTGTACCACGGGTCATGGTAGCCTGGAGACAATGCCAAACAACTATGACACTATCATAGTTGCAAGGCACAATCGCGGTCGGGCCCCCGGCCATTTATTGCTCCCAACTCGATTTTTAGACCATTTTCTTATTTTTGAGCTTTTTGAGGTGCAATTTTTGGAGAAACAAAAGGTTGGTGACACCAATTTAAGGAACTCAAGTGATTAAAGGGTTCAAAGTTCATCTTTCATTTTCTCTCAAGGTCATCCATTTCATAGGTTATTTATATACATAATCTACTAAGCTGAGTTCATTCACTTTTAACTTTACATGTACAAACCCTTATATTTTGGTGATTTTTACATACCTTTAAACTTATGTGTGAGAGTTTAGTAAATCTAAAGCAAAAATCTAGTTTTGGGGTTTTAGGATTTGTCTTCATTAAATGTGTTTTGAAGGAAGTGAAAATGAGATTTATGAATATTGATGTTTCTCACCACATTATTGCTACCACTTTGTATTTATGGGGTTTTGATGAAAATAAACCAAATTTAGGGTTTTGAAATGATCTAAAATTTTGGATCGTAATTTATATATTATGGTTTTACAATTAAGTGAAAGATTGAAGACAATTATTTAATGAATCTTGGTGTTAAAAGATGTCTCCACTAGGATGGTTGGAAGTAAAGGTATCCATTTCATATGTTGATTTTGGGGTAACTAGATGTCAATTCATTCTACATGATTTAGTATGGCGTATATGATTGGGTTTTGGTTTTGATCTTAGTACAATGGACCCATATGCACGGTGGTCTCGATGTCTTGAGTTTGGACATTGTGCTCACTAGTTTGGCACAGTTTAGGCATCAGATCATCATGGTAAGTAAGTTGTGAGTCTATATGGTTGGACAATGTCCCATGGGCAATAAGATGTAATTCCATTGTGGATATATTCCCGTTTTGGAACATTCCAAGAATAGACCAAGATGGGTTGACTTGGCGGTTTATTGAGCAATAGACTTAGGGGAGTTGAGCTCTCAAATGTGATTGGTATTGAATTATAATGTGCTATGATTTTTAAAGGTTTCTATTCCCTTGATCAAGCTTTGGTCATCTCCATTTATGTTTCAAATGAGCCTATACTTTCCACTAATAAATGTTCACCTTACTAGGCGTTAGACTAACACTTGTTTTCTTGGATGACATGTATGACAGGTCATCTTAGCGGCGGGGCTTATCGGGATTGAGTGACGATCAAGTGGTCGAGAGTTACCATTTTTAGAGAAGTATAGACCGGCGTAGAATGTTTTGTTGAATACCATTTTGGAGGGATAGCGACACCCAACTATAATCTAAATTAATTTGATTTAGATTAATAGGTTGTCGATTTACATCCTTTATTTCATTTGGGTTTGTAAACGCCGTACTATTTCCCCTATTTTAGGGTGATACACTTTATTTATATGAAGTTTTTTCCATACATATTCATGTTTAAATTGTCCCCTATGTGCCATTGCAATTGCACTTTCAATTTTAAAAAGATGTTTTGAAAGTTTGGTATGTGGCATTGCCATTTATATTTGTAAGTCTTTATGAAAAACCGTTGGGGATGGTCTAAGACCATCCGCATCAAAAGTGGTCCTTAATGCCACATCACAAACTATTTTATAATTTATATTTACATATTTTAATAATTTATAATAATCATAAAAAAGTACTAAATATGATTTATTTATAATATAAACAATAAATTAATTATAATATAAGTAATATAGTAAATCATAATATAAATAATAAATTAATTATAAAATATAGAATATGATTAAAATTTTATTTTTTGTTTTCTTTTACTATATTAATTATAAAGTATAGAACGTTTTGACGAAGAAGCTTCTTCTGCTAGTTGTTGATTTTTAAGGGCATCTCTAACCCAATCACTATAAAAAGAACACCAAAAACACTAAAAATAGTGGGTTCCTTGAACACCAAAAAGAATTTAACTCCAATCACACACTAAAAAAAAATACTAAAAACATCTTTAATATTATAATAATATTATCTAATGTATTAAACTATTAATCTATATAAAAAATGTATAAAAGTTGAATAAAATATCATTATTTAGTTTTAGAGGCCTACTTTATTAGCCTTCAAATATAGAGGCCACCTTTATTGATCTCCATTTTTTAGTGTTTTAGGGTATTTGCAACCCAACCACTCGAAAAAACACATTAAAAACTCTAAAAATGGTAGAACCCTTTAACACTAAAAAAAACCCAACTCCAACCCAACTCCAACCCAACACTTTAAAAAACACTAAAATCATCTTTAATATTATAATAATAATAAAATAATATATGTATTTATTATTATACTATTTTATTAAAACATAATAATTATAATATATACTTAATTTTTATAATCGATAAATAATTTTCACTTGATCCTAAATATTTCTAGCTACATGGCAGGAATAATGATCCCATTTCAAAAACCAACAAACCAACTCTTATGTCTATGGATCCATTGTATTACAGTCTAAATCACATGACTCCTATTGAATGAATAACACAATCAAAACTTGTAATTTCCAATTAAATATGGCATAACTACATATCACATTTCAATGCACAACATTGAGCAAGTTAAACTTGGACAAATGTCCCCAAAGCTCATCTTAGTCAAAACCGAGCCAAATACTCAACGACTTATTTGGCTAATCAATAAAAGTCAACCTAAACCAATAAAATGCAAATGCTCAGTGTTTGAGCAACTTATACATCAAAATGTTTGAAAATCAACACCACAAACTTAAAGGTTGGGTAAAATCCCAGACGAGTATTTATATCAAATTCAAGCCATTAAGCTCTTCACCTGTTGGACTAATCCAAAATGAGTCATTATAAACTTCGTAATGCATTCAATGAGTTTAATAAATCTCATGAGTCAAAATAACACAAACCCAACAAACTGAAATCATATGAAATCCTGAATGATTAATAAAATAAATATATCAACAATGCATTAACACCAAATCATCCCCATATGCACAATAAATCATCAAAACCCACATATGTTATGATTTGATATTAAAATGTTCATATTTCTCATGTAAGCATTTCTCAGGATTTTTATAAAATCAAATGTACCAAGAACGAACTTTCACCAGACAACAACACATTTGATAGATCTTAAGGAAAACACTTAAAACTTCAAAATATACCTTTTTTGAATGTACAAAGTTTTCACAAGGCAACTTGAACTCACCTTCCTAGGTTAAGTTAAACCTAGGTTTCGAACCCAAATTTTTAGCTTCTAAAAATGGAGATTTCACCATCTTCAAAATGTCTCCAACAAGGGTCTAGGGTTTTCCTAACCTATCATTTCCTCAAGTCTAGAAATGAACCACAAATAAGCAAAATCGTTAGATCTACAAAGATCCTCATAATAGGGCTTGGAATATACAAGAAACATACCACATCCAAGTCTTGAATCTCCTAAACAACACTTCCATGGAATAATCCCTACTCCAGATTCAAGCTTCCAAACACCAAACTTTTAAATTCTTTAAGGTAGATCTATACCAAGATGCTCCTAAGGATCTTCAAAATGGACCTTTAGAAGTCCTAGGTTCAAAATAAATGAGGTGGGAGAGAAAAAGGATGAAGAGAAAAGAGTTGGAAATGAGAAAGAAGTAAAAATAGATGAAAAATCGGATTTTTAGGTGTTCCAGGCAGAACGCGACCTTGTACCGCTACCCTAGGTCACGTGGCCAAGGTTACCCGCTCCTACCCTGTGAATCCCAGTAACAGTGCAATGTCAATAATCAATAAATGAAACAATAATAATATCACAAAACGTGGTCATATGATTGTATTGATTAGAGAGCTTTAATGTTCGTATAAAAGGTTTTTTAATGATGATCAAAGATTAACCCTAAACTTGGTTTAACAAACTATATATATACGACTAAGTCTATTTACACATTTAGCCTAAAACTTCTATTAAACAAACAAAATACCCTAACAATATCCCCCTTTGAATAAAAGTTCGAATGCCGCCAATTGGGAACATATATTCTTCTGATTCCTAATCTGATCTCAAATCTTCTCAACTCGTATGTTTATATACTCAATCCAGTTTTGTGTTGTATTTCATGAACCCAATACCGTATATAGAAACTGGGTTGTACTCATGTCTCCAGTGGGCAAAGATCTTCTTCTGCGTTTCTTCCATAAATGGTGTGATAATGATTACTCTTTCCCGTTTTAGAGGTGGATCTGGTTGCACATTGGAGGCTTCAAAAGATGGGGGTTCTACTTGAGCTCGGTTGGATTGTTCTGTCATGTAGGTTAGCAGAGGAATATCCATTGAATATAACTTTAAGAGCGGATAGTGCAGTAAATTTTGATAAAACAAGCTGTCGTAGTCTCCTTGTTGTAGAAACTCTTCATCATCAAAATAGCACAAATCATTGACCTCAGCTTGTATCGCGACTAGAGCACGTTCAGTGATATTCAGTTCAACCGTTGGATCTATTTCTGATTGGAGATCGATGAGAGCCCATTCATTCGCTTCATCGGATGTCCATATATCACTTTCCTCAGGATTTTCAACCGTTAGATTTGCATTAGTAGTTTTATTCACGTCCACGACCCTTTCTTATTCCTGAGTCTGACTCTGTTCTTCGTTTTGGACAAGTGTAGACGTGTCTTTCTGTACCTCTGCCAATTTTTCTACATTTACTGTCACTGGCTCTTCTCCCCTTGATGGTGATCAGGATCGTCCTGATCATCATGTCTGCGCTTGAACCCCTGTGCTTGACCTTTGCAGGGTTTTTTCTAATGAGGCAACTTGGTCAGAAAGTGTAGCAAGAGTTCGCGGCACAGACTGTAGAGTGTCGGTTAGGTTCTAGACAGCATCAGGTGAGATAGTAGATGGCGGTGCAAGTTGAGGTGGTTGTACTTGCGAATGAAGTAAGGTTAACAGATCGGATTCAGCGAAAGACTCAGTGTTGGATTGGTATAGGATCTTCGCGAGTAGCATGGATTTCAAATCATTGACAGAGTAGTCGGAAGGCGGAAGTGGGGTAGGTGGTAGATGTGTATGTGTTTCAGGCTCAGTGAAGACACCTTTTCCTTTGATCAGTCATTTAAGATCATCCACCTGTTGTTTCATGGCCGCATCCATGTAGGTTTGGACCGCCTTTAGGGGACCGTCCAAATGCTCCCTTGAGACAAACTTGTGTAATCTAACACATGGGTCACTTAGACTTCTAGTTATGGTAACAACTGTTGAATTAACAATCGTACCGTCTACGTTCATAGCTGGCGTGATGATGGTGTTGGTAGGACTTCCACCCAATCCTCGTAATCCACCAAGAGGTACAGTTACTATGGGCATTCCGACTGGGTCACTAAGACTTCCAGCAATAGCAGATGATGGTATTTGTGTCCAATCTAAAGAAAGAATATCAACAAGTGGCTCTAAACGCAAAGGTGCACATAAATATGTATGGTACTGGGGCAAGAGTCCTCTTGTTTCAATACCTGAACTCTCCAAGTGAGAGACACGTAGACTATGCGGTATATCCCAGTGTAAAGGTGAAACTGACATCTGTTGAGAGATGTCAGAGTGGCTCAGGGGGCTTTGTAATTGCATCACTAGGTCCACGACGGATTCTTCAATACTCTGTCCCAACATATGAGACGGAGTAGTAGATGTGGGTATCTGGCAAAGTTCTAAATGGCGTGAGGCGTGGCGTGGCGGCGAGGCCAAGCCTCAATCCTTAGGAGCCACGATGAAGCCATGGTGTTTTTAAGGCGTGACTTATGGAGTCAAATTTCTAATTCATATATAATATTATATATAAAAACGTATGTTTTGTAGTGTTACTCAATGAGTCAATAGTAATAAGCAAGTTAAATTATGTTATATATTAAAAACATGCAAATAAGACATTAAAAACGTAAAAAAAATCAAATATCTCATTACGATAACTGCGCATTAGACCATGGCGTGCCATGGGCTTAACGTGGCATGACACACAAGCCTTGGTGCCATGGCGCGCCATGGTGGCTTTGCGGAGAGTTTTTTTTGAACATTGGTATCTGGTCGACTCTGGTTTGGGGGAGGTCAACTGGAGGTTGTTGCCTCATCACACATATACACTCATGATTATGCTTACTTCTCCTTTCCCTCTGGCTCACAATATTAGCATTTTCTACTAAAACTCCATTCGCTCTCCTTATTTCTCTACTAGAGGCTGGGATATCAGGAGTGGGTTGCATACGAAACTGATCGTCATCGTCATCATCAGAGTCAGTAGACTCGTCATTTGATTCTGTTGACGTATCGTCTGATTTAGATTTGGTGCAATAGAAGATGTTGGGAACTGAAGAATTCATTAAGTATGATTAATGCTGCTGGTTCAATATTAATGCTGCTAGAAGACATAAAGGTTAGTACTGCTGAGTGTTACTACTGCTAGTGTTAATTAATACTGCTTAGCTAGTTAGTACTGCTAGTGGTTAGTACTGCTTAGTAGTTAATGCTGCTAGAAGGAAGTTAATGCTGCTGAAGATTAATACTGCTTATATGATGAAGATTCGTATGAAAGGATATACAAGGAAGCTTAGAGATATACATAGAAGATATACTGAAGATATTTTATTCATTGTAATTATCTTTGTATTCAGTATATATATATAGTATTGTTTAGAATAGGATAATAACTTTTAACTTTCAGTTTTCATTCTTCTAGAGAAAATCAACCTCAAGGCATAGATCCTAATTCTAGAGAAGTAGAATTCGTATTGGTGAGCCTGTTCATCAATATTGAGGTTGAGTGAGTAATCTTGTAACTGCAAAGCATCAAATAAAAGCTTACAGTTTGTTATTTATATTTACTGTGTTGATTTACTGTTTCATTGAATATCAAAGTGTTATTTCGCAAACTTCTTTGATATTGTTTCTGAGAATTAATTCTTGTTGAGAATTCGATCCTGACAAGTGGTATCAGAGCCTGATTTCTCAGAAACAAACTATTCATCATGGAAAATCTTACAGAATCAAGCAGTACTTTGGTATCAAAAGTTCCAATGCTCAGATCCAATGAATTTGACATGTGGAAAATCAGAATCAAGCAATATATTCTCCTCACAGATTACTCTATGTGGGACATCATTGAGAATGGCCCATCTGATGCAGGAAAGATTGGTGAAGATGGCAAAAGAACCCCTCCAAAGACAGATGCAGACAGGAAGACAAGGCAGATAGAGATGAAAGCCTTGAGCACACTGCTCTTGGCCATTCCAAATGAGTATCAACACCAATTCTGCAATTGTACTGATGCACAGATGCTCTGGAATGCTCTAGAGAAGAGATTCTCAGGTACTAAAAGTACCAAGAGAAATCAAAAGGCAATCTTAAAACAACAGTATGAAAACTTCATCTCAACTAAGAATGAGTCCATGACTCAAACTTTTGACAGGTTTAATAAACTAATTGGTGAACTAGCTACTATGGGAGTACAGATTGATCAAGATGATGTGAACAGAAAGTTCTTAAGGTCCCTTGGAGATGAATGGACCATGTACACTGTGTCATTCAGACAGAATGATCAGTTGGAAGACAAAGAACTTGATGATCTGTACAATGATCTTAGAGTATTTGAAGCTGAGGTGGAGGCAAAGAAGAAGCCTTCTGGATATGTTCATAATGCTGCACTCTTATCAGCATCAATTGATTCTACTGCTAACTCTGAATCAGTTAATGCTGCTAATGGATCAAATCTAGATAAAGGCACTGATTATGTATTTGAAGCTCTTCTTTCTAATCATGGAAATTCTTCTTTGATCAATGATGACTTAGAACAACTTCATCCTGATGATCTGGAAGAGATGGATATTAAATGGCAGATGGCCATGCTCTCCATGAGGGTTAAGAAGTTTATAAAGAGGACTGGAAGAAACAACTTCTCACAAAGAAGAGAAGATGGAGCAGGGTTTGATAAATCAAAGGTAGAATGCTACAAATGCCATCTGAAGGGACATTTTGCTAGAGAATGCAAAAGTGGAATGTCTCACAACAACAACCATCAACAAGCTCAATCTGGAAGCTTCAATAACAACAGAAACTCTGCTCAAGCCCTTGTTTCTCAACAAGGAATGGGGTTTGATTGGAGTGATCAAGCAGAAGAAGCTATTCAGAATCAAGCTCTTATGGCTAAAGTTTTTGATCTCCCATATGAGGTAAGCTCTAATCTCTGCTCTAAAACTTGCATAGACACTGTTAAAAGGTACAGGGATCACAATCAGAAGATGAGTGATGACCTTAAGAGACTAGAAAAGGATATAAAAGACTATGTGAGGATAGTAGAGAGATTTGAAGATCAAATCAAAGGTTTTCAAGCCAATGAACTACAACACTCATATGACACCAATTACTGGCAGTGGGAGAAAAAGGATTTAGAACTTAAACTGACCAAATCTAAAGAGGAGGTTGAAAAACTGAAAGAGGAGTTAACCAAGGTTAAGCTTGATGTAGAAAAGTTTTCCAATGCTTCTAAAGCAATGGACTCCTTACTGCAAAATCAGATTCATGATAAATTAAGAAGAGGAATTGGGTATAATGCCACACCTCCACCATATAACAACAATTACATTCCTCCTACTTCAGACCTGTTAGACACCAAAGATAGGAAGGACTTGCCTGAGGGAGCCACTGAAATAGATCCCTTAGATGAGGAAATTGTTGAGGATAAGACTGAGAAAGAGGTTGGCAAGAGTAAGGAGAACAAGGTGAGTGGTGAGATTTCTATAGAAAACAACATTATCACCAATGAGGATTGTGGAAGGGCTTGGATCAAATCCAAGAACATAGAGAAGACAGAGGAAAAGTCTGGTAAGGTCCATTATAAACAGACCACAGTTGTGAATCCAGGTCCTTGCAAACAGTGTACTTGTAAGAAGAATGAGCCCCAAAAACAGGACAAAAAGAGGGGAAATCAAAGAAACTGGAATAATCAATGGGCACATAAACAAGGGGTTGATCTGAGTAAAATCAATAGACCAAAACCTTGTTTTATCTGTGGCAAATTGAATCATCTTGCAAAATTCTGTTATTTCAATCCTATGAACCAAAGAATGAATTTCCAAAGATCCATGCAAAAACCCTTTGGTTATAAGAAAATTGAAAAGAACCATGTGGCTAAGAAAACTGTTAAAACTAAAAGCCACATGAAGAAAAAGTATTCTGTTAAAGAAAGTGTCAATATGTGGATTCCTAAAAGCACTAAAACTGTTAGTACTGCTACCACAAATAGTGCTGCTGACAATGATAGTGCTGCTAGAAGTAATACTACTGCTAACAATGTTAATGCTGCTAACAAGGTTAGTACTGCTAAACCTGTTAGTACTGCTAACTCTGTTAGTACTCCTAAGATTAGTACTGCTTCTAGTGTTGATTCTGCTAAGCCAATCATATTGACAAAGTACTCTAATAAAGAGTACTCTGAGTTTAGAAACCTCATTAAAAAGGAATGTAAATACTTTGATGAGAAAGGAAGACCCAAGATCACTTTGGCTTGGGTCCCCAATCATACTAATTGATCTATTTAATGTGCAGGGCAACCAACAGCTCAAGGGAAAGAGCATATGGCATGTTGATAGTGGTTGCTCTAGGCACATGACAGGCAACATGTCATGTCTTCAGGATTTCAAGCACATTAATGGAGGACATGTTGCATTTGGAGACAATCTTACTGGTGGTAAGATAAGTGGAAAAGGTAATGTCACCAAAGGTAAGATGACATTTGAGGATGTCTACTATGTTGATCAATTAAAGTACAACCTGTTAAGTGTATCACAGGTTTGTGACAAACAACATAGTATATTATTTACTAATACTGAGTGTATGATTCTTGCTCCAGGGTTCAAGGTAGTTGATGAAAGCATGATACTACTTAGAACTCCAAGGAAGGACAATGTTTACTGTCGTGATTTGGACAATGTTGATAGTGATTCATCTTTAAATTGTCTTGTTTCAAAAGCTTCTATAGATGAATCCTCCCTTTGGCACAGAAGGATGTGTCACATGAATTTCAAGACTATGAACAATCTTGTTAAAAATAACCTTGTAAGAGGTTTACCTTCAAAAGTCTTCTCATGTGATGATCATTGTGTTGCTTGTCTTAAAGGCAAACAACACAAAACTTCTCATAAGACCAAAGAGTTAAATTCTGTTTCTTCTTGTCTCCAGTTATTTCATATGGATCTGTTTGGTCCTACAAATGTTATGAGTATAGGCAAGAAATCTTACTGCTTGGTTATTGTTGATGATTACTCCAGATTTACTTGGGTATATTTTCTAAGGACTAAGGATGAAACAAGTGGTCTTATCAAATCCTTTATTCTAAGAATTGAAAACCAAACTAATCAAAGAGTAAAAGTCATTAGATCAGATAATGGAACTGAGTTTAAAAATCATGATCTAAACACCTTTTGTGAAGGAAAAGGTATTGAGAGACAATATAGTGCTCCTAGGACTCCTCAACAGAATGGTGTTGCTGAAAGGAGAAATAGGACACTAATAGAGGCTGCTAGATCTCTGTTGGCTGATTCAAAATTGCCAATTACATTCTGGGCTGAAGCAGTTAATACTGCTTGTTATGTCCAAAACAGAGTTCTAGTGGTCAAGCAAAAGAACAAGACCCCTTATGAGCTTTTAAATCAAAGAAAACCTTTTATTGGTTTCTTCAAACCTTTTGGGTGTCCTTGTACAATTCTAAATACCAAATCTCACTTAGGTAAGTTTGATAGCAAAGCAGATGATGGATTTCTTGTTGGATATTCATCTCAGAGTAAGGCCTACAGAGTTTTTAACTCTTCTTCAAGAATAATTGAAGAAAGTGACAATGTCAAATGCAATGAGAACACACCAAATCCTGTTGGGTCTGGACCTCAGTGGCTATTTGACATTGATTCACTAACTAACTCTTTTGGTTTCAGTAATGAGTATACAGGAACAGGTGGTGGAGAATCAGAGATCACACAAGTTCAAGAAAGTATATCTAAATCTGTGATTTTTCCCATACCCACAGTAAATGAAGACTGTGAAAAGGAATCATTTACTGAACCAAGTCAGAATGAAGAAAACACTAGAGATGAGGAGACTCAAGAATCAGAAGTGACATCTGAAGACACTTCAGTTGAATTGCATGACTCTAATCTAGAGGCTGGACTGAATGAAGAACCTAGTCATAACACAAGAGTTCAAAAGAATCATCCTCCACAGTTGATAATAGGTGATGTCTCTTCTCCCATGATGACTAGACATCAAAGCAGGCTTCAGGAAATGCAAGATCAACAGCATACAGTGCTCTCATGTTTTCTATCCCAGCTTGAGCCCAAAAAGGCACATGATGCTATGAAAGAATCTAGCTGGATAGAAGCAATGCAAGAAGAATTGTTACAGTTCAAGCTACAAGATGTGTGGGATCTAGTAGACCTTCATAAAGGTCACAGAGCAATTGGCACGAAATGGATCTTCAGAAACAAGAGAGATGAAAGAGGTATTGTTATAAGAAACAAAGCAAGGCTGGTAGCTCAAGGCTACACTCAAGAAGAGGGCATAGATTATGAAGAAGTTTTTGCACCTGTAGCTAGGATAGAAGCAATCAGACTATTCCTAGCCTATGCTTCTTACATGAACTTCAAAGTCTACCAAATGGATGTAAAAAGTGCTTTTCTTTATGGGTCAATTGAAGAAGAAGTATATGTCTGTCAACCACCAGGGTTTGAAAACCCAAGCTATCCAGACAGAGTATACAAATTAAAGAAAGCACTTTATGGACTACATCAAGCCCCAAGAGCATGGTATGACACCCTGTCATCCTATCTCTTGGAAAATGACTTTGAAAGAGGAGTCATTGATAAGACTCTATTTATCAAAAGAAAGAAGAAGGATATCTTGCTGGTCCAAATATATGTTGATGACATTATTTTTGGTTCTACAAGAAACAACATGTGCAAGGAGTTTGAGGATTTAATGCATCAAAGGTTCAAAATGAGTTCCATGGGGGAACTTACTTTCTTCCTTGGACTCCAAGTTCAACAGAAGTCAGATGGCATTTTTATATGTCAATCCAAGTATGTGCAGGATATTCTAACCAAGTTTGGTTTCTCAGAATCAAAACCTGCCAGCACACCTATGGAAACACACAAGCAGATCACAGCAGATCTTGAGGGGGAGGATATGGATGTGCATCTTTATAGATCCATGATTGGCTCTCTCATGTATCTCACAGCATCAAGGCCAGATATTATGTTTCCAGTCTGTGTATGTGCAAGATTTCAAATTAGGCCAAAGCAATCTCACTTTCAAGCTGTTAAGAGGATATTCAGATATCTCAAAGGGCAACCCAGATTGGGACTTTGGTATCCTCATAACTCACCTTTTGACCTAATAGCATACTCAGACAGTGATCTAGGTGGGGCAAACTTGGACAGAAAATCTACTTCTGGAGGATGTCAGTTTTTGGGTGCTAGACTAGTCTCATGGCAGTGCAAGAAACAAACCACAGTATCCACATCTACAACAGAGGCAGAGTACATAGCAGCTGCAAGTTGCTGTTCTCAAGTCTTATGGATTCAGAATCAAATGCTGGATTATGGGGCAAGTTTTCACTACGATCAATGGCATCCATGACGTTCATCGACGAGCACAACGAAATTGCGATGCTACAAAAGCCAAAGCAAGCTTCAGGATTTCATCAGATTGTGGATTTCCTCAAGTCAAGCCACATTGCTCATGCTCTTACTGTATCCCCTACAATCTACATTGAGCACCAAAGGCAGTTCTGGGCTAATGCAACCATTGTTGTGGAAAATGGTGTGCAAATGATCAAGACAAGAATCTGTGATCACTCACTTACAGTTACTGAAGAAGTTATTCGCATCAGTCTACGTCTAGACGATGCATCTGGTATAACTTCTATCCCAAATGATGAACTGTTTTCAAATCTTACAAGAATGGGGTATGGAGGCCCATTGGGTGTTTTCAAATTTTCTAAAGCTAAATTCTCACCCCAATGGCGTTTCTTTGTCCATACTCTTATGCATTGCATATCCAAAAAGACTACTGGATGGAGTGAGTTCAGCAGCACTATTGCTTATGCTTTGGTGTGCTTGGCCACTGCCCGAAAGTACAATTTTTCTAAAATGATTTTCAATGATCTTGTCTCAAACATGGGAAACAAAAAGAGCTTCTTTATGTATCCCAGGTTTGTTCAAGAAGTTATTACTAATCAATTGACGGATATACCTCAACCTGTTGGGGTATATGTACCTAAACCCCCCAAAGGCAAGGTTTTCTCAAATATGAGAAGATCTGCTGGGGACTCTGAAGGAGTTGACACCCCATTGTTCTCTACAATGATGGTGGTGTCCCAAACCAATGAAGGTATGGCAGCAGGGTCAAGGCCCCCATTAGACAAACCCACTGCTAGCCAAGCCCAACCTTCCCACTCTATATCTATCCCACAGTCCCTACTAAATAAGCCCACTTCTCCAATTACCCAAACTTATCAAAGAAAACAGGTAAAGAAGGCTCCTTCCCTTCTTGTACCATCACCCACTCAGCCTTTAAGCCCTCTAAGGGAGAATTCTCCCCTAGAGAATATCCAAAGGGAAACCACAAGGGTGTCTCCCAACCCAAAGGAGGTGCTCTCTGAGGAGGAGGTAGAGCATATGGGTGATGAGGCTGCCACTACTCCTGCTAGCACAGAGGAGGAAAGTGGTAACATCAATAAGACCTCCCCCATGGCAACTTTGAATGAGCAATCATTTGAAGGTCCCTGGTGCCAAGAAACCACAGGGGTGGATAGTGCTTCTGCTAGGCAGAAGACTTCCACTACTAAAAGATCCAATGATCCTTCAATAGGGGGTAACACTCCTGGAGAAGGTGAGGACAAATATAACTATGATGAATTGATGGAGGCAATGGGCAACATCAACATGGATGTACTCAAACAGGGCAAAGATATAGAAGAGCTAAAGCTGGTAATCCTGTCACAACAAGTTCAGATCGCCAAATTAAAGAAGATGGTGACAAAGCTTGTACAGAAGAAGAGAAGAAAACAGTTTGTTTTAAAGAAGAGGTCAACAAATAAAGATGCTTCCAACAAGGGGGAGAAAGAGGCTGAAAAAGAGAAAGCAAATCCAGCTGAGAGGGCATTTGAGGTTGAGGGGGAGAAAGAGGCAGAAAAAGAATCAGAATTTACTGAAGCAGCAGAAACTGTTAATACTGCTGAAGCAACAGTAACAGAAGCAGCAGTAACAGGGCTTTCTGTTGAAGAAATGGAGATTGTAGAAACACTAGTCAAAGCAAAGAATGACACTCCTGAGGCTACTCAAAAGGCCAAGGGAGTAGTCATCAATGAAGGAAAAGTTCAACAAAAGGCAACAGAAAAGGCAAAGGAGACAAAAGGAAAAGGAAAGGAGAAAATGGTTGAAGCTGAACTGCCTGCCAAGAAAAAGAGTCAGATTGAGTTGGATGAAGAAATGGAAAAGCTACTTCAGGCTGAAATGGAAAAAGAAGAACAACTTCAATCAGAGAAGGATAGAGAGCTTGCAAAGATCATGGCTAGAAAGTTGAATGCAGAATATCAGAAAAGCATCAAAGAAGCAGCTCAAGCCAAGAAAAGCTCTGTGAAAGTTGTTAAGCAAAGAATGCCATTCAAAAAGCAAAAGAGACAACCCTCCAAAACATTTTTGGCCAATCAGGAAAGAAGAAAGATGATAAATTTCCTGAAAGGTGCAATTGGTGTTAAGGGGGAGATATTCACCAACATGGCATACACTCAAGTTAAGGAGTTGTATCAGAAAGAGATGTTTAAGCTTCAAGGTGATTCAGTCCAAAGGGAAGAGGCTGAGAGAAGAATGAAGGAAAGGCATGACCTGAATATTCAAAAGCCATTCCCTGAGGACACCACACCTTCAAAAGATAAAACTGAAGAGATGAAGGAAGAACATGAAGGTGTTGGTATAGAAGCTACATCTGGGAAGAGGATGAAGTCAATTGCCTCCAAGAAGCAGAACAAAAGGCCAAGAGTTGAAGAAACAGCAGAAACAGCAGAACCTTCAGTTACTTCTACAACTGAATCTGTAAAAAACCCAGAACAATCCAATAAGCAATATAATCTTGATTTTTATATGACTACAACAGTTGATGAACCAGTTTCAGTTGATCCCATCTCTATGAAAGCTCCAGAAGTTATCTTTTGGGATATTTTGGAAGATCAAAGGAAGAAATACTTCAGGCTTAAGAGAATGGGAGATCTATATGATGTGTACTCTACTTGGGGTAGACTCATAAGAAGTTGTTCAAGATCAGATTTAGAAGAGATGTTTAAAGTTGGGTTGGAGATATATGAAAAGGAAATGAAAGGAGAAGGAATGAGCTTAATCAGATTAGCTATGGAGTACTTATGCATGATGTTTGACCCTAGCAAAGTTCAACATGTGATCAGAGATTTGCATCTAAAGAATAAATTCCAAAGAATAGAAAACTGGATGATATTTGAAAGGTGTGGAGTCTATGTCATCACTGTGGACAGAGCTTATCATGAGTACTACTTAGTTGATAAAATCTATGATCACAGCAAGGCCAAATTACAAGCAATGTTGAATGCAAAGCTTACATGTTCAAAAGATTCAGAAATGGCAAAGATTGTGGTTAGCAGAATCATTAATCAAAGTTTGGGTTTGGATCCTAATCTAGGAGTATGAATTGAGGTGTTGAAAGCATCTTAAAGAAGATTTGAAGAACTTGACTTCTCTTCCTAAAAGTCAAGTTAGGGGGAGATTGTTGGGAACTGAAGAATTCATTAAGTATGATTAATGCTGCTGGTTCAATATTAATGCTGCTAGAAGACATAAAGGTTAGTACTGCTGAGTGTTACTACTGCTAGTGTTAATTAATACTGCTTAGCTAGTTAGTACTGCTAGTGGTTAGTACTGCTTAGTAGTTAATGCTGCTAGAAGGAAGTTAATGCTGCTGAAGATTAATACTGCTTATATGATGAAGATTCGTATGAAAGGATATACAAGGAAGCTTAGAGATATACATAGAAGATATACTGAAGATATTTTATTCATTGTAATTATCTTTGTATTCAGTATATATATATAGTATTGTTTAGAATAGGATAATAACTTTTAACTTTCAGTTTTCATTCTTCTAGAGAAAATCAACCTCAAGGCATAGATCCTAATTCTAGAGAAGTAGAATTCGTATTGGTGAGCCTGTTCATCAATATTGAGGTTGAGTGAGTAATCTTGTAACTGCAAAGCATCAAATAAAAGCTTACAGTTTGTTATTTATATTTACTGTGTTGATTTACTGTTTCATTGAATATCAAAGTGTTATTTCGCAAACTTCTTTGATATTGTTTCTGAGAATTAATTCTTGTTGAGAATTCGATCCTGACAGAAGAGTGTGAACCTTCAGTGTTGGCAATAACTTCTACGTCATGCAATGTGGTCTTAATGGCCAGAAGGTCTTGGTCAGCCTGGGCCAGTGTAATGGAACGGAGGGGAGAACTAGCAATGCTTTGTCACGCGACACCACCCCCTTCAGATCCCCTTACCACATTTTCTCTCATCTCACCCTGTCCGGGAGTCTCAACTCTCCGGACCCTACCAGCTCTAGTACGTGGACCCTTACGCCGCTCTGGTCGTGTTCCTTGGGAAAGTCCTTCTGGTTCTGGTCGGACCATAGGAGCAAGAATATTTTATGTGTTCCTATATTCTACACTCGGTGCCGTTTGACGTGCGTATGCTAGTAGGCTGTCAGGTATTCACCTTGAGACCACATCTTCAATTTCGGCTTTGTTACGTAAACGATGCATACGGTTTTGAGGACATATCATGTGTGACGATCGGTGAGGAATGGCGGGATAGACATTCATGAAATGGTGGATGATGATTTGGAGAAAGCGCATAAACGGTATGAAGTTCCTCCTCTTGTTGGTGTCGTTGTCCCTCACCTTCTAAACTAGCTCGTACCAGAGTATGCCAACATAGTTAATATGGTGGTGGAAAGCAACGCCGTGAAATAGTCTCAAAAAATTGGCGCTGCTTTGGTCGATGCCCTTTTTTGTGGAAGATAGACAACGATTAAGAATCGTGAACAATGTGTACCAAAGGAGCGTCAAGTATTGGCGGTTGAATGACGATGTTTGTGCAAGGTCCTCTGAGTATCTCAGAGAATGAATGTGGCCACATAGAATAGCTTCGGTCATCGGTGGATCGAATCTGTTTCTACCGGGTACAGATGTGGCGGTGGGAGGATGAAGTATAGGCTAGAATAGCTCTTGTGTGAGTATGATTGGTGTTGCATCAATGCATGAATAGAGATGGTTTTCCATGTCCTCTACTACATAATGAGTGATCATCAGAGTTTTTAGAGATATAGCCTTGGGACCTCTATGGTTGTCGTGAGAGCATAGTGGAGAGGGTGGCCTCGGAGAATCTCAACAATCACTTGGTTTTGGCAATGGATGGCCTCAACGTTCAGGTAGAAGTTATTTGGAGTGAGCGGGAGAAAGTGATCAAGATTGATGAGTACGGCATCGGCGACCGGATCAATGTCTTGATTCGGATTTTGAGCCATTGTACAACTTGTAAAGAATTCGAAAGCATACTTCGAGCGTCGTAATTGAACATGATATGATACAGATCATACGACCTATGAAAAATCTCAGTAAGCAAAGGAAATGTAACCCACAATAGAGAAGGTTGGGATCCGGGAAAGATAAAAACTTTGAAAAAAAATACAAGACCCGGGAAAGTAATGCTCGGGAACTAAGGCCCGGGTCTAGACCTCATCCTGGTGGACACCAATCCGGATTACCCGTGAAAATGAGATTCGGGAAACATTTTATCCGGGTATTGAGCGATACGGATCCGGGAAACAAGCATCCGCGAAACAAGCATCCGCGAAACAAGCATCCGCGAAACAAGCCACCGGATCAGGGAATATTAGGATCCAGGAATATTAGGGTCCAGGAAATAGTCGGTGGACCGGGAATTTGGTGGAACCTGGAGTCGGTGGAACGGGAATTCGGTGGAACGGGAATTCAGTGGAACCAGAGTCAGAATCGGGAATTCACCCAAACCTAAACTAATCTAAAGTAACATTGAGCAGGTTGATGGTAAAGTAAGCTATATCAATATGAACAACAAAGAGAAACATGCGCCGATAACGGGTTCATCCCTACAATCCTAGACAATGGCGTCGATTTTGATCGAAGCAATGGGGCATACGATCGACTTAAAAAAAACGATAACTTACCTGTGATTGAAGAGGATGATAGAGCACAGAGGTGAATGTTAGGAAAGGTTCGATCGAGATGGCGAGGGTTGAGAAATAGAGAGAGAGAGAGAGAGAGAGCGAAGGAGATATTTTCAAAGATTCGAGACCGCTAAGGTGGTTTCCCGGAAGACCCCTACCATATATATATATATACCTCCAGGGCGGTTTCCCAGGCCGCATGCCGACTAAGTCGGTGATAGGTCGGTCCCGGTAGATCCGGGTTCTGGATCACGGTCCTGGTTAAGCCAACCTATTGTCCGGATTTCTCCCCGATTGTGTATTTTAAAGAACTTTATGGTAAACCATAATTCAACTTTGCTTTGTGACACTAAAAGAAACGTTTTTATCAAAAGCCCTAACTAACAGACAAAAATTAAAAATCCCCCTTAACCGAAGAGCACACTACAAAGTACAAACTCTATGCGCTTGCTCCCTCTTGACTTGTGCATTTTAAAGAAAAACTCGACTGAAAACCTTAGCACCACTTGATTTATGACATACAAATAAAACTTGGATATGAGAAGTAATTGCACCACTCCCCCTTAAAATATGAACTAAGGAACTTACTCAATTACATGCGGTGTTGCTCCCCCCTGAACACATGAGCAAACCATGAAACGTACGGGTATCGACATATTAACCAACTTACAAAAAACTAAAGAGAGTTCATGAAACAGACTAGACAAAGAACAAGGAAACATACAAAATCTAACTTATTAATACAGATGTTTAGAATTTAATAGGAGTTGTACAAGTAGGATGTAATAACCAAGGAGTGTGAACTTGATCATCCAGAGAGTACACTCTAGATTATTAAGTAACAATCATTCGTTATTCAATAGAACTTGTACAGATCTCGGATAAAGATCAAACTTTCAGATTGATCATACCTAGCTTGGACACTAGATAATGAAAGAGTTTTCCATCCAAGGCTTTGGTAAAAAGGTCTGCTATCTGATGTTCAATATTAACAAAGTAGAGTTCGATAGTACCTTTTTCGACGTGATCCTTTATGAAGTGATACCGAACATCGATGTGCTTCGTCTTTGTGTGTTGAACGAGATTGCTTGATATGGAAATTGTGCTCCTTGAGTCGCAGTAGATGGGGATATTGGATTAGGTGAATCCATAGTCCTTGAGCTGGGTGCACATCTAGATCACCTGCGAGCAGCAACTGGCAGCTGCGACATACTCTGCCTCAACTGTAGAGGTTGATACACAATTTTGCTTTTTTGACGCCCAACTGACGTGTCGATCTCCTAAGAACTGTATATGGACCAACGTGCTCTTCCGGTCTAACATGTTACCATCATGGTCAACATCTGAGTACACTGTCAGTTCAAAACCTGTCTCTTTCGGGTACCATAAACCAAGATCAGCAGTACCGTTTAAATACCAAAAAATGCGTTTAACTGTGATTAAGTGAGACTCTTAGGGTTTTGACTGAAATCTTGCACACAAAAATGTCGAGAACATAATGTGAGGCCTACTTGCCGTCAAGTACATCAACGAGCCTATCATTCCTCTATAGGTCTTGGCATCCACATCCTTTCCGCTGGGATCAGAGTGTAACCTATTTCCTGTAGATAGGGGCATTTTCATGGGTGAGGAACGTTCCATCTGGTATTTCCGAAGAATATCCCAAATGTACTTAGACTGATTGATGAATATCCCGGTTGATAGTTGTTTAACTTGTAGACCCAGGAAGAAATTCATCTGATTCATCATACTTATTTGAAAATGCTTACCCATTAGGAGTGAGAAGTTATGACAATACCGAGGGTTTGTGGAGCCAAAGATTATGTCATCAACATAAATTTATACAAGAATGATATCTTTATTTTCCTTTTTAATAAATAAGGTGGTATTGATTTTAGCTTTGGAAAAACCAGCCTTAGTTAAAAAGGATGAGAGAGCGTCATACCAGGCTCGTGATGCTTGTTTAAGACCATATAAGCCCTTATCTAGAATGTAGACATGATGAGGTTTCTCATCACTCACGAAGCCTTTGGGTTGCGAGACATATACTTCCTCCTTGATTATGCCGTTAAGAAATGTGGACTTCACTTCCATCTGGAAAACGATGAAGTTCTTGTGGGCAGCGTAGGCAAGGAACATATAGATGGGTTCGATGTGGGAAACCGGTGCAAACGTCTCGTCATAGTCAATTCCTTCCTGCTGGCGATATCCCTTGGCGATCAAACGTGCCTTTTTTCGTACCACTATTTCGTCTTCGTCCTTATTATTCTTGAAGATCCATTTCGTGTCGATCACCATTTTGTTCTTTGACCTTGGGACAAGTCGCCACACTTTGAGGCTCTTGAATTGATTGAGTTCCTCTTGCATGGCTAGCACCCACTCGGGATTGTTTAGTCCCTCGGAGAAGGTTGCTGGTTCAATTCGGCTGTGGAACGAAGAGAATAAACAATCATTACCGGTAGTTGATCTTGTCTAAATAGGTGTAGAGGGGTCACCGATAATCTGGTGGATGGGGTGAGCTTGTGTCCACTTGGTGGTATGTGGAAGTGGTTGATATGTCAATTGGGAGTTGTGGGGATCCACAGAGCCACTCGAGGGTAGGTCTTGGACAACTTCGAGTGATGACTGCCTGTTTAGTGGAATATATGGAGCTAAATTTGTAATTTGTGGTATGGTCTCCCGAGTGGGGGAAAAGTGGCCCGTGCGAGTGACAGACAAAGACTCAGCAGCAGTAGTTTTCGGAATGGCTGCAACAATGCTTGGTGTAGCTGCAGCAGGTGTAGTATCACTCGAGCTTGGTGACCCTTGATCAGTGACGGATGGAATAGTAACATGAGTAGAGGTTGATTCATTCGATATCCAGGACCAGTAAGAATTGTAGAATCCTCGATGTGTGCAGCTTCATTCTTGTTACATATACGAGCATTAGTATTAGGCAGAACAAAGAATTCATTGTAAAAATGTTGAAATAGTAAATCTAGATAGATATATGAGCTTGTGACGTAGACGCTCGATTTGGATTTACTGGAGATGGTGCAGATCCTGAACGAAGTTGTCCAAAAGCTAGCACACCAGTCAATGCGGGTTCTGAATTGAGGTGTTTAGAATCCAAATCAGCAGTTTCATCAAAAGTCACATTCATGCTCCCGATGACGGTCTTAGTCCTTTTGTTGTAGACTCGAAAGGCTTGTGTTTGATGAGAGTAGCCGATAAAAACACCCTCGTCTGCTTTGGGGCTAAACTTGTCGAGGTTGTTCTTGTCATTCAGAACAAAACAGGTGCACCTGAACTCATGAAAGTACTTGATGTTCGGAACATGGTTGTTGATGACCTCGTATGGCGTCTTGTTGAAACGCTTGTTGATGATAGAACGATTTTGAGTATAGCAGGAGATTGCAACTGCCTCGACCCATAAGAATAGTTGTAGCTTAGACTGTGTTAGCATTATTCACACGAATTCCACAAGGGTACATTTGCATCTCTCTACGACTTCGTTCTGTTGAGGAGTACGAGCAGTTGAGAAAGTGTGGGTGATGCCTACTGAATCGAGGTAGTCGCCTATTAAACGATTCTTGAACTCTGTACCGTTGTCCATTCTGATGGTCCGATCAGATTGACTGAGATTGACTTTGACCCATGTGTATTTTGAAAAGTCATATACCATTACAAGGACGTACTTCTTGTGGTTTATACTCTGAATCCACACCGGTCTACATAAATCCATGTTAATGAGCTCGAGAGACCTTGACGTACTCGGAGCTCGAGAGACTTTGCCGTCTTCATGTTACCCATCTCGTATGCAACACATAAATGATCCTTTTCAAATTTCAGATTTGGCATGCTCTTCACATGTCCGACGAGCACCAAGTTACTGATGTTCTTGAAGTTCAGGTGGAAGAGTCTACGATGCCATAACTAGCTCTGTTGGGTCGTAGCTTTGGAAATTAAACAAACTTCCTAGTCCGACTTTAGAGAGGAGAGGTATATTATGTAGAGATTGGTACGATGCATCCCAGCTAGCAGTTCTTTTCCAGATTCAGTTTGGACGCTGCACCTTTTGTCTTTGAAATTGACCTTCAAATTCTTAACGCAGAATTGACCTATGCCAAGTAGGTTGTGACCTAGACCTTCCACATAGGACACCTTCTTAATGGTAAGGTTGTCATGTACTGTTAAGTTAGAATTGTATTCAAGATTAAATGAGGGGTCGAAGTTGTAATGTTGTAAAAATGTAAGGGTTTAGTTGTTGAGTGCTTGTAAGTCAAAGTATTTGACTTTGACATTTAGATTGTGTTGTAAGGTCAATGTTGTTGACCATATATATAGCTAAGTATTTGTTGTAATAAGTGAGTACCTATTGAGAAAGAACATGCACATAGATAATAGAGAGAGAAACTTGTGAGAAATAGGTATATGGCACTCTGAGAGATTTGTGATTAACAGATCATTGTAATCATTGTTCATATTCAATAAAAATATGATTTCTACATTCTAGAGTATAATTGTAGCTTGGATCTGGAACTCTCATTTGGTATAAGAGTAGATTTGGATCTAATCAACTGAAAAATGATGAACTCGCATCTTGTCGTCTGAGTTGTGATTAAATTCATAGATTTCATGTTTTTGTTGTCAAATTCTTGCTTGTTTAGATTTCAATTTGTCAATTTTGTGTTTTTTGGAGTTATTGAGTTTGACGCACTGTATTTTGATCATGATGTATATTTGAGTCGATTTTGCTGTAATTCTTTGTTTGTAATCGGTTCTAGCAGTGATCTTGATCAAATTGGTGCATTTACAGAAGCAAATTCAAAGAATTGAGTGGATTTTGGAATAAATTAAGCATTTTTGAGCCGAAACATGTAGAACTCACATGATCTAAAGTTTTCGCATGATGGAATTCTCATGGAATGTGGTGTTTGAAAAAGACAAGTGAGAAACTCGTACAGAGCTATATACGAAAAGATCAGAATTCACATCAGTGGTGTACGAGAAGTAAGGAATCCATATCGTGTGGTATACGAAAAGTGAGTTTTTGAAAGTTCAATGGAGAAATTTGCATCTCGAAGGATACGAATTCTGAGAATCCGCATCTCTTGTCGTACGAATTCTGAGAATCCGCATCCCTTGTCGTACAAATTCTGAGATTTTCGCATAAGGAAGCCGAAATTTTACTAAGTATAGAACTCGCATCTCTTGTTATGCGAAAAGAATCGATACAGAAAGTTTGAGATTGTTAATTTGACTAAGTATGGAATTCGCATAAGATTTGCTTGTGAAAAGTTTGAAGTTTGAAAGCTTTCTAACTCCAAAACTCACATCTCAAAGCGTGCGAATTACTAGAATTCGCATATAAAGGCTTGCGGAAAGTCACTTCACGCATCAAGAGGCGTGCGAAAAGTTAAAGGATTTTTTAGTGGTGTGCGAATTTTGTTCCTGTGCGAATTCTAGGCTACTTGGTGTGTGAATTTTGTGAGATCTATAGTGGCGTGAGGATTATGGGCTTAGAAAATTTTTGGAAATTTTTTTTCTGAAAATTATTCTGAGTTGTATTTTGTTGATTTTCCAAACTAACGATTATTCCAAGTTGTTCATTACAGATTTTTGAAGATGTCGAAAGATTTGCTTTCTATGGGGTCTCAGTCAAAACCTCCAGTCTTGTGCATTGGAGAGTATCCGCATTGGAAGAGACAGATGATTCAGTTTCTGAACCATAAGAATAGAGAATACAGGAAATCAATCATAGATGGCCCAGTCAGCCCGGTTGTTACGGTACCTAGTCAGCCAACAACATAAACTTCTCCTGAAATATTGGTTAGATATGTGCCAAAGCCATACGAATATTATAGTGATAGGGAGAAGGCACAAGCAAAGATTGACGAAGAAGCTCTTATTTTATTGACTATGGCTATTCCCAACGCCATCTACAACCGTGTGGACAATTGTGACTCAGCGAAGGCTATGTGGGATGAGTTAGAACGTCAATTTCAGGGTACTGACCGATCCATAAAAGCGAAGCTGAATCAAAGTTTTAATGCTTATGAGGGGTTCCGAGCAAAGGAGGGTGAAGCTTTGGTATACACATACAACATATTTAATGTAATTCTGAATGATCTGAGACGGAATGAGATGAATAAGTCTGTGTCCGAGATTAATTACAAATTCATCAAGAATCTTAACCCGGAGTGGAAGAGTTATGCTATAAATCTAGAAATGTAAAAGGGTATGGACTTGGAAGATGTTAATGATATTTTCACTACTTTGTCTCAACATGAAGATGATGTGAAAGTGCTGAGTGAAGAAAAGAAAATGGTGAAAGAGTCCTTGGCACTTATGGCTGAGAAAAAGTATGTGAAAGCAGGTTTCTGTTCTGGATCAAAGTCAAAACCAAAGCTATCTAAAGCTTATTTGGTTGAGCTACCAAATTCTAGTTCTGAGTCATCGGTTGAAGAGAAAGATGAGGAATCTAATGAAGACATCAAGAGGTTTGCGGAGAATATTGCACTAATCACAAAGCAATTCAACAAATGATATGGCAAGAAAAAGTATTATTCAAAGCCAAAGTTTGAAGGATACAAGAAAGTTAGGACTGAGAAATACAAACCCCAATATGAGAAGGAATATGGAAAGAAGGAAGAAAGAAAGGAAGAGAAGAAAGAAGAAAAGATTGATCCTCAAAGCGGTAGATGTTTCAATTGTGGGAAACATGGACATTTTTCAAAGGATTGCAGATTTAAGAAAGTTAAAAACTCAGAGTACTATGCCAAGAAGTCTCTTTTGGTCAAGAAACTGGAAAAGGGAAAGTTCTGATGGCTGAGGAGGAGAACTGGTTAGGCGAGTCTTCGGATGAGGAAGAAGCTCACTTTACACAAGTGTGCATGATGGCAAAAGTTGAGGATGGAGAACAACCAGTTTCTGATAACTCTGATGGTGACTCTGAGGTAAGTAAGCAATCTGATTATCCTGAGGTAGTTCAATCTCTAATTGCTCAAATTCAACATATAGAAACTGAATTTAATGTGCTTAAAAGTAAACTAAGTCTTGAAAGAGAGTCAATGATGAATTTTCGCGAAGAAAATGCATTGTTGAAAGTTGTTATCGAGGACAAAGGAAAAGAAAAGGATGTATTGAAAAGAGAAAAAGATGAATTGACATCCAAGATCACCGAGCTTGAAAAGAACTTGGTGAACTTGAATTCTGAAAAGGGTGAATTTAAAATTAAATTTGAAGTTTGCTTTCAAGAACGCATTGAGGCGTATTGTAAAATTAAGCAACTGGAGGACTTAAACTTAAAAAGAGGACAGACTAAACAAACTCTTAATCTTCTTACAAACAAACTCAAAGATGTTCGGTTTTATAATTCAAAACTGGGGTTAGGTTTATCGGAAACTGATGTTTTAAAAGGAGCCCCTGAGAATTTATATAATTTTGATAAATTGGGTTCAACTATTAAGAAGATTCCAGATATTCGTGACACGTTCGTAAAAGTTGAGACAATTATATCTGATACTCCACAAAAAGGTAAGGAAGTGATAGACGATGATCAATCGAGTTGTACTGATTCACAATCTAGTTTCAAATCTATGGGATTTAAATATAATGATTTGAATACGAGCTACAAATCTAGAAAATTGGAATTTGTAGAGTTCAAATCATTATTTTCCACACCGTCTACTGAATCAGTCAACGAAGATAAAATCTTACCTGAGACCAAGTGTCAGTATGATGAGTATGAATCAGATACCGATACTTGTGTTTAGACCATCATTTCTGAATCTATTACTTCTGAATCTCCACATATCATGGATTCTGATGAAAAATCTGAGTTTGTTGAGAAAATGTCTGAAGAAATTTTTGACGAAATGATGAACTCTTCAGATCCTGTCTCTATTTTAAACAAGCTAGAGTCTGACTACGTGGTACATCAAACATCTGATTTTGAAAAGCAAATATATGAATTACAAAAGACTCTTGAAGAAGTTGAAGACGAAAATTGCGATCTTCGTTTGAAAATTGATAAATCTTTGGTAGAAAATAAAGAGCTTTGTAAACAGATTAATGAATTGAAACATTTGTTCAAAAAGAATTTATCTGAACAAAAAGAGTTTGATGATAAAAAGTGGAATGTAAGATCAAACCCGGAGTTTGTGATGCTTGCAAAACCAACAATTGTTTATTCTTCTTGTTTTGAAAACAGCCAGTGTGTTCAAGAAGGGTGAAACTTCTGGAGTTAAGAAAAAAAATTCACTCTCTAAGAAATCAATTAACAAAGTTTCTTTTGGTTTTTCAGATCTAAATGGAAAGGTGAAAGGAGAGTGGAGGAGAAAAGTTTCTGAAAAGAAAGTTGTTGAAAATGTTTCTGATAAATGTGTTTCAGTATCGAAAGAGGATTGTAGTGTAACTGCTAGTGATTGTAGTTTGTCTTGTAATAGTTCTGATAAAAATAAATGTCAATTTTGTTTCAATAATTGTAAAACATTTGATAAATAAAAAGTCATGACATTTGCTCGAAAGAACATTATTTGCAATCACTGTGGTAGCAATTCTTTCTCATTTCACTCCACCGCTCCTAAGCAAAAGAATGTCAAAAGCTTTTCTAAAGACAAATCTTTTTCTAAAGCTTTTCTAAGCCAAGGTATGAATGGCGTATTAAAGGCAAGGCCGACGATTTCCAAAAGCTAAAGGATGCTAACATGAAAGGACTTATCTGGATATGGGTACCTAAAGCAAAGTAAGTCTGTTTCTGTTTGCAGGCCCATCATCTATGGTTCATAGATTCTAGATGCTCAAGGAACATGATGGGGTTCAAGAACTTATTGCACAACTACGTTGAACAACCTGCTGGAACAGTTGGATTTGCAAATTCTGAACTGAAAGGTTACGTTAGAGGGTACATGATACTTAATAACGACACTGTGACCATACAGAAGGTTCTATATGTGGAAGGACTTGATCACAACCTCTTTAGTACAAGCTAGTTTTGTGATAGTCTTTACCAAGTCAGGTTTACCATTACGCACTGTCATATAGAAGATCCGGACGGTTTTGAGATTTTTAAAGTAGAGAGATACATAAGTTTATATGTGGTTAATTTTCCAACTCTTTCAGACACTCGATCAGTTTGCTTAATTGCTAAAGCTTCAAAGGAAGAAAGTTGGATTTGGCATCGTCGTCTTTCTCACCAGAAATTTAAAGCTATAGATACTCTGGTGTGAAAAGGCATGGTCAAAGGTCTTCCAGAATTGCGATTCGAGAAGGATTCCTTATGTTCTGCATGTGAAATGGGAAAGATGAAACGAAGTTCCCACAAGGCCAAGATGGAATCTTCTTGCAAATCGCCGCTAGAGATGATACACATGGATCTTTGTGGCCCAATGCGTATTCAATCAAATAGTGGCAAAAAGTACACTTAGTTATGATTGATGAATATTCCAGATACACATGGTTAGAGTTTTTGAGAGCCAAATAAGATGCACCAGAGTTAATTATTGTCTTTATCGAGAAAGTGCAAGTTCTGTTACAACTTCCAATCAAGAAGCTGCGAAGCGACAATGACACTGAATTCAAGAATGAGACTCTACAAGGATATCTACAATCCGTAGGGATTTCTCATAATTTTTCTTCCACTCGTACGCCACAACAAAATGGAGTTGTAGAGCGCAAGAACCAAACTTTGGTCGAAGTTGCTAGGACTATGTTGGCTTACTATGGACTTCCATTGTATTTGTGGGCTGAAGCCGTTGCCACCGCATGTTTTACTCAGAATCGGACGATAATTAATAAGCGTTTGAATAAGACAACGTATGAGATTATAAATAAGAGAAAACCTAATGTCAAATTTCTTCGTGTCTTTGGTTGCAGGTGCTTCATTTTGAACGACCTTGACAATCTTGGGAAATTCGATAAAAAGGCAGACGAAGGCTACTTTCTTGGATATTCCTTGGATTCAAAGGCCCGTTGTATCTACAACCGACGTACCAAGACGGTTACGGAAAGCATTCATGTATCATTTGATGAAAATTCGACTTTGACCTCTGAACAACACAGTTCAAGACTCAAACTGAAAGGAAAGGCTTCTATTCAAGACATAATAGAACCCGTGTCAAACGAGACTAAGGTGCCGTTTGTTTTTTAATAGGTCTAAAGTCTGAAGTCTTATTTTAGTTTTGATTAATAAGAGGTGATGTGTAAAAAGGTAAGAACGATTCAGACTTAAGAGCCATTAAGAGGTTTTCTTTAAAAAAAACAAATAACCCCTAAGTCTTCTGTTTCCAACTCTCAACTGTCTACATCTGAGTTAGATCTATTATTTTTTGATGCATTTATGAACATTTGTGTAGATTTTGATAAATCTAGTGCGTCCACATCAACATCAGAGGTCCCTACTAAAATTGAAGATACTTCTGGACATTCTGAACAAGTCACAACAACTTCATCAGGTACTATAACGCCTACTGATTCTGATCAAACAAATCATAGTTCTATTTTTTGCAAATTCCAATTACGGTCATGAAGTCCCGAGTACTTCTTCTGCTGTACCAAAACTACCACAACCAGAATCACTTATGGATGAAGTTCCAACAACATCAGAAGTTGTTCCAACAATCGTGGATGAATATAATGAGCAAAACACCAAAGTTACTGTTCAACCCCTGCCTAGTACCATATGTTGAACTAGAGATCACCCCCTTCATAATATAACTGGTGACGTCAACAGTGGAGTTAAAACCTGTGCAAATCAGCTAATTTTTTTCTTATATTCCAGTTTCCTAAGTTCCCTAGAGCCTAAAAAGGTTTCGGAGGCGCTTCAAGATCCGGATTGGATACTTGTTATGCAAGATGAGCTACTCCAGTTTGAACGGAACTGGCGGCTAATCCTACGACCCAAAAACAAATCAGTTATTGGAACTAAGTGGGTCTTAGGAATAAAAAGGATGAGGCTGGTATTGTTGTGCATAATAAAGCGAGGTTAGTCGCTAAGGGTTATTGTCAACAGGAAGGTATACATTATGATGAAACCTTCGCCCCTGTTTCAAGGATTGAAGAAATTCGGATATTCCTATCATATGCAGCTAGCAGGAATTTCACGATTTATCAAATGGACGTGAAATCTGCATTCTTAAATGGGATACTGCATGAAGAGGTTTATGTTGCACAACTCGAAGGCTTCTTAGATCCACATCACCCTGACCACGTTTATGTTCTTGATAAGGCGCTATATATTCTTTAACAAGCCCAAGAGCATGGTACGAAACTTTAACGCAATTCTTACTTGCTTCAGGTTTCAAGAAAGGTACAGTTGATACTACCTTACTCCCAAATAAACAAGGTGAGGATTTGATTTTAATACAGATATATGTAGATGACATTATATTTGGGTCTACAAATCCTAAATTTTGTAAAAACTTTTCAAAGATTGTGGAGACTTGGTTTGAAATGAGTATGATGGGCGAACTGACATTTTTCCTTGGTCTTCAAGTAAAACAGTCCCCATAAGGTATCTTTATCAACTAGTCTAAATATATTCAAGATATTTTGAAAAAGTTTAACATGACCGATAGTGCAGTAATGAAACCGCCCATAGCTACTGGAACGCTACTGGACGTAGATTTAGCCGGTAAATCTGTTGATCAGAAAATGTACCGTAGTATGATCGGTTCATTATTGTATCTTATGATAAGTAGACCTGATATTATGTTTGTTACTTGTTTCTGTGCGAGATATCAAGCAAATCCGAAGGAATCTCATCTTGTAGCCATAAAACGGATCCTTAGATATTTGAAAGGCACCCCTGAATTAGGCCTTTGGTATCCAAAGGAATATGGTTTTGATTTAAATGCTTTTACAGATGCTGACCATGCAGGTTGTAAGCTAGATCAGAAGAGCACGTCTGGGTTATGTCAAATTTTTGGTGATAAACTTGTCAGTTGGACCTCAAAGAAGCAAAAATGTTTGTCCACATCCACCGCCGAGGCTGAGTATTTTTCTGCTGCAAGCTGCTGTTCTCAAGTATTGTGGATGAAGACGCAATTAAAAGACTTTGGGTACACCAACAAGAGAGTTCCTATCTATTGCGACTCGAAGAGCGTTGTAGCTATAACAGCTAATCTAGTAAAACACTCCAAAACAAAACATATTGATGTTCGTTACCACTTCATAAAGGATCATGTGGAGAAAGGTGATATAGAAATGCATTTTATACAGACGGATTACCAGTTAGCTGATTTGTTTACCAAACCTTTAGATGAAAAACGTTTTAAGTTTCTTATCAGCAAACTTGGCATGCTTAACATGTCTTCTTAAAGTCTGTTGATATCTCTTGCATGATTCTAGGGGGAGTTGATCTTAATATTTTCATATGTCTAGGGGGAGTTAGAACATCTGCTTATATTTTTCTTATTTACTGACGAAGGCGGAACCATTTTATATGATTACCAAAATATTTCTTATCTTGCAGGGTATAATACTGTGACATTGGCTTCTAGATAATTTTGTTCAGAACCCGTACTTAAGAAGGAAGCAGAAAAGATAAATCTTATTCATGAAGTTTTGTTGTTTGTTTGAGAGGAGTGAGTTAAAATTTTCACTGTCATATCTTTAAAAGAGAGAATAGGAAAGAATAGAAAAATAAATTTCATTGTTATATTCATATTGTTTTTTTCTAATGATTTGATTTCTTTTTACAGATATTGAGAAGGATACATATTCATTTTAGAGGGAGTTAAGATTTCTACTTTTGAAGGTATATCATTCTAAATTTTAATCTCTACCACATTTTGAAAGAAGAACGACTTTCAGATGTGAAAACAATTTCTTAAAAGTTCAAACCACTTCGTGTTCTCAAAAGGTTTTATGAATTTCGAATTGTGATTTTAAATGTTTTTCATATCAGTGCTTTGATGATCAACTGGCCGTGTGTTTCTAAAAGGCTAATACTTGTGTATTGTCTTGTCTTTATACTGTCAAGTATTCTTACACACATCGGTTCAGTACTCTTATTGACTTTGTTATTTCCATGTCTCAAAAAGATACATCTTTCGATGGTAATACTCCCGTTTGAAATTCAAAGTTGATTGAGTATCAGACATCATTTCTTAATAATTGTGCTTTCATTGTCAAATTCGTTTATATTTGTTCATATAAACATCTTTCGATTCTTTGATATCCCACAATATTTTTCTTCATGATATTTGATCTGATCGAATCATTGTCAGATTCTCAAAACACTTAACTTGACTTCATTTCATTCATTCAATTTCTTTGTTTTGAGAGATCTTAAATGTTCAAAATGCTTAAATTTTATTTTTATTTTTTTAATGAGCATACATTTTCTGATAATGATATCATGTGCTTATCTGCCAAGATAAACTGTTGAGCAACATCACTTTTAGGACAAAATACATGGGATTCAGTGTGAGAGCCTCAAAGAACTTCTATGGATTTACGTTAACCTGTATTTCCTACCCAAGAAGTTATCCCGAGTGATTAAGGGGAGAGGGTTCAAAAGAATAGAGAGTGGGTGTGTGCTGAGGTAAAATGTGAAAGAGAGATTGGTTAGAAGCGAGCTCAAATGATTAAAATAAAGAGGGTGAGAGATCAGAGTAAAAGAATATTAAACTCTGCACCAAACTTTTTCTGATCCGGGAAACCACATTATCTTTTGTTTCATAATTCTTTCGTGAACTTCATTGAAACAGGCACTAGCCTATGCCAACTCTTGCATAAAACCCCACCTGCTACTCATCTTTTTCTCAACAAAAAGATGCCAACTCTTGTTGAAGAGATTATTTGAAAGATTGTTACTTGATTGTGATCAAAAGGAGAGATTGAAGAAAGTTTCGTAGTTATGAAGATTTCAAGTTTGTGTTTTAAAGATTTTCAAAGAGAGAGATTGTTAAAGATTTGAAGCTGTTAGAGATTTTGTATTGAAGATTTTGCAACTGAAGAGTGACCTGAAGATTAGTGTCAATTTTTTTTTAATCTTGAATCCAAAGGGGGAGATTGTTAAGTCAATGAGGGGTCAAAGTTGTAAAGTTGTAAAAATATAAGGGTTTAGTTGTTAAGTGCTTGTAAGTCAAAGTATTTGACTTTGACATTTAGATTGTGTTGTAAGGTCAATGTTGTTGACCATATATATAGCTAAGTCTTTGTTGTAATCAGTGAGTACCTATTGAGAAAGAACACACACATAGATCTTAGAGAGAGAAACTTGTGAGAAATAGGTATATGGCACTCTGAGAGATTTGTGATTAAGAGATCATTGTAATCATTATTCATATTCAATACAAAGATGATTTCTACATTCTAGAATATAATTGTAGCTTGGATCTGGATCTCTCATGTACAATGTCTCTATAACCTATGATTGGAGAATAGTGATCGTTGCCAAATCTTACATTACCACAAAATTTCTCGGTGAAATTTGTGAGAATCTCCTTTCTTCCGTTCATGTGTTTAGAGAAGGTTGAGTCTAAATACCACATATGACCTTTCTATAAAACAAATAAAGTAGATTTAGATACCCATTTGAAAATGGGTCCTGTGGGGTTAGGTGTAGCACCTGTCTTTGGAACCCATTTTGACTTGGGTCTTGATCTATGACTCGGTGCATTAAACTTGGTTCAAAATTAATAACATGATAAGAACTAAACCAATCAGACGCATATCTATGATCAATAAAATCATTTAATCCATAGTTGGAACAACAAATACAATCATGAGATAGTTGAAATAATTGTTGAATTGAATAAATTCTCAAAGGAAACAAAACAGTTGGTTCACCCAAAGTATTTGAATTAAAAACATCATGATCGTTATTGTTTCTCCTAGAATGTAAAACTGAATTAAATGAAGTTGTCTTCGTTGTGCTCTTTTTGGACTTCTTCACTACCCACACTTTTTTTAGTCCTTCTCTTTGACCATACGTATATGAAATATCGTTAAAGTCATAGTCAGAAGGTTTGGAGTATGAGGATTGTCGCTTGTTTGAGCGACCGGTCTTTTTCTATTTATGTGAACTTCTTTTTGATTTAGATTTCGAAACTTTGTTCACATAAGGGTGTTGAGAGGAAGATGCGGAACATTCGCCCTTGTAAAAGTTGATAGGTGGCTCATGAGTTGAATCAAGAAAATCAACATGACTTGGAAGTTTTGGATCAAAATCAAACTTGTCTAACTTACTGTCTGAACATACCTCTGAATTCAAGAAGGCTGAAAATTCCATTTACTCCTTAGATGGGACATTATCAGTTGTAGGATTTGGGAGACTGGACGGACTTTTGTTTTTCAAAGAATCGTTGGTGGAAGAAATTTGAAAATCGGAGTATCGATCCTTTCTGAAAAAAAATCCAATTGAAGTTCTTTTTCTTATCATAAATACTTGGTGAAGAATTACCCAAAAATGCTTTGCAGGAAGAAGTATCTGAGGGTGTAGAGGAAAATTTTGACAGATTATTTTTCTCCTTGTGGAGTTTGTCAAGCTTCTCGTGGATCTCGGATTTGCGAATTTGCTCTTTCATCATATATGTTGCCAAGGCAGACAGTTGAGAAATGAGTCTGTTAATCTCTGTCTGAAAGTATTCCTTTTCATCCCTCGAGACTGATTGGATTTGGAACACTCAAGTTTGGATAATAACTCTTGTCTTTCCTTTTGAAAATTAATCTTTTCTTGTTCAAATGACTCCTCCAGTTGAACTATTTTCTTTTCTAAAACCAGAGGTGGAACATAGATTTTGTGATCTACTAATTGCTCCTCAAGTTCATTAGGTTTTGATTCAAGTTTGACCTTTGAGTAACTTCGAAAATAGTCATTTGATAGGTAATTCGATTTAACTTTCTTGTAAGACTCATTTAGTGAATCACACACAAAAGGAATTTGCATTTTAACCGTATTCTTTCTTTTTAAAATTTCCAATTTCTTATTCGTTTCATCGATTGGTTCAGTCCGTCTGATTTTGTACTCGGGGTAAGTTTTGTCAAGGCCCATAAAATCAAAGTCATACAGAGTGGGCACCTTGGATAAGGCTCTTTTTGTTAGTGTATTAATTGTATCCAAGATTTAATGAGAAAAGTCAAGTCTAGCAAAGTCAACAAGGTTAAAGTTTGTAATGTCAATGTCAAAGTCTTAGTATATGTTGTTTAGACTTGTGAGAGTTAATTTACATTGTGTTTAAGCATGTGGTTTTAGTCCTCATATAAATAGTGTTTGCTTTGTAATCCTGTAACTAAGAACCAGATGCATTGTAATTGTTAGATCTATGAATATTATGCTTTCTCTCTCTACTCTCTCTCTTTAGACATTGAATGTCATATTCTTGATTGAGATTAATTGTTTTGATTGCTTTATTGATTGGGAATTCAGTTTCAATTGGTATCAGAGTCGTACCAAACTAATTCAGAGAGATCACATTATCAGATTGGATTAATTTCTGAAAATTTTCAAGAACGAACTCATTTTCTGGAAAGTTGCTGTTTGATCAAATTTTTTCTTGAAAAACCGTTTCTAAGAACTTTCTTGTTTAGATTTAATCTTGAAATTTACAATCTATCGCATTCAATTTCGAATTGTTGTGAGTATCTGTTCTTAAAATGTTGAATACTGTTCTTGATTGATTCTTATTGATTTTGATGTTTTAATCGAAATCTTGTATTAGAAAAATGTTCTAATCTGTATTTCGAGCATACTTGTGTATTTTCAAGAATCAATTTGTAGGTTAGGATGATTTTTGGATCGATATGTGCTATCATATGAAGAACGCGCTAGATTGGAAAAACGCGCTAACTTCAAGCGGAAGAAGGCGCAAGTGAAGGAAAAACACACAAACTTGACTTGATCTGCGAGTTTGATGTTATTTGATCTGCGAGTTATGTAAAACACGCAAACCTCAGTCTGCGAGTTCTTGAAACACGCAAACCTCAGTCTGCGAGTTCTTGAAACACGCAAAACACAGTCTGCGAGTTCTAGTCTTGCTAAATCATTCAGTCTGCGAGTTTCGGTTTTTGCGCCACTCACATGTAGCGCAAAACTTCTTTTTGCGCCACCCACCTGTAGCGCAAAACTTTCTTTTGTTGCTATTCACTTGGTCTGCGAATTTTAGTTCAAGAAGCTTGCGAGTTCTAATTCAAGTTACTTGCGATTTTATTCCAAGTGACTTGCGAGTTTCATGAACACAGCCTGGGAGTTTTAAAAAACACACATACAAGCATCTGCGAGTTTCATTTCATATCCTCTGCGAGTTTTATTGATATACGAGTTTCAGAGTTGAAAATTTTTTTCTGAAAAATTTTATTTTTCAAGTGGTGATCTGTTTCTGACTTTCAGTCAAAATTTCTGAATTGTTTGGGAATGATCTTTCATATCAAGCTCATATTTCATTCAAGATGCCAAAGACAGATGAGAGGAAATACAATATTTTCAGCTAGAGATATGGCTGTATTGTACATGCCTGAGATACCTGATATAGAGACTGAACGAGACAAACTGAGAATTCAGAATGCAACCTTTGTCAAACAAATTCAGGAGTTTAAATCAAAATTGTCAAATTCTGATAAATCTTCTGATTATGTAAAGTGCGCTAATCATGCTAAATCTGATTGTGTAGGTATCATCAAGGCTAGAGAGAAAGAAATTACAGAGCAAGAGAAAGATATTAAAAGGAAAGATGATTTGATAAAGACTGTTGAGAGAGCAATCAAGGTTAAAGAGTCTATAATTACAAATCTTCAAAGCCAACTGAAGACGACTGAACAGAAATCATCAGAGCTGAAAGATGAATCAGTTAAGCTTCAACTCAAGTTTAAGGCTTTTGAAAACAAAATATCTGCCTTGGAGATACAGAATGCTGATCTGAAGAAAAGCATCCAAGCAGATAAAGAAAAATCAAATTTGAAGACATCTTCAACTCAACAGATATCTGAACTTTCCAAGAAAACACTCCAAGAGAAAAATGATTTAGAGTTGAGATGTTCAAAACTTTATAAGCAAGTGTCAGAATTCGAAAAGATAATAATAACTGAAAGAGACACTTTTGCGAAAGAAAGACAAGTTCTTGAAAACAAAATAACTGAATTTCCCAAACAGATCTCTATTCTACAAGACTTACTTGAGAAAGAAATAAAAGCTTTTCAAGAAAACAAAAAGTCTTTGGAGATTGAAAAGAAGAAATATGAAAAGAGAAATGTTGGGATCTTCAATGAAATTTCTGATAAAACCAAGAACTTACAAAAAGATGAGCTTGAACGTTCACATTTTGAATCTGAGATATCAAAGCTCACATCCAGAATAACTGTTCTATCATCAGATGTTCAAAAAGAACAGAAGGCCAGATCTGATTTGAAAATAAAGTTTGACACACTTACTTCAAAAAGAAACATTTTATCCGAAAAGATAAAAGACTTAGAAGCTGCAAACGTTGATTTGTCAGAAAAGATTACAGCTGATGTGATTGATCAATCATCTGTTGATAATTCAACAGAATGAGTCTGGTCTTTCAAAACAGCTTCTAGTTCTATTCATGAGAAAAATGTTTTGAAAAAGAAAAGTGTCAAATCAAACACTGTCAAATCAAGTCAGATCAGACCATCTAATCTATTTTATGACAAATCTGTTGATGGTTCAGCGAGCTTTTATGTAAAATATCTTGGAAAGAATTCTAAGAAAAACCAGATGGTCTGGAGAGTGAAGAGTTCTTTAGAAGAAGAGAAGAAGAAAGACAAAGCATCTGTGTCCACAACCAAAGCCAAGAAGAATAGAGTACATAAAGGTAATTCTTATGGTAATTCTGATACGTTTTATTCTACTAATCATCTTATCAGGATTGCTCAGAAGAAAATTTGCTGTTCTTACTGTGGAGCACATGACTTTGTAAGTAAAAAATTTGTTAATTAGTGGTATGGTTCATATTATGTAAACCCCACAAGAACTGCAACTAACACATCTGGACCCAGATACCAGTGGGGAGCATGATGTTTGACTTCTAGACAAATCAGTCTAGGACTCGTTCTTCAAAGTTTAAAGAACAATGGCTTCTAAACACTTCAGTTTAGAACCCGTACTTCAATGTCAAGACTGTGGCTTCTGATCACATGAAAGATCAGGACCCATTCTTCAATATTCAGATAAGGATATTTTGCAAATATCCAGGGGGAGCTTATATGATCTAAATCATTATATCATGATTTGAGGGGGAGCCTAAATGTTTGTAAGTATCTTCTGATCTAGATCTCCGATTGTTTGAAAGAAGAACAACTTTTAAACATGAAAAATGTTTTCTGAAATGTTCAAAACCACTTCTGAACCTTAAAAGATTTCATGAATTAAGAAGTATGACTTTAAATGTTTTTCAATTTTGTGCTCTAATATTTAACTGACCATGTGTTTCCAAAGATCAATACTTGCGTATTATCTTGTCTATATACTGTAAAGTATTCACACACATCGGTTCAGTACTTCATTTGAATTTGTTATTACCATGTCTCATATCGAACAAATTTTTCGATGGTAATACTCCCATTTGCTTTCAAATACTGTTGAGCATCCATCATCATTTTCAAATTTGTGCTTTCATTGCTAAAATTGTTTATATTTGTTCATATAAACAAACTATCAAGTTCTTTGATACCCTAATCATTTTATTTGATCTGATTGGTACATTGTCAGATTCTCAAAACAATTCTCTTGATTTCATTTCATTCATTCAATATCCTTGTTTTGAGAGATCTTCATGGTTCAAATGCTAAAATCTCATTCATATCTTTAATGAGCATACATTTTGACAATGTTATCTTATTTGTGCTTAACTGTTCAAGTTAAACTGTTGAGCAACTTTTCTTTTTAGGACTTACATAGGATTCGTGTGTGAACTTAAACAGAACTTCCATGGATTCACGTAAACCAGTGTTTCCTACCCCAGGAAGTTATAAATCATCCGGTTGAGTTTTTCTCATTGTGCTGAGCGGTAAAATGAAAAAGAGAGTTTGGTTAGAAGTGAGCTAAATGTTAAAAAGAAAGAGGGTGTGAGAACAGAGTTAAAAGAATATTAGAACTCTGCACCAACTACTTTCTGAGTCGGGCAACCACATCTACTGATTGGTTCACATTCTTTGGTGACCATCATTGAAACAGGCAGTGAGCCCATGCCAACTTTTGCAATTACCCCACCAGCCACTCTTTTCTTTCTTAACAAAGAAATGTTTCATTTTCTTTGGGGACGCAACATATCTGCTATCTGATCTTCACTTGGACGACTTAGATATTGAAAAAGAAGGAAAGTTGCCCCACCTTCGCACCTCTGTCATGCACATTGAGTCTGTGTAATACTTGTTGCTGTCTCAACAGTTTACACAATTTGAGCCTGAAAAAGTTTAAGTAGCTTCAATCATTTCTACACTAGCACGTACACACAAGGAATATGTTTTCTTGTCATAACATTCATAGAAAATTCCTTTGTGGTTTTTCGATGATTGAATGGAAGCCCTGGGGGAGTGAACATTACAAAAGCTCATTTCTAATGTACATCCGTTGTACAAAGTGGCTTCGTGCTACTTACAGGCATATTAATTGTTTCATTTGTTGAATCAGGGTTACAATGTTCATTATATCTGAATTTGAAAAGATTCGGGTATATACATTTCATGATTCAGCTATTCAGATCAAAGGGCAGAGAACGTCAAACTTACCATAAAAAGGGAAGATTGTTAGTTTCTTACAAAGGGGAAGATCAAAGACTATGTTGAAATTGAATAGTTTTGATGATCATGATGTTCACAATTATCAAAAAGGGGGAGAGATTTACAAAGTTCAATTTGAAAGCCAAGTTATCAAAAAGTGGAATAAATTCCTGAAGATAAGTCAGATGGATAAGTTTCAAGACAGATGAAAGTTTGTTTGGATCAAGAAGATTAAAAAAGATTTTGAAGAAAGACAATTCAAAGACAAATTCAGATGATTCGAGAAAGTTAGTTTTTCTGAAGACAGTTAAGAGATCAGAGTGATGAAGATACAGTTTTGAAAGAATTCCTCGAAGTTTCAAAAGTTTCAAAGAAGTTTAAAGAGTTTCAAAAGATGCAAAGTTAATTTCAAAGATTTGTTTAAGACTTGTTGATTTACAAAGATGCAAAGTGCAAATGACTTTTCAAGATTCTTCAAAGACTGAAAGACTGAAGATTGTTAAAGCTTCAATGTTTTAAAGATGTTAGAGACAAAAGTTGAAGAATCAAACGCTGAAGACTGATGTCAAATTTTTATTAAATCTTGAATACAAAGGGGGAGATTGCTAGTGTATTAATTGTATCCAAGATTTAATGAGAAAAGTCAAGTCTAGCAAAGTCAACAAGGTCAAAGTTTGTAATGTCAAAGTCTTAGTATATGTTGTTTAGACTTGTGAGAGTTCCTTTACATTGTGTTTAAGCATGTGGTTTTAGTCCTCATATAAATAGTGTTTGCTTTGTAATCCTGTAACTAAGAACCAGATGCATTGTAACTGTTAGATCTATGAATATTACGCTTTCTCTCTCTACTCTCTCTCTTTAGACATTGAATGTCATATTCTTGATTGAGATTAATTGTTTTGATTGCTTGATTGATTGGGAATTCAATTTCACTTTTCAAGTAGTGGGGGTTATCATATTTGATCCCTCATTCAGGGTTAAAGTACTTGAATTCTTTGGGTTTGTTCAGATGGATCGTTTGTTCAGTTTAACCACGTTTGTAAAGCTTAAGTTCAAGATCCTTTAACTTTTCAGTCAACTGTTTGTTTTCAATTTGAATGGAAAAACGTTGATTGGAAATCTCAATCCTTTCATTTTCTAACCTGTTGAGCTTATCAGTAAGTTTTCCTTCAGACCTTTTATATCTCATATCTGAAACAGAAGATTTATACTTGTTAGAACTCTGAGATTTCTGAGATTGTTTCTTCCTAGACTTACCAGTGTTTTTCCGTATCTGTGAGTGCTTCTTTTTCTTACGTTCAACATAGTAAGCACTTACAGGAACTATATCATCAACCTTAGTTGATGATTCACCAACTTCAAAAATACTTGGTAATTCTTCAGAATTAACAACAAATTCTGAATGATCTAGAAGTTTTGCATTGAAATCAAACTTATCCAAACACTCATCAAAACATCCCTTAGAATTAAAAAAATCAACCTTATCAAACAGATCATCATCATCATCTGAATATTGAGATGCACTTGAAGATTTTGGAAACATAAAACATTGAATTCTTTTGAACACTGTTTTTTGGTAAGGTGTTTCTTCTAAGTATGATGGTTTAACAGTACAAAAATGGTTTCCTATAAAATCCTTGCATGAAGATACATCTGAATCAGTAGTGTTGTTTTCACATACTTTATCTGATTCTGATTTATCTTTTGCTTTATCAACAGACTTTGAATCAGTGTTCAATAAAACAATAGAAAATACAGACTTTGAATCAGTGTTCAATAAAACAATAGAAAATACAGTATTTTCTAACTCAACCAAAATCCTTTCTTCTTCTAAAGTTTTCTCGAGCTGAGAAATTTTTCTTTCTAAGACAAGTGGAGGAATATAAATCTTTCCTTCAATAGGCTTTGCCTCCATCTTTTCATTAGAATATCTTTGAAAATAATCATTAGAAAGAAACGTTGGTTGATCAGAAATGTAACTTTCATTCAATTTATCATAACATAATGGTAGTTGCATTTCAACTGTGTTTTTCCTAATCAAATCTTCTTATGCCTCTACCTCTTCAGATGACTTTGTCCATCTGACTTTTAACTTGGGGTGTTTGTCGACCAATTGTAAAAAGTTAAATTCATAAAGAGCAGGCGGTTTTGAAATTCCCTTTTTCAAATAATGTGGGTTATCATACCCAATACCCCAGTAAGCGTTGAAATATTTAAACTCCTTGGGTTTATTTAGATAAATGGTTTGGTCAGTTTGGCCTCTTGCATAAAGCTTTTCTTCCAAAGTACTAATCTTCGCAATCAAAGATTTATTTACAGATTTTAAATCTTTATATTTTTGAACAACCTCTTTTTTCTCAAGTTCACACAAGTTAAACCTGGAATTTGCTTTAGATATTTGATTATACAAATCAGTCTTTTGTTTTTCAAAAATGTTGACGTCGTTGTTCAATGATTCAATCAATATTTTCTTCTCAACATTATCTTTGTTGAGTTTAGATATTGTTTGATGATTTTTCTCAACAACGCCTTTTTCCTTTTTAAGCTTAGACTAAAGATCTTGAAATTCAACCATCATAGATTCCATTTGTTTAAGAAAATCGGATTCAGATAGATCAGTTACCTCATTAGATGTGTCGTCATCAGATTCATCATATTTTGCTTGCTTTTCAATGAGACACATATGGGCAACCTCATCCTTCTCAATATCAGAATCTGTCTGATCAAGCCAATGGTCATCCTCTGCCATCAGTGCTTTCCCAGATTCTTTCTGCTTAGTAAGCAGGCTTAGCAAGCAATATCTTGTTTTTATAATAATCTGAGTTGCGTACTTTTGGATTTCAGCAATCTTTAGCATAGTGTCTGATTGTAACACCCATAATTTTTGTAAGAGTCTCGAATATTCCTTTTACGTTCATATCTGGTTTTTATAGCTTAGAAAAGTCTTTAGCTTGAACCCCAAGGTGAACCGGGTGCCTTGCGTGTGAAAAACGCCAAGTTTCGGGGACCGAGAGGTGTTGGACGACTATGACAGGGGACTGTGACATGGTCATTGTCGCCGTGTCACAATCACACCAAACAGGCAGAGTGGGGGGGGGGGGGTGTCTGGTGCGACATTGCCCTGCGACTTTGACACTGTCTTTGTCGCATGGGCATAGTCGCCGACCCCCTGCGAGTATTTATTGCCCAGCTCCGAAAATTATGTCATTTTGGCACTCTTTTGACTGGTTTGGCAGCTCATTTTCTCTCCTCTTTGAAGGTAAAATTCCTCCAATCCACCCTCCTCACCTCATTTACTCTTCCATTTAATGACCTAGTTCATCTGTTTTTCCTTCCAAGTTGAAGTTCTAGGGTTTAACCAAATAACCTACTTTGTGAGTACATTCTAACTTTTCTAAAACTTTATACATGTCAAACTCATGATTTTAGGCTCTCAATCATCTCCTTGATTCCTTATACCTATTAAAATGATTTTTAACCCAAATAAACATTTTGGAGATTTTTAGGGTTTCATACCTTTTTGTGGATTAAGAAAAGGAGTTTCATATTTAGTGTTACAAAAGATGTTTAAGTTCCTAAATGTAGATGGGAAGTTGAAATATTCATTTTGAACATATTTACATTATTCATTTCTTGAGAAATTTCATATTGTATGTGGATTTTTAAGAAAGGTTATTTGGGAATCCTTGTTATGGAAATAAATGATTTCTAAAAGGGCAAAGGCCAACCAAGAGACACATTTTAAGGTAATTATTGTGTTGAAACTATATGTTTGATTATAGTTGGTCACAAATGTAATTGTGACAAGTCTAGACAATTACTAATGGATCCATAGGTATAGAGTCGATTTATTTTTATGGGTTAAACCGCAATTGTATCTAGTTGAGACATTGGACCCTAGGGTGGCAACTTGGTACGGTTATGTGGGACCGGATACTAGCCGTGGGGTCGTAATGTAAATCCTAGCGAATGAGCATGAATATGATCATTGGGTGCCCTTCCCCAGATTTGAGTACGAGCCGGAGAGCTCGTGGCCTTGATCCTAGTATGGTGAGCTCAGTAACTTGGAAAGTGGCCTACTTTTGTGTTCCGCCATAATCCTTGGAAAATCGGGTCTCCCCCGTCATCGCAAGATCTATTTTGGACCGCAAGGTCACTATGCGGATATCATTACTTACCTTAACCCATTGTCTTTGAAAAGTTACTTATTGTTGACCTTTATTTATTTCCAAATCATTTATATAAATTGTATGTTCTGTTTGAGCATATATATGTTTGATACAAGATCATAGAAGACTGAAGACTGAAAGTCAAAGCTAAAGTCAACTCTCAGCATCAAAGTCAAAGTCTATTGTAATGAAGTAATAGTCAAATCTTATATTTTCTGTTTTTTCTAGTTGTTTGCGCTTTTCAGTAGTGTGCGTGAACAGTAGTTAGCACGTTTCTTCGTGTGTATAAGTAGTTTGTTGTGCGTGTAATCATGTAACTAGAATTCATAACATCATAGCATTGTAAGAGTTTCAGAGTTGAGAGAGAAAGTGTGTTGTGAGAGTATTATAATTGAATTCATTTGTGAAATAAAAGTGAGATTTGATGGAATCATTTATCATCCATTGATCGCATTGTTATCTGGGAATAACAGTTGGTATCAGAGCATACGAAATTCAGAGAAAAACTTGGATCAATTCAACTTTTGGATCGTATTCTAGACGAACTTGCATATGAACTGTAGAAATTCGATTTTTGGATTTGAGTGATGTTTTTGGTTCGAGTTTTGTATTGTTAGATTCAATTTTATATCTAGATTGAGTTTTGCTTGAATTGATTTGCCTAATTCATAATAGATCATGGTGAATTTTGAAATTTCTTGAATTTTTTTTTCGAACTGGTTCATCGAACTGGAATAGGATCAAAGTTTATTGATTTGTATTTTTAATTGAAATTGATTGATAGAAGTTGGTTCGAAATCTGTATTTGAATGAGTCTGCAAATTTACAGAAAAATTGAAGATGGTTGGAATCGATTTCAATTTGAAAGTTTGAAGTTTTCAGTCGTCAAGTGAAGAACTCGCTAGATCTGAGTTTCGTGCTAGTGAAGAACTCGCAAAGAATTTGTCTTAGTGTGTAAAGTGTAGAACTCGCAAAGCATCTACGAGAAGTATTCTACACGAAGTCCAATAACTCGCTAATAGTGTCGTGGGGAAGCTAAAACTCGCACATCACTAGGTGCGAGTTTGCACTATTCATCTTTCGAGTTGTGCGCGAAGTGTGACCCTGCGAGAAGTGTGTCTTGCGCGTTTGTGTTTTTGCACGAAGTATCTGTATTCGAAATATTCTAAGTCCATAACTCGCAAGTCCCTGTTCTTGCGTGTTTGCATTTAGCGAGTTTCATTTTTCGAAATTTGTCTAAGTCTCGTTCTCGCAAGCTTTAGCGAGAAGTGCAAAACTCACACATAGTTGTGCGCGTGAAGTTCTAGAACTCGCACATAGTGTTTTGCGAGAACGAAGAACTCGCATAAGCTTTCTGCGCGAACCGTGGTTCACGCAAGCTTCATCGTGCACGAAGTTTAGTTCATGCAAGCTTTGGTGTGCGTGTTTCTGAAACTCGCACATAGACTTTTGCGCAAAGTATCTTTATTTCAGTATTGTGCGTGTTCTGTCCTTAGTGAATTTTTCTGAAATTTAACTGAGTTTGATTTTTGTAGATCCAACTTTATTATCTGAATTTTGACGATCATAAAAGAAGTGTAGATCAAAGATGACTTCCAGAGAAGCACTTGCTATCGGAACCGATGTTAAACCACCTGTACTCTTCAAGGGAGAGTATGAACAATGGAAAGATCGATTTTTGGATTTCATTGACAGAAATGACTTGGAAGCATATATCAGAAAGTCATTGGAGGAAGGTGTTATGGAAATTCCAACAAAGACTCGTACTGTTGGAAATGAGAAGAGAGAGTATCCACTTCCACCTGAAGAATAGATATAAGAGCAAAGAATGAGAACAAAAGCTGATATATTGGCAAGATCATTCATTCTTCAAGGTATACCAAATGAGATATATGTCAAGATTGATAGCTACAATGCTACCGTAAAGCAAATGTGGGATCAACTGTAGAAAATGATGCTAGGGTTGAAGATTGGCAACCAACTTAAGATCTCTAACTGCCTCAACAACTATGAGGAATTCAAAGACAAAGAAGGAGAATGTCTAGAAACCACTTATGGTAGATTTGTGACCTTGCTGAATGAGTTAAGCAAGAACAAAGTGAAGAAGTCACAAATTGAGTTGAATGTCAAGTTTCTCAGTATCCTCCAACCAGAATGGAAAAGGTTCACTAGACAGATGAAGCAGATGAAAGATCTGAATGAAATCCCACTTCACGAAGTGTATGAAACCTTAAGGCAGAATGAAGAGGAAGTAGATGAGATTAAAGAAGAGAAGAAAAAGGCTGATAAGATAGTTGCTGATCTGATTGCTCTAGTTGTCAAAAAGAAGTCTGTAAGTTTGAAGAAGAAGAAAAAGGTGATAGTTTCTTAATCAAAAGAGGCTGAAAGTGAGGATATGTCAAGATCGAAATTCCAAACAAGAATTTAATTAAACACTCAGAAACTTTGTTAAAGAAGTTGCGGAAAAACACTTTAACAATAATTAATGAAACAGTATATGGATCAAATCACAAGTTATATTGAATTAACTTAATGATTACAACCAAAGCCTTAATCCGTTGAACAGGCTCAATAGACGTTCAATACTTCTCTAAAGAAAGGATATCTAAGAATCTTGAGGCTAATTCTCTCTCGAACAAAAAAAAATACGTATCTCTGTATCTGTATTCCTATATCAAATTCTTTGTATATCTATTTATCATAAGCAAAAGACTTCTAGACTATATATACAAAACAGATTACAAGATAATTACAAAAATAATATTGATCTTCAACATCTAGTCCATAATTATCTTCAATCTCCTTGTCTTTCGCTTTAAACAACTAATCCATCTTTATCATCATAAGCAACATTAATCTTCATAGCAGTATCTTCATCCTCAGAAGTACTAATATGCTTGCAGTAGTATCTTTCATCTTGCAGTATTAACTCTTTAAGCAGTACTAACTACAAGCAGTAGTAATCCTTCAAGCAGTACTAAAATCTTCAGGTAGCAGCACTAATATTTTCAGTAGTAGTAATCTTCCATTCTTAGCAGTACTAACCAGACTTAGCACATTTTAGACCCAACAATCTCCCCCTAACTTAACTTTTCAATTCAAGAAGTTAAGTTCTTCAGAATACGGTCTTCATGATGCTTTCAAAATAACTGCTCAATTTCCTAGATTAGGATCCAATCCCATACTTTGATTAATGGTTCTTCTGATCACTATTCTTGCCATTTCTGAACCTTTAGGCAGACCAACTTTACTTTCAGCATCCTTTGCAACTTTACTGTACTGTGGTAATACACCTTATCAACCAAGTAGTATTCATGGAAACTTTTGTCAATGGTTATGACATAGACTCCACATCTTTCAAAAAACATCCAATTATCAATACTTTTGAATCCATTTTCATGATGCACATCTTTGACAAGATACTTCACTCTATCAGGGTCAAACATCATGCATAAATACTCCATGGCCATCTTTGTTATGTTCATTCCTGCTCCTTTCAGTAAGTCATCATATAAGTTCAGACCAACCTTATACATCTCCTCCAAATCAACCCTGGTACAACTTCTGATGATCTTTCCCCAAGTTGAGTAAACCTCATATTTGTCACCCATTCTCTTGATTCTGAAGTACTCTGTTCTTTTATCCAACAAAGTATCCCAATGGATGATTTTGGAGCTTCCACTGAGATAGGATCAACTTTCAGAGATTCTTCATCTGTCACTGTCATGTATAAATCAAACTGCTCAGGATGTATTGGTTGTTCTGATGATTGTTGACTTGTTTGCTCTTGACTCTCCTCTTTCTTTTCAATCTGCTTAGCTTGTTTCTGCTGTTCTTTCTCACTTTCCTCAGTCCTTGGCCTTTTTGCCTGTTTCTTTGAAGCAATTGACTTCATTCTTTTAACAACTCTTATCTTCTGGGCTAGTGTTTTTTCTTTCTTTACTTCTGCCTTTTCTTTTGTAGGAGTGCTTTCTTCACTATCAGGGAAAGGCTGTTGAATGTTCAGATCATGTCTTTCTTTCATTTTTCTTTCAAACTCAACCCTCTGACTGAAGTCTCCTTGAAGCTTGGCCATCTCCTTCTTGTATAATTCTTCTATTCTGCCAAAAGACATGTTGGTAAACATCCCTTCAGGAACTCCAATGGATCCTTTCAGGAAGTTTATCATTTTTCTTCTTTCTTGATTGGCTAGAAAAGTGTTCGAAGGCTGTCTTTTCTTTGAAGCTTTCATAGTTACCTTCTTTGCAGCTAGTTTCAAGCTCTTCTGATATTCTTCATTGAGCCTTTTTGCCAACTCTAATGCAATCTTTCTGTCTTTGGAAGTTTGAATCTCATTCTATTTTTCAAGCTCTTCTTGCATCTTCTTTTCCAATTCTTCATCCATATCTATCTGTTTCTGCTTCTTTGCAGATTTCACCAGCTCAACCATCTTCTCTTTCCCTTTCTTCTTTGCATCTGACAAACTGACCTTTATCTTTTTCTTCTCTGATTCTCCTTCCTTGATCACCACTCCCTTAGCCTTTTGAGTGGCCTTAGGAGTATCATGCTTTGCCTTCACCAAAGTTTCTGCAATCTCTATCTCTTCTCTGGACATTTCAGTTTCTGCTGCTGGTTTATCTGTTTCTACTGCTGGTTTAGTTACTACTTCTTGTTCATTTGTTAATGCTGCTTTCACAGTTTCTGCTGCTTTCTCAGTTTCTGTTGCTTTCATTGTTTCTGCTGCTTTAACTGTTTCCTTCTCCCTCAACTTGAAATTCCATAGCCTCTGAACTCTCCCCCTTTTTGGAAGCATCATGTGCACTTCTCCTTTTCTTTAAGATGAATTGCTTTCTCCACTTTTTATGCACCAAGTTAAGCATCATCTTCTTTAGTTTGGCTATCTGCTCTTGTTGAGAAATAATCACCTGTTTCATCTCCTTTATCTCCTTACCCTGAGTGATGACATCCATATTGACATTTCCAATGGTTTCCATCAATTCATCATAGTTATACCTGTCCTCACCTCCTTTAGGTGTATTGACCACCCTTGAAGGATCCTTGGATCTTTTAGTAGAGGCTTTCTGCCTAGCAGAAGCACCTACTACCCCCTTGGTTTCTTGGCACCTGGGACCCTTAGATGATTTCTCATCCAAAGTTGCCGTGGGGAAGGTCTTAGTTATGTTCACATTGTTCTGATCCACACTTTGTGCAGAGTCAGTAGTGTGAGCCTTACTGCCCACATGCTCATCCTTCTCCTTAGAGAGCACCTTCTTGGGGTTGGGAGACACCCCAGTGGTTTCCCTTTGGATATTCTCTAATGGAGAATGCTCCATCAGAGGGCTTGCAGGTTTGTGGGGTGAAGATACAGTAAGGGAAGGAACCTTCTGTACCTTTTTCCTTACATATGTTTGAGTGATGGGGGATATTGGCTTCACAACAGGGATCTAAGGAGGATCATTTGAAATGAATGGTGTGTGTAGGTCATCAGTGGGTAGGTCAGATGTGGGCTGTGACCCTGATGCCTTACCATGGGAATGAGACACAACCATCATTATAGAGAACAATGGTCTGTCTTTTCCAGAAAAGTCCTTACTAGGACTTTTCATGTTAGAAAACACCTTCCCTTTGGAAGGTTTAGGTACATACACCTATTGAAAAGAGGGTAAATCCGTCAATTCCTGGTTTAGTACTTCTTGTACAAATCTTGGATACATATAAAATGTTTTAGTTTTGGTTTTCGTATCCAGGTTTGACAGCAAATCATTCAGAATCATTTGAGAGAAATTAAACTTTCTGGAGGTAGCTAAGCAGACAAGAGCATAAGTTATGGTAATGTTGAACTCACTCCATCCAGTTGCTTTGCGAGAAATACAATGCTGAAGAGTATGAACAAAGAATCTCCACTGAGGTGAAAATTTGCTCTTGAAGAACTTATAAACCTCAGTAGGACCTTCATACCCCATTCGACCAATTTCGAGAAATAGGTCTTCCTTAGGGAGAGTAGATATACCTGAGGCATCATCTAGACGTAGATGAGTGCGAATGTAACCTTCGGTGATTGTGATAGGTTTATCACAGACCCTGGATTGGATGACCTGATTGCCATTAACATTCTGAATGGAGGCATTGGTCCAGAATTGTCGCAGATGTTCCACGTAGATTGCAGGATTGACAGTTAACGCATAAGCGATGTGTGAGGATTTTAGGAAATCCACAATCTCATGGAAACCCTCAGCTTGTTTGGGTTTTTGCAGCATTGCAAGCTTATTATGATCGTCAACAAACTCCAGTCCTGCCATCGTTCTTGGGTTCGAATCAACACTAGGGTTTATGCACTGGGAAGCAAGAATTTGAGAGAGAGAGAGAGAGAGAGGATGATCACTCGTAGGAAATTCAAAGAGCCGTTTGGATTTTGGTGGTCAGAGAGGGTATTTATAGGTGGAGGGTTTCAGTTAAAAGCAATACTAACTGATTCTGTATTAGCAGAAGAATCAACACTAGATGATTAGAGAGCAACATTGTGAGAGTATCTAGATGGCTTCTTCTTAGATTCAACTTCTGCTTCAAACACCCTGAGATCATTGTAGAGATCATCAAATTCCTTATCCTCCAGATTATCATTCTGTCTGAATGATACAGTGTACATTACCCATTCTTCACCAAGAGATCTTAGAAACTTTCTGTTGACATCATCCTGGTCCATCTTGACACCAACAGTGGCTAATTCTCCAATCAACTTGTTGAACCTATCAAAGGTTTGAGTCATAGACTCATTCTTTGTAGACATGAAGTTTTCATATTGTTGCTTGAGAATAGCTTTATGATTTCTCTTAGTGCTTTTGGTACCTGAAAACCTCTTCTCCAGAGCATTCCACAAGATTCTGGCATCAGCACAGTTGCAAAACTGGTGTTGGTATTCATTAGGAATTGCCAAGAGCAGAGTGGTCAAGGCTTTCATCTCAGTCTGCCTCATCTTTCTTTCTCCATCAGTCTTTGGTGGAGGTCTATTTCCATCTGCTCCCATCTCTCCTTCATTGGAGGGACCATTCTCAATGATGTCCCACATTGAGTAGTCTATAAGAAGTATATACTGCTTGATCCTGATTTTCCACATGTCAAACTCATTAGGTTTGAGCATGGGAACCTTTGAAACAAGAACGCTGTCGTGTGATCCGTCCATGATGATTATCGCTTTCTGAGTTCCTTAGCTCTGATACCACTTGTCAAGATCGAAATTCCAAACAAGAATTTAATTAAACACTCAAAAACATTGTTAAAGAAGTTGCGGAAAAACACTTTAACAATAATCAATGAAACAGTATATGGATCAAATCACAAGTTATATTGAATTAACTTAATGATTACAACCAAAGCCTCAATCTGTTGAACAGGCTCAACAGACTTTCAATACTTCTCTAAAGAAAGGATTTCTAATAATATTGAGGCTAATTCTCTCTCGAACAAAAAACAATACGTATCTCTGTATCTGTATTCCTATATCAAATTCTTTGTATATCTATTTATCATAAGCAAAAGGCTTCTAGACTATATATACAAAACATATTACATGATAATTACAAAAATAATATTGATCTTCAGCATCCAGTCCATAATTATCTTCAATCTCCTTGTCTTTCTCTTTAAACAACTAATCCATCTTTATCATCATAAGCAACATTAATCTTCATAGCAGTATCTTCATCCTCAGCAGTACTAATATGCTTGTAGTAGTATCTTTCATCTTGCAGTATTAATTCTTTAAGCAGTACTAACTACTAGCAGTAGTAATCCTTCAAGCAGTACTAATATCTTCAGGTAGCAGCACTAATATCTTCAGCAGTAGTAATCTTCCATGCTTAGCAGTACTAACCAGACTTAGCACATTTTAGACCCAAAAGGATAACTCTGACTCTGACGACTGTGAGAATCTGAAGCAAGCTATGCTTATGTTAACCAAGGCTTTTCAAAAGAAGTTCTACAAAAATCCTAGCTCGAACAGTCAGAGATATTCATCTGGTTCAAGGAATTATGATCACAAGGAAAGAATTGAAGGAAAGAGATTAGAGGAAAAGAGGCCAGAAGAGAAAAAGTATAGAGCTGGAGAAAAGAAGCAGCCAGAACCGACAAAATGCTACAACAGTGGCAAAATCAGACATTTTGCAAAAGATTTTCGAAAGCCGAAACTCAAAAACTCCGAGTATTACAAGAACAAAATGCTCTTGGCAAAGCAACAAGAGGTTGGCAAGGCATTAATGGCGGAGGACGAGTTCTGGCTCGACCACTTGAAAAGGTGAATGTTTTGGAAGGAAAATTATATACTTTGGGTCAAACTGAAGAAACCATTCATCTAAACAAACCCAAAGAGAACAAAGAGTGTCGGGGACTCGGTTATGAGAATCCATACTATCTTAAAAAGGGTATATCAGAAGTGCCTGTGCTTTATGATTTTGGATTTTTAAAACTGGCACCACAATACCCTGAACTTCAAGTTGAGTGGACTAAATTATCTGAAGAGGATGAAGCCAAGGAAAATGAGAAAATAAAGAACACAACTAAAGTTCAACTTCCATTTCGATATGAGAGGTTGAATAATAGTTATAGTTCTGATAAATCAAAATTTCTTTCAAATGACTATTTTGAGAGTTATTCTTTAAAAGAAATGGAGGCTAAGCCTATCGAAGGTAAGCTTTACGTCCCTCCTCTCGTTTTGGAAAGTAAAATTTTTGAACTTGAGAAAACTCTAGCAGAAGAAAGAATTTTGATTGATCTTGAACAAACTGTATTTTCTACTGTGTTCAAATATACTGATTTTTCTAAATCATCTAAGGCTTCAAAATCTGATGATATGTCTGGTCTATTTGATGATGAGTTTGATTTCTTAAACTCTGATGGTGGTTTAGATGACTGTGTTGTTCAATTTCATTTTAATGCTAAACTTCCTGATCATTCAAAATTTGTCATAAACTCTTTTGGATTACCAAGTGTGTACGAAAAAGGTGAAACATCAACGAAAGTTGATAAATCAGTTCCTGTGTAAACCAAAGTTGCCAAAGGTAAGAAGAAGAAATCTGGGCATTCACAGAAACCGACCACCACTGGTAAGCCAAAGAAGAAGCATTCTCTTGATTCTTACAGTTGTAACTTTAAACTATCAAATGTTTCAGATATGAGGAAGAAAAAGAATGGAGTTAAATCAACTTGGCTACCAAAGAAGAAGGTTGACGAGAAGGCGAAATCATTACCTATTTTTTCTTGTAATAGAAATACTGATAGTACTTCTGATGTAATTGAGAATGTTCCTTACAAGAGGTATTCAATAAAGTAATTATTCCAATTATCTCCGTATGCTAGAAAGTTTTCTAATAATTGTCGGAATGATTTTGCTTCTCGACAACATTCTAATGATTGGTTCAACTGTATATCATGTATATTCTTCTCATTCGTATGGTTCAACTGTTTTTCAAAAAGCAAATGGGTCCATTTTTAAATAGATGCCAAAATCTACTTGTGCTAACACTATAGGGCCCATATATAAATGGGTACCTAAATCAATTGTTTCGTGATTCCTCTTATGCAGACCCGTCATATGTGGTACTTCGATAGCGGGTGTTCCAAGCATATGACTGGGCAGAAAGATTTATTGTCTAATTATACAGAGAAATACTGCGGGACAGTTAGATTTGGAAATGACTAGTTCTCACCAATTTTGGGATATGGTGACATCATTCAAGATAAGGTGACGATAACAAAGGTGAGTTATGTTGAAGATTTAGGGCACAACCTGTTTAGCATTGGCCAGTTCTACGACAAAGGATTAGAGGTGATCTTTAAAGCCAAAAGTTTCTCTGTGCGTACTAAAAATGGCAAGGAACTTTTGGTCGGAACTAGAAGATCCAACCTATACACAATCAATCTTTCAAAGGTCCAGACTGACAGTGAGGTTTGCTTACTGACAAAAGCCTCGATGCAGCTAAGTTGGCTTTGGCACCGAAGGTTGTCACACCTGAATTTTCGTTACATAAACAAATTGGTTACTAGAAATCTAGTAAAAGGACTTCCTGAGCTCAAATATGTGAAAGAACACTTGTGTGCAGCATGTGAAAAGGGAAAGATGAAGAGAGCTCCACATAAGCCAAAACCTGAACAAAGTACTAGTTCTCCACTCGAGTTGTTGCATATGGATCTTTGTGGTCCCAAGCGAACACAAAGCATAGGCGACAAGAAATATGTTTTAGTTATCGTGGACGACTATTCGCGGTACACATGGGTAAAATTTCTAAGATCAAAAGATGTGACGCCCGAAGTACTCATCACCTTTCTGAAGACTACCCAAGTGAACCTGCAAAAACTAGTCAAGCTTCTTAGGACAGACAACGACACATAGTTTAAGAACAAAATCGTTGAAGATTATCTCGAATCCATCGGGATAAGACATCAATTCTCTGCTGCTCGTATGCCAGAACAGAATGGAGTAGTACAAAGGCGAAACCGAACGCTAGTTGAGGCCGCTCGGATTATGCTCAGCCAATCTGATCTACCTCTGTTTTTATAGGCAGAAGCTATTTCGACTGCGTGTTATACTCAGAATAGTTCCATGATACATCGTCATTTTGGAAAGACACCTTATGCTTTGATGAACAACCGGACACCAACAATCAAATACTTTCATATTTTTAGTTGTAAGTGTTTTGTGCTTAATGATAGAGAGAGTCTGAACAAGTTCAGTGCTAAGGCAGATGAAGGAATTTTCATTGGTTATTCTCAATCATCGGCTACATATCGGGTGTATTTGAAGAAGTCAAAGACAGTAGTTGAGAGCATTAATGTCACATTCGACGAAGAGATGGCTTCTGAACAACACGGTTCAGAACCCGTACTTACCGGAGTGCTACCTTCTAGGCAGATTAGTCCAGAACCTGTACTGACAAAGAAGAAATCAGATGAAGCATCAACTTCCAATGCTCATTTATCTGTTTTAGAATTATTATTTGAACTGTTTTATGATGAATTTCTTGGATCTAAAGTGACTAAATCTGTTGTGGTTGATAGGATGGACGACTCAACGAATAATTTTCCAACCGCTTCAGAGTTATCTACTGAATACAACTCCCCGGTTCAGCAAGGAATTCCAGTTCAAATATATGCTCCGATAGTTGAAGATGTGAACAATAACGAAGAAACAGAAGTTACTGAATCAGTTGGGTGTATAATAGAGACAAATCAATAGTCTGAACAAGCTGTACCAACTGAAGCTTCTGAACAAGCTAATTCAACTGAACCATTCCCTCATACTGTAAAAAGTGATGAAGTTAAAAATGGATTCCTAGATGATAATCATGATTAATCAACATCTAATCCACTACCTTATGAACATCGCTGGACCAAAGAGCACCCTATTCACAAAATCATTGGTGATCCAACAAAGTCGATGCAAACTAGGTCAGTGATAGTGCTTGGAATACACCTATAGACGTGTGCTAATTAAACCTCAAAGCAAGTATACAATGAGATCTAATATCGTCTTTCAAGTAATAAAATGGTAAGAACCAAGTATCGTCCCACAGAGATTAGAGTAAAAGTATATTAAAAAGTAAGAGAAAGAAATGACTTCAGATGGCGATTTTGAAGACTTAATTTGGTTTGGTTTGTCACTTGATTAGATTAACAAAATAATAAAGCAAGCACGGGTGTAAGACATTTAGGTGAGATTCAAACACAAATTCCAGCAGACTTATGCTGCAGACATGCTGCAACATGAGTTGGCCATAACTAGATTCACCATCTATTTTGAGGGTATTCCTCTCGGACTTCAATATTCACACTACTGTTTCGAGTCGACTAAACACATCTCTGTGCAGCCTCCAACTATTTATAGTGTAGAATAAAGTCCTCAAAATATATGGACGATCAAATCTCTTTGTATCTAAAACCGCTCTCTCGAGCCGATTCCCATATCATCCAAGTTGACGTGTTCGAAGGGGCTTATCTCTAAGTCCTCTACACTTTAACACTAATGACTAGCGATCAACTTGTCGAGAATAAATCAGTTTATAAATAAAAAGCAACTCTCTCAAGTCTACTTCTTATATCATTCAAACTGACGTGCTTTTGGTAGCTTATCTCTAAGTCAACCGCACTTTAACACTTTAGCAAGTGATCAGTTCGTCAAAAAGTGTCATTGAACTTTATAAAACTTGAAATGAAATGATGGAACATTGTTATTGCGAAACAACGTCCACCTTTCTTTGGTTTAAAATCTCACCCTTTTATCTCACACCCGAGCTAAATAAAATTAGCTACTCATATTTAAAGACATAAAGCGATAAATGACGGAAAATAAAAACATAAATGTAAATGACATAAATTAAATGACGGAATATAAATGACAAAAGTTAAAATGACGGAAATATAAATTACAACAAATATAAAAGACTTGAATATAAATTGCAAGTAAAGTAAAGAACTAAGTAAAGAATACTAGAAATAATAAAGCATAAAAGACAAGGGATGATGACTTCAAAAGATTACTTGGAATTAATAAAGTAACTAAAATCACAAGGTTATTGATGCCAACCTTTGATTTTCACTAAGATGAGAGAGAATTAGATGGATTATGGGTCCTCAAATTACTACCCCAAGCTCCCCTTTTATACTAAAAGGGATGGCACAAAAGGTAATTATCCTAAATAAAGTACTTAAAGTACAAAAGTAATCTTAACCAAGAGTTAATAACCAAAAGACAATAAAGTGTTTAACCACAAATTACAAATCAACCAAATATTAGTCTAGAAGGTTCCCAAAAGTCAGATTCAAACTCAAAAGGTCTTCCCACAAAAAGCTCCTTCTAGCTTATCCATTAAGCTCCCCATACGGCTGCTGTAAGGATGCTGCAGCTTGCTGCAGCTTGCTGCAACTTGCTGCACTTATAAATCTGCCCAAAAATACACCAATTAGCTTATCCAAATGCAATAAAACAAGTTCTTCATATCTTTAGCTCCAAGAAACAAGAAAAGAGAAAATAATGAACTAAAATGACTCAAATGTTGGGATTAGAAGGTAAAAGCTATGCTAAAAAGAAGACAAAAAGAGCATAATGGCACTAAATAATTAGTGCCATCACAACCCCAAACTTGCAATATTGCTTGTCCCCAAGCAATTAAGACACAAAAAAGAGAGTAAAAGAAAAAAAAAATGACTCAAGTTGGTAAGATTTGCAAGATGGATGCATTAAGTGCACACAAGTAGATGATCATCCGAAGAATACATGGCATAGCCCTTCATAAATCAAAAAAATGTCCATGATTTCTATCTACCATGAGTATGAACCATATGCTAGTAAGATTTTCTTTTTGTTATGGTATTCACATCTCACAATTAAGATCAAAAGGTCTTTTAATGAACTGGATCTCTCTTTATGGCTTTTTCTTATGCTCACTTTGCCTCTTATTTTCACCTTTTGCATCATTTTTCAATTTTTTTTTTCAGATTTGGCACTTTTGTGCTCTTTTCTTTTGGTGAATGCAATGCACTTAGCCCCTATGAGACTTTTTTAGTGCCGAAGTCCAAACATGGCATATTTGAAGAGCTATGCTCTTTTTCTGTTTTTAAGCTTTTGCCATGGTGGACTTTTCCAACCCCAAACTTTGAAATTTACAATGTCCTCATTGTAATGGTGTGAAAGTGTATGGATAATATGGAGTGGGTGCAAGTGGCTAATTTTGAGTATCGAAAGATGGCCTAAATCATTTCTTATGTGAGATGTGGACCAAATTGCGTCCCAAGTAAAACAATCCTAGTTCTAGCAAGAACTACATAGTGAGATATAGACCATGAATGTATGAATTTATTGTGGATATGTATGCATGCTCAAGATGATCACCAATGCCCATTTGCAAGAAAATAAAACCTAGAAAACAGCAAAGACACATCCCAGACTTGAAAATTAAAAATGAACAATAAAAATTGGAGCTAAAGGGTAACGAGTAGAACCTGTCCTACTCCATTGGAGTAGGCTGTGAATCCTTCGGTGGTGGTGCAGTAGAAGTGCCTTTCACACCCTCTCTGTACGCCTTTAACAGTTGCCTTAATTCTTCATTCTCGGCACACAATCTGATGTTTTCCTCCTCGATCGCTTTCAGCTTTCTTCCCTGCTTCTTGATTTTTCTGCCAAACTTTTCAACCAGCACAGCTTCAACCCTTTTGAAATCTTCCCTTCCCTTCTTGCATTCTTTCTTCACCTTCTCTGCTAACTCTGTCCTTAAGCTATCGATCTTGTCAAAAAACTCATGCCTCTGGTAAAATAACCCATCCATGAGAGAACTGTTTTGGGACAACAGGTCCTGAAGCATGGTCGAAATATCCGCAGCCTGTGGTCTGTTCTCTCTTCTGTCCCTCAATCTGTTGACTGCCTTGAGGTCTATCTGCCATCGTCCCCCACCTTCCTTGATGATCTGGTCCTCCTCAAACTGTGGCACTCCCTTTTTGAGCAACATTTGGGTAATGAGACTGGGGAAATACATCTGTCCCCTAGTCTTTGTAGCACAAATCCTTATGTTCTTCAAAATGACCCTCCCAAAATTGATTGTATGTCCTTGTATTAAACAAAAAAGCAAAACCATTCTTTCCACAGAGACTAAGTGGACGTGAGTGATCGGTGAGATTGAGTGCCGAAGGAAGTTTATCCAAACATTGGCATCAGGCTTTAAGTTATAAGCCTTAAAATGCCTCAACATGAAGTTGGAATGAGCATCCCAACTAGTTTCAGGCAGCCCCAACTCAGTGGCAATATCATCCAAATCATTTTCAGTGAGATTTTTCATCATCTGGTGGAAATCAGTGCGTTTAGGAGGAGTGAGGTTCAAATATTTGTTGATTTTCTTTGAAGTGAGAGTGAACCTCACTCCCCTGAGCATTACCTTTGAAAAGCCATTGACAGAAATTTCTGCGTAAAATTCTCTTAGGAGAGTTACATTATATGAAACAGGTACCTCACAAAGCTTGCTGAGTCCATGTGATTCCACCACAGTTTTGATAAAACTATATTCGGTTAGGCTTTGGGGGTGGAATCCCTTGTCAGGTAGGCCCATCATATCTTTGAATTTCTCAAAAGCACTCTTAACAGCTTCTGAACTTAATCCCCCATGAGGCAGGTCTGGTCTTGGGAGTTTTTGTGGTCTGGTCTTGGAGGTACTGGCCGCAGATTTTGATGCTGAGCCTTGCTGCAGGACTGCTGCAGCATCCTGCCCCATACTCCTAGTGGTTACCCTTGGCCTTTTTCTAGCTGTGCTCTCCTCAACAGGCTTGGTCTTTTTGGCTTTCTTTCTAGAGGTGCCTTCCTTAGTAGTTTTATACCTAGTGACCCTCTTTCTAGCCAATGATTTGGTCCTCTGTCTGGTTGGAATCACCACAGATGGTGATTCACTAAAGGGTAAGTTTAGGTCAGGAAGGTCCTCCCTAGGAGAGGCATTGCTTTCTACATCATGTACCTTAGGTATCTTTTCATATTCAGCCCCCATCCTATCCAAATTTTCATCAAGCTCCTCAAATCCAGGGAGTGATTTAGGCATTGAAATGTCATTCTCCAAGGAGTATGGCACAACAGCCCAATCATCGTGCATTTCGAAATCATCAGAGTGAATATAGAGGGGTATACCCTCTGTGTTGTGATCATCATCATCCTCATCGTCGGAGACAGAGGTGAAATACCCATCTGCTTCTAGAACATTAGTGGGAGATGATACCTGAGCCTCGTGAACAAGGGGAGGAGTTGGTGCGACCTGGACATCGACAGGGGGTGGTACTTCGGTGGTGGGTTGAGTGGTTACGTAGATGTGCAGCAAAGGGCGAGGGTTTGTGGCGGACTGTTCGGGTGATGAAGACTCACCCTCGAGGGTATTTGGTTCAGGATCGATTTGTGCGTGCGATGGTGGGTTCGCTGGCTGATTGAGGGTCTGTCGGCGTTGGCTTCGCCGTATCAGAGTAGGATTTTGGGCTTCATCGGGGTTTCGAATGGCTGGGCGTTTTACTCTGGCCATGTCGTGGAGTGGTCGATGATGTCGACAGGTCGCCGGAGGTGGTGTTTGTGGTGGTGGGTAGTTAGGTCGGCCGAGAGAGAGAAAGACGAGATTAGGATTGGATTAAGGCAAAATGAGGGTTTTCTTGGGATAATGAAGGGTCTGTTAAATCTTATCTTACAAGATTGTTGGAAGGATCTTTTAGCAACAAATTTCAGATATCTAGGTTGGTTATTAACCAAAAAAGAAATGATGAAAATTTTATGGGGAAGGAGTTTTTAGAAGGTGATGATGCTCTGCAAACGGTTGAAAAGAAGTTCCCTTTTTGAAAAAGGTGGCAGATGACATCACTTAACTGTACCTTCCTTAAAAAATTTCATCCTATCCTTATGGTTTCCCGCTTAAACTCAAAACCTGATTCCTTGCAAAACTAGGGTTTCATGCTGCAGAGATGCTATAGCATGGGATCTTCATTTCTTTTCACAATCAGAGCTGTAAAACTATACAAACAATTAAAATACAAGTCCTAGAAAGCAGTAGAGGTAAGGTAAATTATTTACAAACAAAATGGGACTTCAAAAAGTCCACATCATTCTTGAAGCTTGTTTAGCACAAAGTGACCAAATCCACAGAACAAGGTTCTGGGATGGTCACTGGAGTGTGGTATGCCTTAACTCTTGGTCCATTAACCTTGAACACTGTGTTATCCTCAAGGTTAACTAGGTCAATTGCTCCATATGGATATACATGATGAATGAAGAAAGGTCCTGACCATCTGGACTTTAGCTTTCCTGGAAACAATTTTAACCTCGAGTTAAACAAAAGAACTTGCTGGCCTGGTCTTAAGTCTCTGTGTTGTATCTTTCTGTCATGCCATTTCTTGGTTTTCTCCTTATAGAGTTTGGCATTTTCATAGGACATGTTCCTATGCTCTTCTAGCTCACACAGTTGTAACTTTCTTTTACTACCAGCAGCATTTAGGCACATGTTTAATTCTTTGATTGCCCAGTATGCTTTGTGTTCAAGTTCTAAAGGAAGGTGGCAAGCTTTGCCAAAGACAAGCTTATATGGGGACATACCAAGTGGTGTCTTGAATGCAGTTCTATATGCCCATAAAGCATTGTCTAGTTTAAAGGCCCAATCTTTTCTGTTTGGCTTGACCACCTTTTCAAGAATTCCCTTTATCTCTCTATTAGAGAGCTCAGCTAAACCATTGGTTTGTGGGTGGTATGCAGTGGCAATCCTGTGATTAACATTGTACTTTTTTAAAACTTCTTGTAACATTTTGTTCACAAAGTGGGTTCCCTCATCACTGATCAGTGCCCTGGGGGTACCAAACCTTGTAAAAATTTGCTTTTGAAGAAACTTAATCACAGTTTTTGCATCATTTGAGACACATGCCACTGCCTCTACCCATTTGGATACATAATCAACAGAAACCAATATGTATTGGCATTGGTTTGATGGGGGAAATGGTCCCATGAAATCTATTCCCCAAACATCAAACAACTCAACCTCCAAGATCCCATTTAGTGGCATTTCATTTCTTTGAGAAATGGAACCACTCCTTTGGCATTCATTGCATCTTTGTGCAAAACTGTAGGCATCTTTGAAGAGAGTTGGCCAATAGAATCCTGATTGTAACACTTTGGCTACTGTTCTTTGGCCTCCAAAATGGCCTCCATACTCAGATTGGTGGCAATGCTGCAGGATTGCTACAGCCTCAGTTTTTGGTATGCATCTTCTCAAGATCTGATCTGTACCAAGTTTAAACAAGAAAGGGTCATCCCATAAATAAGATTTGGCATCATGGAGAAATTTCTTGAACATTTGGCCAGAATAATCAGAAGGTCTTATGCCACAAGCCAAATAATTTGCTATGTCAGCAAACCATGGTAGCTCAGAGTGTTGTAACATTAGAATTCTCTCATCAGGGAAGGTTTTTCTAACCTAGACAAATGGTCTGCTACTTGGTTGTCTACTTCTTTCCTATCCACAATTTCTAGGTCAAACTCTTGCAACAACAGAATCCGTCTTATCAACCTAGGCTTAGCATCTTTCTTGGAAATCAAATACCTAATGGCAGCATGGTCAGTGTGAACAGTAACTTTTGTGCCCATCAAGTATGATCTAAACTTTTCAAATGCAAAGACCACAACTAACAATTCTTTTTCTGTTGTTGTGTAGTTAATTTGAGCTTCATTCAAAGTCTTACTTGCATAATAAATTGAATGGAAAACTTTTTCTTTCTTTTGACCCAAAATTGCACCTACAGCCCAATCACTGGCATCACACATGATTTCAAAAGGTTTGTTCCAATCTGGAGTGACAACCACTGGTGCAGTTACTAAAGCTTTCTTCAAAATGTTGAATGCATCTCTACATTCTTCATTAAAATCAAATTTTTGATCATGCTGTAAAAGTAAACACAAAGGTTTGGATATCTTTGAAAAATCTTTGATAAACCTTCTGTAAAAACCAGCATGGCCAAGAAAGCTTCTGATTCCTTTAACAGTGGTTGGCTCAGGTAGCTTTTCAACAATTTCAATTTTCGCTTTGTCTACCTCAATTCCTCTTTTTGAAATTACATGTCCCAGAACAATCCCTTCTTTGACCATGAAATGACATTTTTCCCAATTTAGGACTAAATCAGTTTCTTCACACCTTTCAAGACTCTTTTTTAAATTTTCTAAACAGTGATCAAAAGATGAAACATATACAGAAAAGTCATCCATAAAAATTTCTATGGAGTTTTCAAGCATATCAGAAAATATGGACATCATGCATCTTTGAAAGGTTGCAGGTGCATTGCAAAGTCCAAATGGCATCCTTCTAAAAGCAAAAGTACCATAGGGACATGTGAAGGTGGTCTTTTCCTGGTCCTCTGGTGATATGGCTATCTGGTTATATCCTGAGTATCCATCCAAGAAACAGTAATATTCTTTTCCGGCTAACCTGTCCAACATTTGGTCAATGAAAGGTAATGGAAAGTGGTCTTTTTGGGTTGCATTATTGAGTTTCCGGTAGTCCATGCAAATTCTCCATCCAGATACTACTCTAGTTGGGATGAGTTCATTTTTATCATTGGGGATGACTGTGATCCCCCCTTTCTTTGGAACACACTGGACTGGGCTAACCCAAGAACTACTGGTTATTGGGAAAATGATTCCTGCATCTAACCATTTCAAAATTTCCTTCTTCACTACCTCTTTCATGACAGGGTTTAGCCTTCTTTGTGGTTCAATTGATGTGAAGTTCTTATCTTCTAGAATGATCTTATGCTGACAAATGGAAGGACTAATCCCTTTTAAGTCAGTAATGGTCCATCCTATGGCTTTGGCGTGTGACTTCAACATATCCACAAGTTGTTTTTCTTGATGCAAATTTAGGGTAGATGATATGATGACAGGCAATTTGTTCTCTTCCCCTAGAAAAGCATATTTCAAGTGAGATGGGAGTTGTTTCAACTCCAGGTCAGGTGGTGATATGACAGATGGTGTAAAGTTCTTTTGGTCATTCTGCTCCAATGGTTCAAACTTTGTTGCATAAACTGGGGCAGTTTCATCTTCCACTATGCCTCTATCTAAGTCATCCTCAAGATCATCATCATTATCTATCTTTCAAACCCTCCTAACTCCTTCCTCATGGCACAATGATTCAATCACACTTAAGTTTGAACAATCCTCAACATCATCAGGATACTTTAAAGAATTGAAAACATTGAAGGTGACTTTTTGGTCTTGGAGTCTCATGGTCAGTTCTCCTTTCTGGACATCTATCAAAGTCCTTCCGGTGGCCAAAAAGGGTCTTCCTAAAAGAATAGGAATATCTTTATCAGCCTCAAAATCCAAGATAATAAAATCTGCTGGAAATATGAACTTGTCAACTTGTACTAAAACATCCTCAATCTTCCCCTTAGGATAGGCTATGGTCTTGTCAGCCAATTGGAGTGTAACTGTGGTAGGTCTGGCTTCTTCTATTCCTAAGTTGCTGAAAACAGATAAGGGCATGAGGTTGATACTAGCTCCTAGATCACACAAAGCCTTTCCTACTTCCTTCCCACCTATTGAACATGGAATGGTAAAACTTCCTGGGTCTTTCAACTTAGGAGGTATTCCATTGGTCAGGAGTGCACTACATCCTTCAGTCAAAGCAACTGTCTCATATTCATTCAACTTCTTCTTCTTGCTTAGGATGTCTTTAAGGAATTTGGCATAACTAGGCATTTACTCGATTGCTTCAACAAGAGGTATGTTGATGTGCAATTCTTTGAACACATCCAAGAATTTTTTAAATTGCAGTTCTTATTTTTGATTCCTTAACCTTTGAGGGTTAGGAACATAAGGAGGAACTGGTTTTATGAAAGCTTTACTTGGATGTGTGGAACAAGATGTGTCTTTTGTGCCTTTGATTTCACTCTCCTTAGGTAAGGTTGGGATCTCATTCGCCACAGGATGAACAGGACTGGCTACCCCGGGCTCTGGATTCTTTGTGGGCTTAGGTTGTGGTTCAAGAATAGGAGCTAAAATAGTAGTCTCGGGTTCTGACTTTTTGTTATTTTCAAATTCTGTTTGAGTCATTGGTCCAAACTTGTTTTGCACTGTTTCATTCAATTCTTTACCACTCCTAAGGGTCACAACTTTTACATGTTCTTTACCAGGAGCTCTTGGGACTTCTGTGTCACTAGGTAACATGCCATTTGCCCTACTGTTCTGATTAAGTGCAATTTGACTCACTTGGGTTTCCAAATTCCTGATGGCCGCACTCTGTTGATTAAAAAGAGCTTGATTTTGGCTCAAAAGTTGCTGTTGAGCTTGTGATTGAGCTACAAGGCTTTTTATCATAGCTTCTAAAGAAGATGATGGTTCAGCCTGTGGAGGAGGTTTTTGAAAATGCTGTTGGTTTTTTTGAAAATTCCTGTTTTGATGATGCTGTGAACTTTGGTTATGATGGTTTTGAGGGCCTTGATTTTGGTGATGTAAACCTTGGTTTTGATGATGGAAACTACTAGCATGATGTTGTGTTTGAAAATTTGAAGTCTCTTGTGGCTTAGGAGCTGGCTGATTTAGACATGGATTGTTCCAAGAAAAATTTGGATGTTGCCTCCAACTCGCATTGTAATTGTTGCCATAGGGAGCATTTCTGTTTTGAACATAGTTTACTGATTCAGAGTTTTGAGGACAATGTTCATAGGAATGTTCCCCACCACAACAAACACATTGAACAGAAAGGACTGACTGGGTTGATGTAGCAGCAACTTGTTGTGTTCCTTGGTTTGAAGATAAGTTTTTGAGCATTGAAGCCATGGAAGCAAGTTGTGCTGTTAATGCAGTATATGCATCCACATCATGAATCCCAGCAGTTTTCTTTTGTGGTTGAGCACGTGGATCAGCCCAATGTCCATTGTTTGTGGAAATTTTTTCAAGAATTTCATACCCGTCATTATAGGTATTAGCTGTAAAGGCCCCTCCTGATGTCGCGTCGAGCATTTGTTTTGCCATGGAGTTTAACCCATTGTAAAACGTCTCGAGTTGAATACAGTAGGGAATGCCATGGTGAGGGCATTTTCTTAACAACTCTTTAAACCTTTCCCAAGCATCGGGAATTGCTTCATCGTCCATTTGTTTAAACATGCAAATTTCGTTTCTGGACTTAGCATTACGGGTAGGTGGAAAATATTTTCTCAAAAATCTTTCAGCCATGTTGCTCCATGATAGCACAGAGCCAGGTGCCAAAGAATTAAACCAAGACTTTGCCCGATCCCTTAGAGAAAAAGGAAACAAAGTGAGCCTCAATGCATCGTTAGATACCCCAGGGATCAGGAATGCATCAGTGATCTCCATAAAAGATTTTAAATGAGAATGTGGATCCTCGGACGGCATTCCGGCAAATTGTCCGTTTGTTTGCAACATTTGAAACATGATGGGTTTTAGCTCAAAATGGAGGGTGTTAATATGGGGTCTAATTATCCCTGAATTTAATTGCTCAAAATCGGGGATAGCGTAGTCCATAATTTTTCCCTCTTTGGAATTTGCAAGATTAATTATGTTTGGAACTTCCTTTCTTATTTCATTGGTGCCTTGAGATTCAACATCATCATCAACATGGTTATGATTATTTCCTTGATGTGGCGGATTTTGGTGAAAAGGGTGCTCCGGTGGGTTTCCAAAAATTGGAGGTGCATCATGGAATATTGGTGGTGGTCTCGGATTTTCTAAAAGTGGTGGTGGTCTAGGTCCTCTATTTTCAAATCCGGGTGGTGGTGGTTCCATAATTGGAGGGTCTAAAATTAATGCAATTCTTTGCGTTCTTCTCCTATTATGAAACGTTTGTTCAATTTCCGGGTCTAGTTCGAACAACACCCCATGTGGTATTCTTGGCATACACCAAACAAAATGCGATTCAAACGGTGGTAGAAAAATCAAATCTTTTTAAATCTTTTTAAAACTTTTAGCGTGCCAATCCCCGGCAACGGCGCCAAAAACTTGATAGTGCTTGGAATACACCTATAGACGTGTGCTAATTAAACCTCAAAGCAAGTATACAATGAGATCTAATATCGTCTTTCAAGTAATAAAATGGTAAGAACCAAGTATCGTCCCACAGAGATTAGAGTAAAAGTATATTAAAAAGTAAGAGAAAGAAATGACTTCAGATGGCGATTTTGAAGACTTAATTTGGTTTGGTTTGTCACTTGATTAGATTAACAAAATAATAAAGCAAGCACGGGTGTAAGACATTTAGGTGAGATTCAAACACAAATTCCAGCAGACTTATGCTGCAGACATGCTGCAGCATGAGTTGGCCATAACTAGATCCACCATCTATTTTGAGGGTATTCCTCTCGGACTTCAATACTCACACTACTGTTTAGAGTCGACTAAACACATCTCTGTGCAGCCTCCAACTATTTATAGTGTAGAATAAAGTCCTCAAAATATATGGACCATCAAATCTCTTTGTATCTAAAACCGCTCTCTCGAGCCGATTCCCATATCATCCAAGTTGACGTGTTCGAAGGGGCTTATCTCTAAGTCCTCTACACTTTAACACTAATGAATAGCGATCAACTTGTCGAGAATAAATCAGTTTATAAATAAAAAGCAACTCTCTCAAGTCTACTTCTTATATCATTCAAACTGACGTGCTTTTGGTAGCTTATCTCTAAGTCAACCGCACTCTAACACTTTAGCAAGTGATCAGTTCGTCAAGAAGTGTCATTGAACTTTATAAAACTTGAAATGAAATGATGGAACATTGTTATTGCGAAACAACGTCCACCTTTCTTTGGTTTAAAATCTCACCCTTTTATCTCACACCCGAGCTAAATAAAATTAGCTACTCATATTTAAAGACATAAAGCGATAAATGACGGAAAATAAAAACATAAATGTAAATGACATAAATTAAATGACGGAATATAAATGACAAAAGTTAAAATGACGGAAATATAAATTACAACAAATATAAAAGACTTGAATATAAATTGCAAGTAAAGTAAAGAACTAAGTAAAGAATACTAGAAATAATAAAGCATAAAAGACAAGGGATGATGACTTCAAAAGATTACTTGGAATTAATAAAGTAACTAAAATCACAAGGTTATTGATGCCAACCTTTGATTTTCACTAAGATGAGAGAGAATTAGATGGATTATGGGTCCTCAAATTACTACCCCAAGCTCCCCTTTTATACTAAAAGGGATGGCACAAAAGGTAATTATCCTAAATAAAGTACTTAAAGTACAAAAGTAATCTTAACCAAGAGTTAATAACCAAAAGACAATAAAGTGTTTAACCACAAATTACAAATCAGCCAAATATTAGTCTAGAAGGTTCCCAAAAGTCAAATTCAAACTCAAAAGGTCTTCCCACAAAAAGCTCCTCCTAGCTTATCCATTAAGCTCCCCATACGGCTGCTGTAAGGATGCTGCAGCTTGCTGCACTTATAAATCTGCCCAAAAATACACCAATTAGCTTATCCAAATGCAATAAAACAAGTTCTTCATATCTTTAGCTCCAAGAAACAAGAAAAGAGAAAATAATGAACTAAAATGACTCAAATATTGGGATTAGAAGGTAAAAGCTATGCTAAAAAGAAGACAAAAAGATAATTAGTGCCATCAGTCAGCAACTTTAGAACCTATAGAGGAATGATTGGTTCTTTGATGTATCTTACTTCAAGTAGGCCAGTTATTATGTTTTCTACATGTTTATGCGCAAGATATCAGGCTAACCCCAAAGATTCCCATTTGTCCGCGGTCAAAAGGATCTTTAGATATCTGAAAGGGACTGCAGATCTTGGTCTGTGGTATCCTAAAGATACTGGTTTTGAACTAACGGCTAATTCAGATGCAAATCATGTTGGATGTATGTTAGACAGGAAGAGCACATCGGGTCATATTCAATTTCTTGGAGACAAGCTCATAAGTTGGGCGTCAAAGAAACAACTTTGTGTTTCCACCTCAACTGCTGAAGCAGAGTATGTAGCTGCTGCTAGTTGCTGCTCTCAAGTCTTGTAGATGAGAACACAACTTCGAGACTATGGTTTCCAGTTCAACAAAATAATAATTTACTGTGACTCGAAGAGCGCCATTTCCATATCTGCAAATCCTGTATAACATACAAAGACAAAACACATCAATGTAAGATATCATTTTATAAAAGACAATGTTGAAAAAGGTGCAATAGAACTTTATTTTGTAAACACTGATTATCAACTTGCATATTTATTTACCAAACCTTTAGACGAAAAGAGATTTAATTTTCTTATATCTAAACTTGGTATGTTAAATCTTAAGACATAATTAGTGATTACCTACTACAATTTTTTTTATTGTTATTTTTCTTCATTTCTTTAATTCTTATTCTGCAAGATATCTGCACTTTAAGGTATGTTCATGTTTTCAGGGGGAGTGAGAGAAGATGAAAAGATGATCAACATCCATTTGAGGGGGAGTTTATTTTTTTTGGTTTATGCTTATCACTGATAAATTTTTCTGATGCATAACTACAGGGGGAATAAGAGTCAAGAAAAGGAGTACGAATTATGATTTCTGATTACTTCAGATCAGAACTCGTACATTCATTGTTTTACTGCTTTATGTCATTTAATTTTCAAAAAAAAATTTGTGAATAAATTTTGTACATTGACGTACTTTCTGACTGATGCAGATTGAGAAGATGCTTACAAGATCATATCTTTATGACTTTAAGCTTGATTTGATGAGATTTAAAACTGAGCGAAAATGTTTATTTCTTATCTTAATCTCATATATGGTTGAAAGAAGGACAACTTTCAATCATAGAAAACATGTTCTTAAATGTTCAAACCACTTACCGATTCTTAAACAGATTTCATGAATTGGATGTGTGATTTTACATATTTTTATTTTTAATTGTGATTCAATGCTTATAAACTGTGTGTTTCCAAAGATATATACTTGTGTATTGTCTTTTCTATATACTTTTAAGTATTCACACACACCGGTTTAATTTTTGATTGAACTTGTTCTTACCATGTCTCTAAATTGAAACAAAATTTTGATGGTAAGACACCCCAATTGAACTTCAAAGAACTTTGAGCGTGATTTCATTTCGAAACGTTCTTTCAAGAATGTCTATATATTGATTCGTATGGACAACATTCAATTTTTGTTGACCTAAGCCTTAATCAATAAATCATTTAATTCTGATCATTTCATACAATGCCAAATTTTCAAACAAGTTTCTTGTATTCATTTCATTCTTTCAATATACTTGTTTGAAATATCTTCAATGTTTACAGTGCTCAAATCTTTATGATTACATCTATGAGCATATACATGTCTGACTTGTATATTTTGTGCTTTAATTGTTCTAGTTAAACCATATTGAGTAACATGTTCCTTATAGGAAAACATGGGTTCTTTGTCTGAGCTTAAATGAAACTTCTATGGATTCACGTTAACTAGCGTTTCCTACCCAAGAAGTTTATCCTTGAGTGATCGATTGTGTGAGAAGTCAAATATTGAGTGTGGGTTGTGTGACGAGGTAAAATGTGAATGAGAGTTTGGTTAGAAGTGAGCTAACTGATTAAAAAGAAAGAGGGTGAGAGATCAGAGTAAAAGAATATCAAACTCTGCACCAACTACTTTCTGATCAGGGCAACCACATTACTAGTGTTTCACAATTCTTCGTGAACATTATTGAAACAGACAACTAGCCCATGCCAACTCTTGATAAAAACCCCACCAGCCACTCATTTTCTTCTTAAAAAGAAAGTGTTTAATATTTCTAGGGGACACATCATATAATCTATTTGGTTTTCATTTGGAAAATTTGGATATTGAAAAAGAAGGAAGTCTGCCCCACCTTCGCACTTCGATCATGCATAATTGAGTCTATGTATAATTACTGTTGTCTCAGTGGTTTACACAATGTTGAGCCTTATAAAAAAAAAAGCAGTCATCATGTGCTTAATTCTTTTGAACACTTGCACGAACACACAAGGAAATTTGTTTTTCTTGCCATAACGTTCATAGAAATTGCCTTTTTGGTGTTTCGATGATTGAATGGAAGCCCTAGGGGAGTGAACATGAAAAAGCTCCTTTCCAATGTGTATTTGTTACACACAATGACTTTGTGTTACTGAAAGACATATTAACTGAATCATTTGTTGATTCAGGTGTTACATTCTAATTTGTCTGGATTTGAAAAGATCTAGATGAATACATTATTTTCAATTGACGGTGAATCAGAGGCTCAGTTTTTGATAGATCAGTGATCAGATAAAGACATTTCTTGAAAAAGTTTTGATGATTTCATTGCTCTAATCATCAAATAGGGGGAGAAGCTAAAGTTTACGAAATACCTGGAAATTTGTATAAGATATGGGAGAAGATACAAGAAATGAGAGAGTTGATAAAGAAAAGTGCAGAGAATTTCAAAGAATATGAAAGTTGAAAGAGCATAGTCAAAGAATTCTGGAAGATGTGCTGATTTTACAGAAATTTTCTTTGAAGATAATTTGCTGAAGCAATCTGAGTTGAATCTGAAGATGATTTTTTTCAAGTGTCGGAAAGAGGTTTCTACCATTTTTGGGAAAGATTGTAACTATTTGTTGAAGACAGATTTTGGAAAGAATTCAATTGTTTTGAAGATAATCTGAGTTATTAGATTGATTCAAAGGGAGAAGATTGATATGCTAAATCTTTTGGAGATGATCTTGAATCCAAAGGGGGAGATTGTTAGAGCATATATATGTTGGATACAAGATCATAGAAGACTGAAGACTGACAGTCAAAGCTAAAGTCAACTCTCAACATTAAAGTCAAAGTCTAGTGTAATAAAGTCATAGTCAAATCTTGTATTTTTTTGTTTTTTTCTAGTTGTTTGAGCTTTTCAGTAGTGTGCGTGAACAGTAGTTAGCGCGTTTCTTCGCGTGTATAAATAGCTTGTTGTGCGTGTAATCATGTAACTAGAATTCATAACATCAGAGCATTGTAAGAGTTTCAGAGTTGAGAGAGAAAGTGTGTTATAAGAGTATTGTAATTGAATTCATTTGTGAAATAAAAGTGAGATTTGATGGAATCATTTGTCATCTATTGACCGCATTGTTATCTGGGAATAACATGTTCCCTTAGCGGTGGGATGTCGAAGGTTTGTGTGACGAGCGTGGGCTTTTGAGGCATTTTTTGAATGATAGATACTTAGAGTTTAGCATATAAACAATTACTCTATTTTGGAAATTTGGGTTGACAACCGATGTAATCTAGATAGAAGTTATTTAGATTAGTTTGTTGTTAATTTCATTTTCGTTCACAGGTTATGTAATCGCTATCACACTTTTACCCATTTTGGGTGGCCTACTCCAAATACAAACGTCATATTGTCGATTTTTCAATTTTTAAATTTAATCTAATTTTTAGGGTGTTACAAGTTGGTATCAGAGCATTAGTTTAAGTGAACTAGGAATGAACGTAAGATGTCTAGACTTAAGCTGGAGTTACTAAGTTATGATTTGTGAGGATTGGGTAGAAATACTAAGATAGGATGGTCTTAGAGTCGACGGAATTGCATGAATTAGGAATTATGATCATGGTAACGAGAATCCTTGGGTATGATGTGTTCATAATTGAACTTGGATAATTCCATTATGATTATATTGCTACGTGAGCATGCTTGATTTACTAATGTCATGACGATTGATGAATTTATTAGTACGTTTTCCTTTATGTTTCGACCTAATCTCTTATTCTCTTTCGTGCTTGTGTGGCAGCCTCTGTCTATCATGGAGAATACTCGAAGTCGACCGATGGTCGAAGGAGAATTGCATGAGGATAGTACGTCCAATCCAAATCCGGTGGTCAGAGCGGTGAATGTTGTTCCCCCTAATATGCCGCCTATATTCAACGGAGAGGTGGAGCATATGCCCAGAGTGGATTTGGCATCATCAAACCCGGTCGTTCGAGAGGCAAACCCTCAAGTCGATATGATGGCCAACGTCATGCAGATGGTGACGTCGGCTATGGAAAAAGCAACAAGAGGCATTCCTGAAGATGTTGGAGGATAGGGATGTTAGTCTCAGAAGGGCGTAGGTAGTTGTCGAGAATGCGGCAGCCGGTTCAGGTGGTACTGGAAATGGGATAAGGACAGAAGAACAGGTGGTTGTCGGTGCTCGGAGGGGCAGAAAGAGTTGCTCCTACAAAACCTTCCTTTGTAGTAAACCTCCCGAGTTCTCAGGATCTGATGACCCAATTGAGTGTATGAACTGGATCCAAGCAATCGAGCAAGCTTTCGGTTCCAGTGAGTGCGAGGAAGGTCATAAAGGAAGATTCGCCTCCTAAATGCTTAGAGGCCCGACACATCGGTGGAGGAACGTCACTAGGTCCACCCTCGATGTTGTCATTCTTGCCTAGTTGTCGTGGGAAGCATTCATGAAGAAGTTGATGGAGGAGTACTACAATGAGAGGGCAATGGACCAGACTATTGACGAGTTCCGAGCCCTCAAGAAGGGAAACCTTCCTATGAGGGATTACTCGAGGAAGTTCGTTGAGAAACTTGATCTGGTGGGGTATGTGGCCCCAATTGACAATGAAAAAGTGAAGGCTTATCTGAAAGGATTGCCGGCGGACATGATGTCCATGGTTCACAACGCCAAGCCCTCTTCTCTTCGTGAGGCTATTGAAGAGGACAAAATCATGGAAGATGTCTACGCTAGAGACAAGGTGGAGAAAGTCGTGGTGGTGGGAGACAAGAGGAAGTGGGAAAACAACCGCGGACCTACCAAGAGGTCGAGTCCTTTCAACGAAGGAAGGAGCTTTGATAACCGCCAAGAGGCGCGGTGGTGCCCTAGATGCCGAGGCAAGCACCAAGACAACTGTAACTCCAATCCCACATCTTTTTCCAAGTGTGGGAAACTAGATCATACTAATCGGGATTGCCCGATCAAAGGAGTGGTATGTTTCGAATGCAAGATGTCGGGACATTTCCGAAAAGATTGTCCGAAGTGGAAGACGGGGAATGCCCCGGAGAAGAAAGAGAACCCTCCCAGAGTTCCTGGCCGAGCTTTCCAGATGAGGGCCGAAGAGGCCAAGGCATCCACCAACATGGTATCGGGTACGTTTCTTCTAAACACAGTACCTGCTCGTGTGCTTTTTGATTCCGACGCTAGTTTCTCTTTCGTGTCTGATTCCTTTTGTCAAAACTTTGCCATGCCCACTAGTAGCTTAGTTGATGATTTAGTGGTAGAGATAGAAAATGGTGGTTAGGTAGTTATCCACGATGTTCTGAAGGATTGCTCGAATGAGATCGAAGGGAATAAATGCCCAATTAATCTGATGCCCATGGTTATTGGCAGTTTCGACGTGGTGGTCGGTATGGATTGGTTGGCAGACAATCATCCCGAGATCTTGTGTTCCAAGAAACTGATCTGACTCCCTATATCGGATGGTGACATGGTGGTAGTATATGGCGAAAAGAGGAAGGGCGATGTAGCGGTTATCACCATGGCTAAAGCGCGAAAATGCTTAGTGAAGGGATATTCGTCCTTCCTAGCATACGTAATTCATGCCAAGTTCAAAAAGAAGAAATTTGAAGATGTAATGGTGGTGCACGAGTGTCTCAACGTTTTTTCGGACGAGTTGTCCAGTTTACCACCCGATCGTCAAGTGGAGTTTTGAATAGATCTTGTACCGGGAGAGGCACCGATTGCTCGAGCCCCTTACCGATTGGCACCATCAGAGATGCAAGAAGTGATGGCTCAACTCCAAGAGCTCCTAGAGAAGGGATTTATGAGACCGAGCTCGTCACCTTGGGGAGCTTCGGTCTTGTTTATCAAGAAGAAGGACGACATAATGAGAATGTGCATCGATTATCGTGAACTGAATAAGGCTACGGTGAGGAATAAGTATCCACTCCGGAGGATCGACAACTTGCTCGATCAACTCCCAGGAGCGGGTTGTTTCTCGAAAATTGACTTGCTTTCAGGGTATCATCAAGTAAAGGTGAGAGGTGAGGACATCCCGAAGACGACCTTTAGAATGCGTTACGGCCATTACGAATTCCTCGTGATGCCGTTTGGTTTGACTAACGCACCAACGGTGTTTTTGGATTTGATGAATAGAGTGTGCCTGCCATTCCTCGACAAGTCGGTCATTGTGTTCATTGATGACATACTCGTGTATTCCAAGAGAGAGTCGGAACACGAGCAACACTTCGTGAGGTTCTAGAGGTATTGAGAAAAGAGAGGTTGTATGCCAAATTTTCCAAGTGTGATTTTTGGCTCGAAGAGGTTCAATTCTTAGGTCACGTGGTCACTCGAGACGGAGTGAAGGTGGACCCCTCCAAAATTGAAGCCATGATGAATTGTGAGCCTCCCAAGAGTCCGTCCGAGATCCGAAGCTTCTTGGATTTGGCGGGTTATTACCGGAGGTTTATTCAAGACTTCTCGAAAATCGCTTCCTCCTTGACGGCCCTGACTCGGAAGAACTTCAAGTTTGTTTGGAGTTAAGCATAAGAGAAGGTGTTCCAGACTTTACAAAAAAAAGTTGTGTGAAGCTCCAATTTTGGCATTACCCGAAGGATCGGAAGACTTTTTGGTCTACAGCGATGCTTCCAGGATGGGTTTGGGTTGCGTTTTGATGCAAAGGGGAAAAGTGATTGCTTACGCATCAAGACAACTCAAGATTCACGAGAAGAACTATCCTACCCATGATTTGGAGTTGGCGGCGGTGGTGTTCGCCTTGAAGCTATGGCGACACTACCTCTGTGGCACGAAATGTAAGCTCTATGTAACACCCTCGAATCTGGAAATAGCAACTAATTTAAAATTTTCTAAATACATTGATAAATGATACATCTCCGATCATAAATTAAGATTTTACCTCGATACACACATTCATTCTATACATACAGTCTATAATAAGGACGGGTGCTACTAAAACCCCATAATAGACACTATCTCCAAACTGCGGAAGACTTTACCAACTCCTTACACTTGCACAAAGCTAAGGATCAACTCTTCATAGAATTGCTAGAATCCAAACCCCCAACTGGAACCTGATGCACATGCCGACAAATAAAAAGGTTCGGCTTAACGCCTAGTGAGCTCAAGAGTTTTCAACATATATAGATGAGTCGTTAAAGAAAGAAGAATGCCATTAAAATCATAATCTTTCAAAATGATATGCTTCGCTAATGAAAACGACTCGTTTACCAATAAAAACACATTTTAAACGAAAGAGACACCGAGTTAATTGTTAACCAAACCAAACTGTTTTACCGACTATGATCCCAATATAAAACGTTCTTTCGTAAACCTAGATTTAACCCAAAACTTGCTCAAAATGAGAATAGAGAGAGAACTCCCAATTTTAATAAAACCCGGGTAAAATGTTATATCTCGAAATATCCAACACGGGTGGAACAAGTTGCACAACTCATAACCCATAGGTGAAAATCTATATATATAAACATTGTCGTGAATACGGACAATAGACCCGAAACTCACGCAACCATAAAATGGAAAGAAACCAAATACTGAAAACGTAGCAAATGACGCATTCCATTCAAACCTTAATATACGTGGGGAAAACCCAATATTAAAGCCATCATTTACCGTCGACCACATAAAAACCAAAGTTGGTAAAATACGACATTACCATTTAAAATACCACGAATCAACGATGAGGAGATCCGTAAATACCGAGAATAGAGAAACACGCAAGTAGGCCGTTCACGCGACTTCCTTGCATGTCCTCTAGACGTTTCCATCTAGGGTGGCGAGAACACGTGAATGGGGCCACCCGTGATGTTATTGGATTTCACCAACGTGCCCCGGTCCTAGTTCCCATGCCATACAAGACATCACAATCCTCGGACCTGTTGTTGCCCCTTGCCATACTCCGTCGAGTTCCACTCTGAGGTCTTACGAGCCCAAGTGCCTATCCAATCTAGACGAGTTTCAACTCTGCGGCTCAAACCACATATTGCCTACTCGCTAGCAAACCCAAACGGTCACTAAATGTAACCCAAAACCTCAGGTCTTACAAAACCAACAAACTTACGTGCCTATGGATCCAATACAACACTGTCTAAAATTACATGACTCCGAATGAAAGACCAAAGCTCCCAAAGCATGTAATTCACCAATGACATAAACGATCGTCATCATACTCAAACCCACAACGGTTATAAATCCGGACAAATGTCCACACGACTCAATTGGTCAAAACCGAGCCAAAGGCCCAACTCTTTACATAAATACCCACATAAAAGCCGATATAAATATTGGAACCCGTTTGACCATCTAATACGCAAACACGACCAAAAGTATAAATAAATAAAATTTCACCGTTGGTTGAGACAACCATTTTCCCAAATGAACTCATACCCTTATGTTTTTAAAATGCCTCATAACACAATAATATGCACTTTCTGAAAGGGTTTATAAAATCAAATACACAAAATGACACTTATGCCAATTGAACTCCAATTATATATGTAAAATCATCAAATAAACATTTCAACATGATTTATTTACAAAAATACCCAAAGATCCCAAAATAGGTGTCTTAACATGCTTATAAAACTAAACATTTCAAAATAACTAAAACTTATCAGCAGTTAACAAATTTGCGGTAAAACACAAACATTTTTAAATAAATATTTTGGCATGTACACCGTTTTCACAAATCAACTTGAACTCACCTTGCTAGATTTAGGATAAATCTAGATTTTACCACATCTTGAGCCTTTCTTGAAGAAACTTGAATCCTCCAAGTCAAAACCTCCAAAAACCTAGATCGATATACTTCCAATCATCAAAACACATAACCAAACACTTAGAATCATTCCCCAAACATAACATACCAAAAGTCCCAAATGAGGTAAAAATCCTAACTTCCATAAAGGAAGAGAATACGTGATTACCTCAACCACCACTTAAATCCGTCAATCAAACACTTCTAGGACACCAACACAAGCCACAAACTCCAAATCTTCAAAATGGTGGAAAGTTGGATGAAACCCTAGAAAACTTGGGTGAAGAAAGTGAAGATGAAGGGATCTTATTTATAGCTTCCAAACCTTGCTAGAAGATGAAGGGACACTTGGCTAGTGACAAAAACACTCAAAAATGAGTTAGGGTTCGTGGGAAAGGATGAGGGATCAGTTTGGGAGAGAAAAGGAAGATATTAGAAATGAGAAAGTGAGAAAAATGGCTGAAATCGTAACATATAACAATCTGGTACACGTAGGCTATAGTGCCAGGCTATTGTGCCAGTGTCACAATCGCTGGCACAATCACCAGGAATGTACCGCGGGCCCTCAGCCTTGGCGATTATTCCAAGCTATTGTGCCCTCTGGCACAATCGCTGGCATAGTCGCCCGGGTGCCCCTGAACTCCAAAAATCCGACTTTTTTCAACGCCAAAACTCCCAATACTCCGAGGGACTTTAAACAATGCATTTCCCCAACAAAACCCCACCGTTTATAAGTCACAGAGACGTCCGGGTGACATTTAATTACCGAAGATTGCGGGTGTTACAATCCTTCCAACCTTAAGAGAGATTTCGTCCTCGAAATCTAGATCTCTCTGAAGCATTACCTGCAGGATCGATTGCCTCTACTCCGCTTGTCAGAAATACCACCATAATCTTATGTCGGTCCTTACGAAAAATGTCCCCTTGGGCACATCACACTTATGTACGAACGAACAGTTATCTTACTAATGTAGCTTTTAGCCGTGCAACTGCGGTTGTCTCCCAACCTTGGGTGTCACGTACTACCTCATGGTAGCTTGCAATATCTACATCTCACCAGACGACTCACCTCACATTCACATGATTTTGAACCCAAAGCCAAAGATCACCACCAAACTCCCATGAATCCTCAGATCCTTAACGATCCATTCCTAATACTGATAAGGCTGTCCTTCCAAGGCACAATAACACGCTCACCAGGTAACCGATCAATGCAGTTTCGGCTATCAATCAACTCTGTTCCACTCCCAACCTCCAAATATTCCCTTAATACAAACTTTAACACCATGGGAATACTTACACACATCAGTACTTAATCATCAACACCTAACCTTCTTTTAAATTCCATCACCAAAGGCTAACATTTTCCGCAATCCAACTGAGATACTTCCAAACCCTCCAAGGACTTAATGTCCTCAAATCAACAAGTCGGTCTACACTGAGCTGATCCCCGAAAGTTTTAAAGTTGACACTTAACATGGAAGTAAAACTCCAAACATAAAGTCTTTCCAACACACCATGCATCTTCAATTCCCGAATGCTTACAAAGATGATACACCACCGCACATAACATACTACTGCATAGTTAACCCATCAATTCAGATCCAACCATTTTTAAACAACCGCATAAGGTTTTAACCCAAAATTTTACCGGAAGGATAAAATCATAACTTACGTAACTGGGAGAGTGCATATTTATAATATCACAATTATTCATGCGTGCATCAATTCATAAACTGGAACCCAAAATCCAAGGCTAACCACAAGTCGGATCATCCGACGCTTCAATTCCCAAGGACTCCTTTAGTCCTCTAATTACAACTCATTCCACGACGGGGTTTAAATCTATAGGCCTAATGAGTTCAAGGTTTTCAACTAATATGTCAACTTAAACTTTTATAAAACTTTCAAATACATAAGTTTTATAACAATTAATCGTGCGGTGAAAATCCACTAACGTTCACTCGATAGATTTTTAAAAATGAACATCGACGCTGCGCATATAAAATCCATTTCCAAAATTCGGTTGATCAGTAATTACGTTAATAAAACGGTAACAAAGATGTGTAGCAGAATTTACACTATAAACATGAAAATAAATTTCCGCACCACAACACGTGTATTAGATGTTTGTTCAAGTCCAAAAGAGAAATTCACAATTTGAACTTTAACATTCTTCCCCTTTAATCAATAGGTGTTGTGGCATAAAATTTTCAACAAGTCCTGCATGTATCAGTTTATTCCCCCAAAACTCGGTAAAACGATGGGGACGTAAATAAATTTCAAATCGAGTTTAAAACTTTGAGTCGCACAGATAAAACACACTTGACCAAAGCGGTAACTACAATGACATGCAAACCGAAAATTCATTTCAAGCACTGCGGAAAAATTCTAACAGTAAAATCAATAACTGAAATATGTTCAGAACAAAAGTTCTATCTGAAATACATAAATCTTTTATACGATTACTCATACCAACAATATAATTTAATCCAAATAAAATTAGTATAAAATGATTGACACTTGAATATAGTCCAGAGATAAATCACGTGAAAATGAAACTTTCCCAAAACGACGCGTGGGATGATGTCTTTTACCAAAACTTATAAATCAATGCAAACAATAATGTACGTATACACGTCCCAAAATTCACCTATGCGACGCAAAATGTCATAAGATAAGACACCATAAAACCCAACTGAACTTTCATAAAACTCAATAACGCTGTCAAAATTTCATTTCCCAACCTACTAATAAAAAAAACGTAATACGACCATAAATCCAAAATGTCAAATTCTAAATCGCAACGTACGATAAAGTGACCCTTTTCAACAAAACCTTCTTGAGACACGCCGCCCAAAAAGTTCGTAAATTTACACGCAATAAAATTAAAACCCACGCAACACAAAGTACACTAACACGCCCGAAACGTTGCAAAACTGTACTTCATAAAATTGAACACGACTCAAACAGACCAAAATTCTACAGAAAATCCCGACTCCAGAACATGGGACAACTCTTCCTTTAAAACCTTAACATACGCGGAGGAGATCCAATGTCAAGGTCAAAAAATTCCACAGTTACTCGCCCAAAAACTCAAATAACATTAAAACACGGATATTACAATATCCGAAAAATAGCGTTAGACACGGAACGTGGACTAAGAGATTCTTAACAACAATATGCAATCGCGTGCAACAAAACAATCTTATGCATGCTTAAACTCGTGGTTGAAAATCCAATGAGTAATAAATGCTTTATCGAGACTTTATAATATAGCTCACTTTATGTTTGAGAACATGAGAAACAATTTATGCAAACTCATTTTAGAAATACATTTCGTGCATAGATTTGGTCGGCACTCACATCTTAGGACTACCCTCCTCCATTTCCTGACATACCCATGTCATCCGAATGCATCAAACATCTTAGAGCCACAAACCCACTAATTTGGTTAACTTCCAATTTCTCCTCGAAATAAAATTGGTCTAACGAACTTATAGTTCTAATCCAACCAATAATTCTGACTTAAGATGATCAACTTAATGCATTCATCACACTTAACAATCACTTCAACGTGACATTGCTATAGACATCAACCTTTTCTTAGATTACTCGCTTAGAAACTTTCTCACTACCCCAACAATCTCCCCCTAAAGTTGAATAAAGCATTTTTCAACATGAAAAAACTTCAGGCCTTGATCTTCTTTCCCTCTTGATTCTTTGACGAACTTTGGTGTTGCATGTCTTCATGTCTTTCCACGCTCCCCCTTGAATAAAGCTCTTGGTCTTCATAGTATCAACTTTGTAACCAGATTCAATGTACAGTAACATCGACTGAACCCACTATCAAGCAGCTTTCAGCTGTAAAAACTCAATCACATCGGATCAGCGCACAAGAAAAATAATGTGAGAGTTACATGACATTCCACGGTGCTTATTCAGTTTAAAACAAAGAATCTGTCTTTGAACCGCGAGTTGAATATGCTTTCAGCTTAAGAACTTGTTTCAATCAGCTCGTAGGAGGAATAATGAAGAAACTTGTAGCAGACACCACATGATACGGGATAGAAGAAATAAAATCTTTGATATCTTCATCTTTGAAAATTAAACAGCATCTTCATCTCTTTGATCTCTTTCTTTAAAACTTTGAAATTGAACTTTTTCTCCCCCTTTTTGATGATTGTGAGAATCATGATGATCAAAACTTCTTCAATTTCAGCACTTTCTTTGATCTCGCCTTTTATGATAAATTGACTTTTCCCACCTGTGATCTGAGTATCCGTCAATTCATGAAATGTATATATCCGAATCTTTTCAAATTCAGACATAATGAACAAGGTAACCCTGATTAAACAGATGAAACAGTTAGTATTCCTGTAAGTAGCACATAGCCACTTTGTACAACAGATGTATATTGTAAAGGAGCTTTTGTGATGTTCACTCCCCCAGGGCTTCCATTCAATCATCGAAAAACCACAAAGGAATTTTCTATGAATGTTATGACAAGAAAACTCATTCCTTGTGTGGTCGTGCAAGTGTATGAATGATTGAAGCTACTTAAATTGATAAGGCTCAAATTGTGTAAACTGTTGAGACAGCAACAAATATGACACGGACTCAATGTGCATGAAAGAGGTGCGAAGGTGGGGCAACTTTCCTTCTTTTTCAATATCTACATCTTCCGATTGAAGACTAGATAGCAGATATGCTGCGTCCCCAAAGAAAATGAAACATTTCTTTGTTAAGAAAGAAACGAGTGGCTGGTGGGGTTAATGCAAGAGTTGGCATGGGCTCACTGCCTGATTCAATGATGGTCACCAAAGAATGTGAACCAATCAGAATATGTGGCTGACCGGCTCAGAAAGTGGTTGGTGCAGAGTTCTGATATTCTTTTAACTCTGTTCTCACACCCTCTTTCTTTTTAACATTAAAGCTCACTTCTAACCAAACTCTCTTTTTCATTTTTCCGCTCAGCACAATGAGAAAAACTCAATCCGATGAGTTATCTCCCCCACTCTTTGATTTAAGACCCCTCACCCCTCAATTACTCTAGGATAACTTCCGGGGTAGGAAACACTGGTGTACGTGAATCCATGGAAGTTCTGTTTAAGTGCTCACACAAATCCCATGTAAGTCCTAAACACAAAAATAGTAGCTCAACAGTTTATCTTTAACTATTAAGCTCAAATAAGATAACACTGTCAAAATGTATGCTCATTTGATTTGAGCAATTAAACTTTGAATATTTCTCAAAACAAGAATATTGAATGAATGAAATGAAATCACGAGATTTGTTTTGAGAATCCGACAATGTATCAAGCAGATCAACTAAACTGGTTAGGGTATCAAAGAATTGGATATTATGTTTATATGAACAAACATAAACAATTTAGCAATGAAAGCACAAATTTCGATTAATGATAGATGCTCAACAACATTGAATATCAAACGGGGGTATTACCATCGAAAAATTGGTTCATTATGAGACATGGTAATAACAAATTCAATCGAAGTACTGAACCTGTGTGTGTGAATATGTTACGGTATAAAGACAAGATAATACACAAGTATTGATCTTTAGAAACACACAGTCAGTTAAACATTAAAGCTCAAAACTGAAAAACATTTAAAATCACACTTCTATATTCATAAAATCTTTTGAAAACTAGAAGTGGTTTGAAAATTTCAGAAACTGTTTTTCATGCTTGAAAGTTGTTCTTCTTTCAAACAATCAGAGATCTAGGATTAGAATATATTTACCTTTTATGCTTCCCCTCAAATCATGATAGAATGATTTATTTATTTTAAGCTCCCCTGGATATTTGCAAAATATCCGGGTCTGAACGTTGAAGAACGGGTCCTGATCTGTCATGTGATCAGAAGCCATACTTCGTTGAAGTCTGGTTTCTAAGCTGATTTACTTAGAAGCCATTTTTCTTCTACTCCCCCTTGACAGTAGGTGCCTGCAACAAAGAATCAGTTTTCGGCTTTGGTACCCACTGGTATTTGGGTCCTCGAATGTTAGTTGCAGTTCTTGTAGGGGATATAGAATAAGAACCATACCAGAAGTGATCTCTGGTTTTGTGAATGTGATCATGTGTACGACAATAAGAACAGTGGTATTTCTTACCTGACAACCTAAGTAATTGATCTCTCGAGTATATGTGATCAGGTTTACCTTTACTGGCATTGTTCTTCTTGGCATTAAACGCATGTACACATGATTCTCTTTCTTTCAGCTCATCTTTCACTGGTTTCTTCTTCCAGACCAGTTCCTCATCTTTGTATCTCCTCGTTCTATGACGTGTACCTGAACCATCTATATTTCTATCATAGAAAAGGTTAGTCTTACGAATCTGATCAAAATATTTAACTGACCTTTGTGAAGAGACAGATTTCTGATTTGAACTTGATACAGACTTGTCAAGCACTTTAATCGTCGAAGCAAAGTTGTCTCTTTCTTTAACAAGCAGGTCAATCTTCTTCGTGAATTCAGACTTCGTTTTCTGCTCTTTTAGTGCCTTCTCAGATAGTTCAGATAACTTGGCATTAAGCTTTTTGATCTCCATCTCAAACATGCTTCGTTCTTCTTCAAATCCCTTCTCAGCATCATTTCTTTGGCCGGATATTTCTTTGAAGAATCCCACATTCTTCTGTTCAATGGCCTTCTTTTCTTTTTCAAACTTTTCTCTTTCAAGGATGATTACTTTCTCGAAAGCAGAAACTTGCTGAGAAAGTTTTATGCATTTCAGCTCAACTTCTTTCTTCTCATCAGCACAATTTCTAGAAAAATCTGAGAACTTATTTGCAAAAGATTTCTCTTTAGTCTCAAACTCAGATTTGTGTTTAGCAAGAAGTTGCTCCAAATCAGATAAACGCTTTTGAAGTTCTGCATTTACATCTTTCAGATCAGAGATCTTTTCCTCATAGCTTTCAGCGGAGACTGGTTGCTGAGGTTTAGCTTCCAAAATAGAAATCTTTCCTTTTAGCTCACAGTTCTCAGCTTCCAATTTTCTTTCTTTTAAAATCTCATTTGGCCCTAACACCAACCATTCAGTACAATCCCACAAATCTTTTCCTGTCATTTTGTAGGTATTTATTTGATCAATAAGTTCACTAAAAATGTCACGAAAAAATTCACAAGTAATACTATCAGTCATATAGTTTCTAGCTATATTGTTAGCCATGTCTCTTTTCTCCTTTTCCACAGGAGAAACTTCTGTCTGAATTTGGGATTGCATTTCTCCTTTCGTCAAAGATAATCTGATGTAGGGACCCACCTCATGTTCATCTACACAAGACAGAAAATCAGCTTTCCACCGTTCATAATCTCTTTTGGATCGCAGACTTGGTGTGTACACGATTTTGATCGATCCGAATAGAATGTAATTCGATCCGGCTTTGAAAGGCTTGATATCCAGGGACTGAACTTGACAAGAGATGAAACTTGAAAGTGCAGGGACCAAAAGTGACAACGTGTGAAACTTGAAAGTTTCGGGTCACAAATGACAAACTACTGAAACCTTGAAGTACGGGGGCTAAGAGAACTGCACTGCAAAATGATCGTGAGACAAAAAAGTTTCGGGTCACACCAAATTTTTTTTTTAAGCCCGGTCGAGCAGGGTACCGGTCAAGCAAAGGACCGGTATAGACAATGTACCAGTCGAATCAAAAGGACCGGTAATTACAATGTACCGGTCAAGCAAAGGACCGGTATAGACAACCTATCGGTCGAATCCAAAGGACCGGTAACAACAAGGTACCGGTCTAATCTTTTTATCGGTCAAATCAAATCCGGTCGAACCAAAGGACCGGAAGAGACAAAAAAATATCGGTTAGAGGGCAAAGACCGGTAAACAGGGTACCGATCGAATCAGTGAGTCCGTCGAACAAAGGACCGATACCAACAATATACCGGTCAAATGAAAGACCGATAATGTCAAAGCACCGGTCGAGTACTATCGGTCGATTAAGCAGATAAACACAAATAACTAAGAGATAAGACCGATAGTATCGAAGAACACACCGATGAACTCGATGATTTCTGGAACTCGATCGAGATTAAACCCAGAAATTTAAAACGATTAACCAACAAATAAGCAGGTCTAATAGGCAGTAAACAGAACCGCTAAGCAGATTTCAACATAAACCAATCGACCGATAAACAGATTTCAACACAAACCAATCGACCGATAAATCTTAAAAAAATACACAACCCAGATCAGATTATACCTTTTCCAGGAAACAATAGATCGACCACATACTCAACTAATGCAGATAAAAGTGATAAACACAAATAATTGATTATAGGATTTTAGACAAACCTTTTTCTGGATCAAACCTTTAGTCTCTTTGCTCTGATACCAATTGTAGATCCCAGTACAGTGCAATCAACAACAAATAATATCAAAGATGAACAGAATATGAGTCACAGCAACTAGTCATATGATTGATATTGAATTAAAGGGTTACAGGTTTACAGAAAGAATTTCTGATCAGAGAGAGTACACCTATCAACTAGTTGTTTGTAAATAATGAGACTCTACTTTCAAACCTTAAAAATGAACTAATAATGCCTTTATATACTTAGGCTTATAGGCCTAATGGGCTTATGGGCTTGGGCCCATCTAATTAATAAGACTTTAAAATAATTACAATATGCACCCTTATAAATACTTTATTCCACTTTCAACACAAAGGACTTTTAGTCCTAACAATAATAAGGACGGGTGCTACTAAAACCCCATAAAAGAAACTATCTCCAAACTGCGGAAGACTTTACCAACTCCTTACACTTGCACAAAGCTAAGGCTCAACTCTTCATAGAATTGCTAGAATCCAAACCCCCAAATGGAACCTGATGCACATGCCGACAAATAAAAAGGTTAGGCTTAACGCCTAGTGAGCTCAAGAGTTTTCAACATATATAGATGAATCGTTAAAGAAAGAAGAATGCCATTAAAATTATAATCTTTCAAAATGATATGCTCCGCTAATGAAAAAGACTCGTTTACCAATAAATACGCATTTTAAACGAAAGAGACACCGAGTTAATTGTTAACCAAACCAAACTGTTTTACCGACTAAGATCCCAATATAAAACGTTCTTTCGTAAACCTAGATTTAACCCAAAACTTGCTCAAAATGAGAATAGAGAGAGAACTCCCAATTTTAATAAAACGCGGGTAAAATGTTATATCTCGAAATACCCAACACGGGTGGAACAAGTTGCACAACTCATAACCCATAGGTGAAAATCTATATAAATAAACATTGTCGTGAATACGGACAATAGACCCGAAACTCACGCAACCATAAAATGGAAAGAAACCAAATACTGAAAACGTAGCAAATGACGCATTCCATTCAAACCTTAATATACGTGGGGAAAACCCAATATTAAAGCCATCATTTATCGTCGACCACATAAAAACCAAAGTTGGTAAAATACGACATTATCATTTAAAATACCACGAATCAACGAGGAGGAGATCCGTAAATACCGAGAATAAAGAAACACGCAAGTAGGCTGTTCACGCGACTTCCTTGCATGTCCTCTAGACGTTTCCATCTAGGGTGGCGAGAACACGTGAATGGGGCCACCCGTGATGTTATTGGATTTCACCAACGTGCCCCAATCCTAGTTCCCTTGCCATACAAGACATCACAATCCTCGGACCTGTTGCTGCCCCATGCCATACTCCGTCGAGTTCCACTCCGAGGTCTTTACGTGCCCGGGTGCCTATCCAATCTAGACGAGTTTCAACTCTATGGCTCGAACCACATATTGCCTACTCGCTAGCAAACCCGAGCGGTCACTAAATATAACCCAAAACCTCAGGTCTTACAAAACCAAAAAACTTACGTGCCTATGGATCCAATACAGCACTGTCTAAAATTACATGACTCCGAATGAAAGACCAAAGCTCCCAAAGCATGTAATTCAACAATGACATAAACGATTGTCATCATACACAAACCCATAACGGTTATAAATCCGGACAAATGTCCACACGACTCAATTGGTCAAAACCGAGCCAAAGGCCCAACTCCTTACATAAATACCCACATAAAAGCCGATATAAATATTGGAACCCGTTTGACCATCTAATACGCAAACACGACCAAAAGTATAAATAAATAAAAATTCACCGTTGGTTTAGACAAACCATTTTCCCAAATGAACTCATACCCTTATGTTTTCAAAATGCCTCATAACACAATAATATGCACTTTCTGAAAGGGTTTATAAAATCAAATACACAAAATGACACTTACGCCAATTGAACTCCAATTATATATGTAAAATCATCAAATAAACATTTCAACATGATTTATTTAACAAAATACCCAAAGATCCCAAAATGGGTGTCTTAACATGCTTATAAAACTAAACATTTCAAAATAACTAAAACTTATCAGCAGTTAACAAATTTGCGGTAAAACACTAACATTTTTAAATAAACATTTTGGCATGTACACCATTTTCACAAATCAACTTGAACTCACCTTGCTAGATTTAGGCTAAATCTAGATTTTACCACATCTTGAGCCTTTCTTGAAGAAACTTGAATCCTCCAAGTCAAAACCTCCAAAAACCTAGATTCATATATTTCCAATCATCAAAACACATAACCAAACACTTAGAATCATTCCCCAAACATAACATACCAAAATTCCCAAATGAGGTAAAAACCCTAACTTCCATAAAGGAAGAGAATACGTGATTACCTCAACCACCACTTAAATTCGTCAATCAAACACTTCTAGGACACCAACACAAGCCACAAACTCCAAATCTTCAAAATGGTGGAAAGTTGGATGAAACCCTAGAAAACTTGGGTGAAGAAGGTGAAGATGAAGGGATCCTAGTTATAGCTTCCAAACCTTGCTAGAAGATGAAGGGACACTTGGCTTGTGACAAAAACACTCAAAAATGAGTTAGGGTTCGTGGGAAAGGATGAGGGATCAGTTTGGGAGAGAAAAGGAAGAGATTAGAAATGAGAAAGTGAGAAAAATGGTTGAAATCGCAACATTTAACAATCTGGTACACGTAGGCTATAGTGCCAGTCTATTGTGCCAGTGGAACAATCGCCAGGAATGTACCGCGGGCCCTCAGCCTTGGCGATTGTGCCAAGCTATTGTGCCCTCTGGCACAATCGCTGGCATAGTCGCCCGGGTGCCCCCGAACTCCCAAAATCCGACTTTTTTCAACGCCAAAACTCCCAATACTTCGAGGGACTTTAAATAATGCATTTCCCCCAACAAAACCCCACAGTTTATAAGTAACTGAGACGTCCAGGTGACATTTACTTACCGAAAATCGCGGGTGTTACACTCTACACTGATCATAAGAGTCTGAAATACGTTTTTGATCAAAAGGAGTTGAACATGAGGCAAATAAGGTCGCTCGGATTACTTAAAGACTATGATTGCGAGTTGCTTTACCACCCCGGTAAGGCAAATGTGGTGGCCGATGCGTTGAGTCGGAAGGACTATAGCGGAAGTATTCGGGCTACCTTTTCAAGAATCGAGCTAGTGTCGAGCCTTAAGGAGGACTAGCATTCGGAGGTGATCAAGGAAGTGTAGTGTGGACTACTTTAGAGGTATTCACCACTGAATACTTGGTTTCAAAGTGTTAAGACACAGTCTCATTGGATTCAAGATGATCCAATCTGAAGATTGTAATCTGAAGCTAAAGCCGAAACGTCGACTCTCAATGTTAAAGTCTATGTCTATTTGTAATAAATGTCAATGTAATTTAATGTAATATGTTTTATTTACTTAGATCTATATATCTAAGTTAAAGTATTGCAATAGTTAGATAAAGGTAACTTATCTAGTTTAGTTAGTTTCTAGTATAAGTTAGTTAGCTTTATTAGATTTTAATATCTAGATTTAATATCTAGATATTAAGATAGATAGTGTGCTCAACACACTTGTTAGTTGTTGTATCTCTAACAACTCTCTCTAGATCAGATATAGATCACACACACAAAAACACACATCAAGGTGTATTTGAGAGAAAACATAGAGAACACATCAAAAGCTTAATCGATCAACCTTGTAATCGTTTGATATATTCAATACAGGTTGGTAATCGTTATTGTGTCGTTGTTTCTATAAACTTGATAAGAATTGTTGGACCAACTATTGATATCAGAGCGAGGTCGCGGGTTTGAGTCTCCCAGTGTGCAAATGCTGGGGGGGGGGATTGTTGAGGAGAAATCCCAACATTTGCTGGGAATGCCACAAGCATCCAGCGCCCTCACCTTTGACTCGGGAGTACGTAACTGGCTGGGACTAACAGCCCGACCCGCTAGCTCCACGAAAGTGGTGCAGCCCCTCATGTTCGCCTGTCACTTAGTACGGGGCTTTGCGCTACCATGGTTGAAGGAAATAAAGTTGCGCCTTCACCATCAGCAATTGCTTTTGGTGTAGTGGTAAGCGCTTGATCCTAACAAGTTAAGCGTGCTCGAGCGAGAGCAATCTTAGGATGGGTGACCTCCTAGGAAGCTCAAGCCTTGGGACCTAACAAAGCTCACACTGAAAAAGTCTGCCCCACCTTCGCACTTCAATCATGCACATTGAGTCTGTGTTTAACTTACTGTTGTCTCAGTGGTTTACACAAAATTTTGAGCCTATAAGCAATCATCAAGTGCTTAATTCTTTCTAACACAAGCACGAACACACAAGGAATTAGTTTCTTTGTCATAACGTTTATAGAAATAACCTTTGTGGTGTTTCGATGATTAAATGGAAGCCCTGGGGGAGTCAACATCAAACAGCTCCTTTCCAATGTGTATTCGTTACACACAGTGACTTAGTGTTACTGACAGGCATCTCAAGACAATCGCAAACCTCAGTTTGCGCACCCCATTTGACACGCAAACCTTGAAACGCAAACCAGACTTAGAAATTTTTTTTTGAGATTTTTTTTCGAAACTGTAATAGGGTCCCCCGTGCTAAGTCTGCCTAGGGGGACAAAATTTCTTGTGTGATCAAATTTTACCTAAGTTAACGATCATATCTGTCAAGTTTTTTTTCTTTTATTCAATACAGGATGACCTCAAGAGAAGCTCTAGCTATCGGAACCGACACGAAGCCACCAGTTCTCTTCAAAGGAGAATACGAACAGTGGAAGGATCGGTTTCTGAACTTCATTGACAGACATGAGTTGGGTGAGTTCATCAGGACATCTATTGAAGAAGGGGTTATGAAACCAGTCATAACAACTCGTGTAGTTGGAAATGTGCAGACTGAAGTTGAACTTAAGTTTCATGAGCTACAAGATGATAACCTTAGAAGAGCCAAAGGCGACAGATTAGATAAGTCATACATCTTACAAGGAATCCCAAATGAAATATACGTAAAAATTGACAGCTACAAGGCCTCCGGCAAAGAAATGTGGGATCAGCTTGAAAAGATGATGCTGGGTTCAAAAGTTGGAAATCAGCTGAAAATCTCCAACTGCCTAAATAACTATGAAGAATTTAGAGGTAGAGTGGGAGAAACTTTAGAAGAAACCTATGACAGGTTTGTGACTCTGCTGAACGAACTTAGCAAGAACAAAGTCCACAAATCTCAAATTGAGCTGAATGTCAAGTTCCTGAGCATTCTTCAACCAGAATGGAAAAGATTTGCAAGACAAATGAAGCAGATCAAAGACTTGAATGAGATTCCACTTCACGAGGTGTATGAAACCCTCCGTCAGAATGAAGAAGAGGTGGATGAAATTCTAGCTGAGAATAGACAGAGAGGAAAGACAGTTGATGATACAGTCGCTCTTGTAGTTAGGAAGAAGAAGAACAAGGCGATTGTATATGAATCAGAAGAAGATGAAGCTTATGCAAACTCTGACATTGATGAAGATGACCAACTGAAGCAAGCAATGCTTATGCTGACAAGTGCTTTTCAGAAAAGGTTCTACACAAAGCCAAGTTCAAATAGTCAGAGATATTCTTCTGGTCCGAACAACTACATCCACAAGGAAAGGGTTGAAGGAAGTAGGTATGAAGGGAAGAGATTTGAAGGGAAAAGAACAGAGGAGAGGAAACCTGAAGAGAGAAGGTATCAGTCTGAAGGAAAGAGGATAGAGGACAGGAAACCAGAAGAAAGAAAGTTCAAAGCTGAAGGATCGAGTCAGACAGAACCACCAACTTGCTACAACTGTGGCAAAATAGGTCACTATGCCAGAGACTGCCGAAGGCCAAAAGTCAGAAACTCCGACTACTACAAGAACAAGATGCTTCTTGCAAAGCAAGAGGAGGCTGGCAAAGCACTGATGGCTGAAGATGAATACTGGCTTGATCACTCAGATGATGAAGAAGAGGATGAAGAAAATGATGAAGCCGTCAACATGTGCTTGATGGGGCAAATAGAATCAGATGCTGAAGCTGATTCAGATAATGAAGAAGAGGAGGTATGTAATCTATCAGATTTAGATTTCATGAATAAAATGCATGCCATGAGTTTAAAACAAAAAGAGTTAGAATCTAATCTTAAGCAAGAAAATGGTGTCATAACTGACAAAAACCAATTGATACAGAAACTTAGCAATGAAATTGCTGAGAAGAAAGTATTAATTGAGATTTTACATAAAGAAAATGACACCAACGCAAAAGAAAAGACAATAATTCTTAAAGAGAATTCTGATCTTAAATCTAAACTGCTAAAAAGTGAGATAGATATTTATGAGCTCACAAAATTGCATGATTCTTGTACCAAAGAAAACTTTTCTTTACTGGGAAAATTAAAAAGTTTGGAAGAGAAGTTATATAAAATGGGTCAAACTGAACAGACTATTTTTCTAAACAAACCCAAAGAGGAAATAGAGAGATGGGGAATCGGTTATAAGAATCCTCACTGTCTACAAAAGGGGATGTCTGAAGTGCCAGGACTTTATGATCATCTTAATATGCAATTAGCTCGCAGAATCCCCGCGTTTAAAACTTTCTGGACTAAACTGTCAAAAGAGGATGAAGCCAATGAAACGGAAAAACGAATGAAATCAGCTAAAGTTCATCTTCCATTTTATTATGCGAAATTGAATAATAGTTATGATGAAAACCCAATATATCAAAAGAAGAAAACTCTTTCAAGTGATTTCTTTCCAAGTTATTCTGAAAAAGAAATGGAGGCGAAGCCTATTAAAGGTAAACTATATGTCCCTCCTCTCGTTTTAGAACGTAAAATTTCTGAGCTCGAGAATTCTTTATCAGATGCAAGACTTTTGATAAATATTGAGCAAAACGTTTTTTCAACCGTGTTTTCAAATTTTGTTCTTTCAAAAGCTTCAAACTCTAAGGATTTGTTTGGTTTATCAAATAAAGGATTTGAATTTTTGAACACTAACGGTGGTTTAGATGATGGTTCTAATCTTTTTGACTTTAATTCAAAACTTCCCAACCTTTCAACTTTTATTAAGAAAACGTTGAGAAAAAACAGTAAGCCTGTGAACAGTGCAAAATCAACGAAAGCTTTCGTTGATAAATCAGTCTCTGTGAACGCTAAGAGTGCTAAAGGTAAGAATTTATCTCAGCATTCACAGAAACCGACCACTACTGGTAATTCCAAAAAGAAGCATTCGTTTGTTGCTCAAAGGTCTAACTCACCAGTTTTACATGTTTCAGATATGAGCAAGTCAAGACCTGAAGCCCATTCTCAATGGCAACCAAAACGGAAGCTTGACAAGACCGTTTTATCGTCTAGTACTGTTAATTGTAATAAGACTTTGCTTAGTAAAGATGTTGTAATTGCTGATATTGCTGTTTTGAACCCAAAACTTGTTGTTTCTCGTAAACAATATACAATGAAGCAATTATTTCAGTTATCTTTATCTGCTGGAAAGTCTTCTTTTTATGATAAACATATTCCTATCTCTTGTCAAGATTCTGGAGATTGGTTTGGAAATTACCATGTGCATTCATCTCATACCAATTCTTCACATGCATTTCAAAAGAAAATAGGACCCAATTTGAAATGGGTACCAAAATCTTGTGCTAACACAGAAGGACCCAAATTCCAATGGGTACCTAAAGCTAAATCTGTGTTGCAGGAACACAAAGCTTAGAGAAAACGCAACTTCTGATTATGTACAGATCAGGACTCGTTCTTCAATGTCAAAATAGGCTTTTGAACAAATCAGTTCAAGACCCACACTTCGATAATCAAAGTGAATATTCCAAAGTTGTCGTATAAATATCTAAATTTGTTATTTCTCTTATGCAGACTAGTCATACATGGTTCTTGGACAGCGGATGTTCCAAGCACATGACAGGGCAAAAAGAGATACTGTCCAATTTTAAAGACAAATATTGCGGAACATTCAGATTTGGCAACGACCAGTTATCTCCAATCATGGGATATGGTGATGTACAACATGACAATGTCACTATCAAGAAGGTGAGCTATGTAGAAGGCTTACGACTCAACTTGTTCAGTATAGGCCAGTTCTGTGACAAAGACTTAGAGGTCAATCTTCAAAGCCAAGAGATGTTCAGTTCGCAATGAAGAAGGCGAAGAACTCTTGGTCGGTACTCGAGAATCAGACCTCTACACAATCAATCTATCAAATGTCCAGACTGACAAGAAAGTTTGTCTACTATCGAAAGCTTCGATGCAACAAAGTTGGTTATGGCATCGACGTCTTTCTCACCTCAACTTTCGGTACATCAACAATCTGGTCAGTGGAAAGCTCGTCAAGGGACTTCCAGAGCTGAAATATGAAAGAGAACATCTTTGTGCAGCTTGTGAAAAAGGCAAGATGAAGAGGGCACCTCATAAACCGAAGCCTGAACCAAGTACCAATGCTCCGTTAGAGTTATTGCATATGGACTTATGTGCTCCGATGCGAACTCAAAGCTTAGGCGGCAAGAAGTACATACTAGTGATCGTGGACGATTACTCGCGATACACATGGGTCAAGTTTCTACGTTCAAAGGATGAGACACCTGATGTTCTCATTACATTCCTAAACACGACCCAGGTGAATCTGCAGAAACCGGTCAAGTTTCTAAGAACAGACAACGGCACAGAGTTCAAGAACTAAAAGGTTGAAGAATATCTCGAATCTGTCGGGATTTCACATCAGTACTCTGCTGCTCGAACGCCTCAAAAAAATGGAGTGATTGAAATAAGAAATCGAACGCTAGTCGAGGCTGCTCGTACTATGCTAAGTCAATCTGACTTACCTCTATTCTTGTGGGCAGAAGCTGTTTCGACCGCGTGCTACAGACAGAATCGATCCATGGTACATCGAAGGTTCAAGAAGACTCCTTATGCGTTAATCAACAACCGAACACCGACAATCAAATATTTCCATATATTTGGATGTAAGTGTTTCGTGCTAAACGATAGGGAGAATCTCAATAAGTTCAGTGCTAAGGCGGACGAAGGAATCTTCATTGGTTATTCCTCGACATCAACTGCATATCGTGTCTATCTGAAGAAGTCAAAGACGGTGATTGAAAGCATCAATATCACCTTTGATGAAGAAATGGCTTCCGAACAACAACGTTCAGAATCCGTTATAACCGGATTACTAGCTTCTGGGCAACTCAGTCCAGAACCTGCGTCTCAACAGAATAAATCAGATGAAGCATCAACTTCTACTAACCACTTATCTGATTTAGATTTATTATTTGAATTATTTTATGATGAATTTCTTGGATCTAATGTAAAGAAATCTGTTGTGGTTGACAGGATGGAAGACTCAACAACTACTCATCCAACCAGTTCAGATGTTCCTATTGAATCAAATGCCCCGATTCAACAAGAAATTACAATTCAAATGCCGACTCCAACAGTTAAAGAAGTGACAATTGATAAAGAGACAGAAGTAGCTGAAACAGTAGGAGATTCTGTACAGATCAATCTACAGCCAGATCAAGTTGTACCTGCTGAGCCTTCTGAACCTGCCACTTCAACTGAAATCATCAATCCTCCTGCACAAACAGAAGAAGGTACAAGTGGATTCGTAGATGACACAACAGACATACAATCATCTAGTCCACTGCCTCATGAACATAAATGGACCAAAGAGCACCCGCTATGCCAGATCATAGGCGATCCATCAAAACTGGTGCAAACTAGGTCAGCATCAATGAACATGTGCATGCATGACTCCTTTCTGAGCAAGTTTGAGCCAACACGCGTATCAGAGGCACTTGCTGATCCAGAATGGGTGATCTCTATGTAAGAAGAGCTAAATCAGTTCGATGCACTTCAAGTCTGGAGACTCGTACCAAAGCCTAAAGGTAAAACCATTATAGGTACGAAATGGGTTTTCAAGATAAAGAAAGATGAAGATGGTACCGTTATCCGAAACAAGGCAAGACTAGTAGCCAAAGGATACATACAAGAGGAAGGAATAGACTATGACGAAACATATGCTCCTGTGGCGCGATTAGAGGCAATCAGAATGTTTCTAGCCTACGCAGCCCACAAGAACTTCACAGTCTTTCAAATGGACGTGAAGACAGCATTCCTGAATGGAATTCTGAAGGAGGAAGTCTACGTCTCTCAGGCAGAAGGTTTTGTCAATCAAGAGAAGCCGAATCACGTATACATTCTCGACAAAGCACTCTACGGTCTGAAACAAGCACCTCGAGCCTGGTATGATGTCCTTTCCACTTTTCTAGTCAAGTCTGGGTTTTCAAAAGGTACGGTGGATACCACTTTGTTTATCAAAAAGGAAAAAGGCGATATCATTTAAATCAAATCTATGTAGATGATATTATCTTTGGCTCTACAAATCCGAAGTACTGTAAGAATTTTGCAAACCTTATGGTGTCTAGATTTCAGATGAATTTGATGGGAGAGATGAATTTCTTTCTTGGTTTACAAGTAAAACAATTTTCATCGGGTATTTTTATCAATCAATCAAAATACATTAGGGATATTCTTCGGAAGTTCCAAATGGAAAATTCAAAACCGATTGGTACCCCAATGGCACCAGGTACTAAGATTGGCACCGATCCTTCGGGAAAGGCTGTTGATGTTAGGACTTATCGAGGGATGATAGGTTCTTTAATGTATCTTACTTCTAGTAGGCTAGATATAATGTTTTCAACATGCTTATGTGCACGATATTAGGCCAATCCTAAAGAAATCCATTTGTCTGTTGTGAAGCGCATTTTTAGGTATCTGAAGGGCACTGCAGATCTTGGTCTGTGGTATCCTAAAGATACTAGTTTTGAACTAACAGCCTACACAGATGCAGATCATGCAGGTTGTATGTTAGACAGGAAGAGCACGTCAGGACACGTACAGTTCCTCGGTGACAAACTAGTAAGTTGGGCATCGAAGAAGCAACTTTGTGTTTCAACGTCCACGGCCGAAGCAGAATATGTAGCTGCTGCTAGCTGCTGTTCTCAGGTCTTATGGATGCGAACTCAATTACGCGTTACGGTTTCCACTTCAACAAAATCCCGATATACTGTGACTCCAAGAGCGCCATCGCAATATCAGCAAATCCTGTTCAACACACTAAGACAAAGCACATAGATGTCAGGTATCATTTTATTAAAGATCATGTTGAAAAAGGAACAATTGAACTTTTCTTTGTAAAAACTGATTATCAACTTGCCGATTTGTTCACCAAACCCTTAGACGAAAAGAGGTTCAACTTTCTTATCTCTAAGCTTGGTATGCTAAATCTTAAAATCTAATCAGTAGTTACCTATAAAAGTTTTCTAAATTCCTAACTCTGATTGATATCTGCAATTCTATATTCTGTTCATAATCCAAGGGGGAGAATGAGAAGAAATTGACATCCGGTCAATATTACTTCGAGGGGGAGCTCATAAAATTTTGCATGTACCTTTTAATGCCAAATTTTTTTTGTAATGCAAGAATTTAGGGGGAGCTCTTCAAGATAAAAGGGGAGTACGATTATGATTTCTGATTACTTCTGATCAGAACTCGTACTGTAAAAAGTTTTACTGCTTTTTGTCTTTTCAATTTCAGTGAATAAATTTTACTTTGACTTGACATTAGACTTTTGCAGAATTTTTGAGAGAAGATTACAAGTTCATATTTCTATGACTTAAAGCTTAGCTTCATGAGATGGGAGATCATACGTAAAGGTATAATTCTATATCTTCATCTCACATATGGTTGAAAGAAGGACAACTTTCAATCATCGAAAACATTGTTTTTAATGTTCAAACCACTTTCCGATTTTTCCACAGATTTTATATTTTGGGAGTGTATTTTTAAATGTTTTCATGATCAATATTGTGCTTTAACTGAAATAGTTAAACCAATCTGAGCATCACATGCATCATAGGAAAACAAGAATCATTGTCCTAGGAATTAACACAACTTCTATGGAATCACCTTAACCAGTGATTTCTACCCAAGAAGTTAATCCTTAGTGATTGAGTGTGCAAAGAGAAAAGAAATGAGTGTGATTAGAGAAAGCAAAACGTTTAAAAGAAAGAGCGTGTGAGAACAGAGTTAAAAAGAATATCACAACTCTGCACCAACTTTTTCGGAGCCGGGTAGCCACATTACTAGCGTTTCACAATTCTTTGGTGATCATTATTGAAACAGGCAACTAACCCACGCCAACTCTTGATCAAACCTCACTATCTACTCATTTTCTTCTTCACAAGAAAGTGTTTCACATTTTCAAAGGGGATGCAGCACATATGCTATCTGATTTTCATTCGGAAAATTTGGATATTGAAAAGAAGGAAGTCTGCCCCACCTTCGCACTTCAATCATGCACAATTGAGTCTGTGTTTAACTTACTATTGTCTCAGTGGTTTACACAATTTTGACCCTATAAGCAATCATCAAGTGCTTAATTCTTTCTAACACAAGCACAAACATACAAGGAATTAGTTTCTTTGTCATAACGTTTATAGAAATTACCTTTGTGGTGTTTCGATGATTAAATGGAAGCCCTGGGGGAGTCAACATCAAACAGCTCCTTTCCAATGTGTATTCGTTAAACACAGTGACTTAGTGTTACTGACAGACATGTTAACTGATTCATTAGTTGATTCAGGTGTTACACGACTATTTTGTCTGGATTTGAAAAGATCTGGATGAATATCTTTTGAATTGACGGATCAGGGGCTCTAACCGCAAGATTGACATTTCTTACATCTAATTTTGATGAAGTCGTTGCACTCAACATCAAAAAGGGGGAGAATGACTACACAAGAAATGGCAAAGATCACATGTTTCAAGAATCACGTCAAAGACTGAATTATTCTAAAGAAAGTAGAAAAAGACATGCTAATTTAAGAGCTAGAGAAAGAGATTGCATCTTCTGAGCTGAACAAGAAGACTGAATTGCTAAAATCATTTTCGTAATGATCTTGATCCAAAGGGGGAGATTGTTAAGACACAGTCTCATTGGATTCAAGATCATCCAATCTGAAGATTGTAATCTGAAGCTAAAGCCGAAACGTCGACTCTCAATGTTAAAGTCTATGTCTATTTGTAATAAATGTCAATGTAATTTAATGTAATATGTTTTATTTACATAGATCTATATATCTAAGTTAAAGTATTGTAATAGTTAGATAAAGGTAACTTATCTAGTTTAGTTAGTTTCTAGTATAAGTTAGTTAGCTTTATTAGATTTTAATATCTAGATATTAAGATAGATAGTGTGTTCAACACACTTGTTAGTTGTTGTATCTCTAACAACTCTCTCTAAATCAGATATAGATCACACACACAAAAACACACATCAAGGTGTATTTGAGAGAAAACATAGAGAACACATCAAAAGCTTAATCGATCAACCTTGTAATCGTTTGATATATTCAATACAGGTTGGTAATCGTTATTGTGTCGTTGTTTCTATAAACTTGATAAGTATTATTGGACCAACACAAAGAAACACACAAGCGGATCTATTTTTTCTACAAATCACGCTAAAAAGGTATACCGTTATTTGTATTTTTCGTTTAATCATATTGGCAATACGTTGATTCCTTTTGGTGATTTCTTTCCGCTGCGTTTATATATATGTTTTATGTATGTGTTTTGCTATAAATCATCAACAGTGGTATCAGAGCCATCGTATGTGCCATATGATTAGCGCGTATATGTAAAAGTGGCTAAAAACTTCTTTTTCTTTCTCCTTGTGGTTTGTTTTTTTTAAATAATTTTTTTTCCGACCCACATGAGGTTTGGATAATGTTTTTTTTGCCACAAAATACATATACTAATCGGAGGTTAATTATTGTTGTTTTTCTTCGATTTGTTGGCTTGCTTTTTTCTTATTGTAAGTAGTTTAGATCCATGGTAAAAACAAGCATTTTTACCATGGACCAAGCCAACACTTTTAATGATATGTGTATTATTATGTTGATGTGCAAAACCGATGAAAATCGTGACCGTTTGTGTGCCTTGTTTCTTTGTTTGTGGGGGTTTTGAATTGTAATAATTTAGATTATTATTTCATGTATTTTCACTTAGTTTAGTATTAGAATAAACGTATTTAGTCAAGAAATTGTAACCATTGCTCGGAATGGAATGGCGACAAGGTTAAAGACGAAAAGGCATTTTCGTAGCCGTTGGATAGCCGGCACGAAAAATGGATTTCCTGGAGTTTCGTACTTCGGAATATGTTGATTCTTGTTTTTGAAGTTGCATATCTCATAGGAGTACAACTTTGCAGAAGGATGTTTCGATTGGGGAATATTCCTTGCTTGTCGTTTCGGGCCCCGAAGTTTCTGCGTTTTTCCGGACAGTTTTGATGTTCGGATTTTCATGTGGGTTCTACTTGCTCTTGATAGTCTTGGAGCAAGTGGGAGCCCAAGCATAGGTTTTTCATCGGTTGAGGTTTTGCACATATTGGTTATGTGTTTTTGTTTTATATTGCATTGTTATGTATGTCTTTGATGTTATAACTTGCGAATGGGTTTTTCAAACCTAAAATTAAACACATACCACTTTAGAAACTAAATCGTTAGTTTTGGTTAATACATAAGTTTGAATTGGATTTGAAACTTAAAACTATTGTTTTATATAAATAACGTATAAAAGGGTTTTATCGGTTATTTAATTTATGTAATGTCCAAGCTAATTAATGGACATCTCGACACACATAAAATAAAACAAATTAGACTCTAAGTTAAGAAATGTTTTTAACTTATGCTACGAATGAATAATGATGTTTCTTTCGTACATATTTTTTTGCGTATCAAAATATCATACCCGTCACAATTTTAAGTCATGTCGTCCAATCGGATTGAAATCACTCGTCATTACCTTTTGCCTATGCGTGAGACCTAGGTTGAATTGTAATCCCGAGGTGATTATTATCTATGTGTGAGACCTAGATCTATTTTTACATGATTTCAAATTGGATGACTTAATCGAGTTAAGCAGGTGAGACCTTGACCCGAGGCAAGGATGGGACTAAACATGCCAGCTTGACACTAGTTGCTCGACCACTAGATGCCATGGGTCCCATAAGGATCTAATAATTGCACTAGTAATGCAATTGGTGAACATCACCTACCTATTGAATCTATTATTGCTAGCAGATCAACTGATGTAATGGTAAAACCTCAATGAGGATCTTAGCCTTTTTCGTAAAATTAAAATATAATTGGGTAGTTAATTTAAAGAAAAAGGATTAATTATTGAAAAATACTAAATCTTGAACTTTGTATGTTTGTAGATGACAACAACCAACAACAATCAAACCCTAAGCAACTCAACAATCAGGTCAGATCTTGAAAAGGAGAAATTGACAGGTATCAACTTCATCGACTGGTATCGAAATATGAGGATCGTCCTTAGGGATGAAAATAAGTTGATCCATCTGGAAGAGGCCTTACCTGAGGCACCTCCTGCCACTGCTTCTGCTGCAGTTCGTACAGCCTACACCCATAGGTTTAACGAGCAACAAGTAGTAGCTGCTCTTATGCTGGTGAGCATGACACCCGAGATCCAAAAGAACTTGGAGGAACTCACAAGTTTTGAGATGCTACGAGAGTTGAAAAACATGTTTCAACAACAAACAGAACAAGAACTGTTTGAAACAGTCAAAGCATTCCACGCTTGTAAACAGGAGGATGGCCAGTCAGTTAGTGCTTACGTCTTGAAGATGAAAGGCTATCTTGACCAAATGGAGCGTCTTGGTTACCCCATGTCACAAGTTCTTGGAGTGAGCTTGATTCTTACCTCACTCTCTAAGGACTATAATCAGTTTGTTATGAACTATAACATTCATAGCATGGGGAAGACTATCTCTGAACTGCATGCTATGATGAAACTTGCAGAGTAAGGGATGCCCAAGAAAGCTTCTGCTGTTCTAGCAATCAGGGCAGGTAAAATCCAGAAACCCAAACCGCAAGCACTGGGCAAGGGTCGTGGCAAGGGTAAACATGTTTACAAACCCAAACCTAAGATCCCCCCACCTGCTAAAAAGGAGAACCTTGCAAAGGACGCCACCTGCCATCACTGTGGAGTGATAGGCCACTGGAGGAGGAATTGTCCTATCTACCTGGTAGAGTTGAAGAAGAACAAAGCTATCCCGGCTAGCACATCAGGTATCTTCACTATAGAACTCTATGATTTTCCTAATAAATCCTGGGTTTATGACACTGGTTGTGGAACTCACATTTGTAATAATGTGCAGGGACTAAGGAGAAGTAGAAAGCTAAACAAAGGAGCTTTGGACCTGTACGTAGGCAATGGAATGCGTGCAACTGTTGAAGCTATAGGGAGCTATGATCTTATCCTCCCTAATGGATTGATCATTGTTTTAGACAATTGTCATTATGCACCTACTATTACTAGGAGTATTGTTTCGCTTTTTCGTTTGAAGGATAATGGTTTTATTAATACTTTTACGGATTATGGTATTTCGGTTTCTAAAGATAATATATTTTATTTTAATGCTATTCCTCGTGGTGGTATTTCTGAAATTGACATGCGTAATATTATTTCAAACGATAGTTTTATATATACATGTAGCACTAAAAAATCCAAACGTAATTTGGATTCAACTTACCTATGGCACTGCCGTCTTTGCCACATAAGCAAGAAGCGCATTATAAAGCTGCAATACGATGGGCTTCTAAAGTCAACCGACGATGAGTCGTTTGAAAAGTGCCTCTCTTGCATATCTGGGAAGATAACAAGAAAACCTTTCTCCCATATAGGTGAAAGAGCCAAAGATCTACTTGGACTCATACATACTGATGTATGTGTCCCATTTAGAACTGTGTGTAGGGAAGTTGCTAGCTACTTCATCACTTTCACTGATGATTTCAGTCGCTATGGTTATGTTTACTTGATTAAACATAAACATGAAGCATTTGAAACGTTCGAAGCCTTTGAAACATTCAAAGCCTTTAAAAATGAAGTAGGAAATCAACTCGGCAAGACTATTAAGGCTCTCCGATCTGATCGAGGAGGAGAGTACATGAGTCAAGAGTTTTTAGACCATCTGACTAAGTGTGGGATTGTCTCACAATTCACTCCTCATTACACTCCACAACATAATGGTGTGTCTGAAAGAAGAAATCGAACTTTTCTAGACATGGTTCGATCCATGATGAGTCTAACTACTTTGCTACTATCCTTTTGGGGTTGTGCTCTAGAGTCTGCTGCTGGCATACTCAATATGGTTCCGACCAAGAAGGTTGATAAGACACCATATGAAATATGGGACGAGAAAGTCCCTAATCTGTCTTACTTGAAGGTGTGGGGTTGTGAGGCTCTCGTGAAACGAGACACACCAAACAAACTTGATCCTAGATCTATCAAGTGTATCTTCATAGGGTACCTAAAGACAACGATGGGTTACTATTTCTACTACCCACCCGAAAACAAAATATTTGTTGCTCGGTATGCTGAGTTTCTTGAGAGCAGTCTCATTTTACAAGAAGCAAGTGGGAGCACTGTATACCTTGATGAGATTCAAAGCGAAGATGCACAACCTCCTGGTAACACTAGCGAACATCACACTGAGGCTAAACATACAGATGATGAACCACAGAATTATGTAATTCGTATTCTTAGATCCGCAAGGACACCTTGAGCACCTAAACGATATAGTTTTTATGTTGATGCTGAGGAGAAGAATTTGGAGGATCATGGTGGACCTTCTAACTATCAAGCAACATTGTTGGATCCAGAATCTGATAAATGGCTTGAAGCTATGAATGTTGAAATGCAATCCATGAAAGACAATCAAGTCTGGAACTTGGTTGATCTTCCTCAGAACGGCAAGACTGTCGGGAGCAAGTGGATCTTCAAGAAGAAGACCGACATGGATGGCAATGTACACACCTATAAATCTCGTCTGGTAGCAAAAGGTTACACTCAAACCTACGGGGTTGACTATGAAGAAACCTTTTCGCCTGTTGCTGACATTAAAGCTATTAGGATTCTAATAGCCATAGCAACGTACTATGACTATGAGATTTGGCAAATGGATGTCAAAACCGCTTTCTTGAACGGTCACCCTAATGAAGATGTTTATATGGTGCAACCTGAGGGTTTTGTGAGTCCGAAATATACCAATAAAGTATGCAAGCTTCAAAGATCCATTTATGGACTGAAGCAAGCATCCAGAAGCTGGAATAAAAGGTTCGATGAGGAAATCAAAACATATGGTTTCACTCAAAACCTTGATGAGCCATGTGTATATATGAGAGCTAGTGGGACCATCGTCGTTTTTCTAATCTTATATGTTGATGACATATTACTCATGGGGAACAACATTCCAATGCTAGAAGATGTCAAATCCTGGCATGGAAAATGCTTTGCCATGAAAGATTTAGGAGAAGCGGTGGACATCCTAGGAATAAAGATCTATAGGGATAGATCAAAGCGGTTAATTGGTTTAAGTCAAAGTGCATACAATGACAAAATTCTAAAATGGTTTAGAATGGATGCTTCCAAACGTAGAAAACTTCAAATGCAACACATTGTAAACTTGAGTAAGACTTAGGCACCCTCCACACCTAATGAGGTGAAGCGGATGAGGTGGGATCCATCATGTATGCAGTGAGGTACACTAGACCTGATGTAGCCTTCACTCAGAACCTTACGAGTAGATACCAAAAAAATCCAAGAGAGAGTTATTGGACTGCTGTTAAGAACATATTGAAGTATCTTCGAAATACTAGAGATATGTTCCTTGTTTATGGTGGTATACAGAAAGAGAGCTCAGTGTTACTTGCTACACTGATGCTGGTTTCGAAACAGATCGAGATGACACTCGATCTCAGATTGGATTTGTTTTCGTCATGAACGGAGGCGTTGTTGACTGGAAGAGTGCTAAGCAAAGCACTACTGCGATGTCTTCTACAAAAGCTGAATACATAGCTGCTTCCGAAGTTGCAATGGAGGTTGTTTGGATACGGAAATTCATTTATGGGATTGGGGTTGTCCCCAGTAATGAAAGACCCATGGATATGTACTGCGATAATTCTGGTGCCATTATCATAGCCAACGAACCTGGAGTTCAAAAGGGCGCCAACCACTTTCGCAGGAAGACTCACTACATTCGAGAGATTATCGAGATGGGTGAAATTCGTCTTCTCAAAGTTCACACAGATGACAACTTAGTTGATCACTTTACGAAACCAATGTCTTGTACCAAACATATTGAACATGCGAGGAACATTGGACTTCGACCAACTAGTAGTCTCATGTAGATCTGTTTTAGTATTTGAATAATTGGAACGTTGAATAGTTTTTATTTCACAATGAATTGATGTACTAGGTATGATCGTTTTCATTTATATCAACTATGTTCTATATTTGTATGTTTAATCCATGAATAAATTATTAGTTCTAAATTGTCCATTGTCAGTTGATGATACAAGAGTATCATCGAGTTAAGGAAAATGTGAGCGTATTGGTGATGATGCTACCAAACTCACATATTGTTCATTGGTGATGAACATTGGACTGATCCAACCTACGAGAGTTCACTGCATGGATCGGCGTCACCAGTGAATCTCGCAGATGGTTATGTCACTCGTCCTTAGACTTGAGATGCAAGCAGGTTTTGTGTGGGTGGAATGTTGGTCTTTGAAATGGTTAAACGTTGTCCTGAATAAGGTTGTTATAAAAATCATCTTCAGGAGTGATATGAAGCACATGACAGACACGTGTAGTCAAAATGGGATTTGTTCCTTTACAGGTAATAGAGTTAGATACTACTGGGCCCCTCGATGAATTGAATTGATATTTGTACGACCGTACCCAAATTTAATTAAGATGATGCTTGATTAAATTTGGTAATCTAATTCAACAAACAGATCGAGAAACAATATCGTTGAACAATTAGAATGACATATGAGCCATGTCTAGTATTCAACAAGGTATCTGTAACAAAGGAATGACTGATTTAATAAACCATTTAAAATGAGACGTTTAAGAAACTAACCTCATGTGTCTCTAGGGGCATTGGCGTGTTGCTAGACGCTAACCTTTGCTTGTATGATTACTTGTTATTATGACGTGCGCAAGTGGGAGCTGTTGGAATATGCTCGTGTCATAATATATAATTATATGGCTAGACACACGTGGGGCCTATAGGATCACACACATATACACTGAGATACCATTTAATATATAATGTGATTATTGTATTTAAATTATATATATAACCTAAGTAACGTGGGGTAATTAAATGGTTACTAACATTTAATTAGGCTTATTAGGTTTGTATTAGATTTAAGTTAATAGCAAGCCTATAACACTTAATTTAATATTGGGACCATAAAGATTTAGAAGAGAGAACGATTAAAAGCCCAAGGAAGCTTTAGGGTTTATTTATATAAGGATATCAAATAAACCAATTAGGGATCACCCTAATATCTCCTTCTCTCTCCTAAAATCGGCGCCCCTTGCTCTCTCTCTAAGGTTTTTTTTTCCTTTGATCTTCTATCTCGGTTCTTGGTTAATCGAGGCTCTAAGATCGTTACTAAGGAGGACTAGCATCCGGTGGTGATCAAGGAAATGTAGTGTGGACTACTTTAGAGGTATTCACCATTGAATACTTGGTTTCAAAGGTGTTGATCCAAACTCTCTCAGTGATTTGATAACGACCCTCTTTTATACTTAGTGAAAATTACGTTATTATATGTATTAGTGTTTCATCATCAGCGATCAGACTGAGTCTGTTCAGTTATCGCTGATGACCTTTCTGTAAACATTTAATATGTATTAGTGTTTCACTTTCAGCGATCAAACTGAGTCTGTTCAGTCATCACTGATCGTTTCCTATGTAACACAGTTAACGTAATCCCTGAAGACAAGTCTCGCGTCAACATAGTTCATAGCTGAATCGAAGACGAAGCCACTGAACAATAGATAAGTCTACTAGTGACCTGATGCGGATATCAGCGAAGACCAGACAAATCTACTTACGCGAAGAAGCCTGAGGAAAAGCTTCAGCGATAGCTGAACTTTATCTCTGGAAGAAGAGATACTCAGCGATCAACGATCACAAAGCTTATGCCTCAAGTTTTCTTTTGTCTTACCTTGCACAACCAGTACGATGTGTCAGAACGGACAAGTCTCTGCCACAAATCGTACACCAACTCTGTCAACTACACTGTTCATAAAGTGGCCAAAAGCATGTCTCCAAAAGTGAGACTACCAAAGCCAATCTATGAATGCCACGTGTAAAGTACCCTGCCATGCATTTAATGCATAGGGTATAAATAGGAAGCTCACTCCTTCATCTGAAGGTGTGCTCAATCCTTGAACTCCAAAGATAGAAACCCTTGTTTTCTCTCTCTCTAAAAATCCCCCATTCTCTGAATTTCTTGTGCAACCATCTTAGTGTTTCTTAAGTTTGTTTAGATTGAGTCTGTCTTAATCTTATTCCGCAACAAACTTGTAAATTGTATTTTGATTTATCAATAAACAATTTATTAAACTTTAATTTCTGTGTTTGTATTCAACCCCCCCCCCCTTCTACAAACTTGTTAAGCACCTTCGGGACCAACAAGTGGTATCAGAGCGGTTTGTTTAATCTAATAAACAAGATCTTGCTGTATACTCTTCCTTGCTATTCTAAAATGGCACTAAACACAAACACAAACTACTATGATAATGGTTCACTTTCTAAACCTCCTAGATTTAGCAGAGATAACTTTTCTCTATGGAAAAATCGAATGATGCTATTTCTTGAAGGTGCGGATCCTACTATACCTGAATATATAGAAAACGGACCCTATGAACCTGTTAGAATTATAGCTGCGGTTCCTGCTACTGCCACCACTGAAGCTGTCCCTGAACGATATGTCGTTAAGGAAATAAGACAGTGGAGTGATGAAGATAAAAAGAAGGTAGGCATAGATGCAAGAGCAAAGACCATTATATCAATGGCTCTGCCTGATGAAGTTTTCCATTCCATCATGCATCTAAAAACTTCTAAAGAAATGTGGGAAACCATATGTGTTCAATATGAGGGCACCACTGAAATCCAAGAGACCCGAAAGATTAACTTGGTAAGACAGTATGAAAGTTTTATCGCTGGTAAGAATGAATCTCTTTCTGACATTCATCAGCGGTTTAACTGCCTGATCATTGACCTAAGAACTGTTGGAAGGACCTATTCTAATTCTGAGGTCCTAACAAAATTCTTGGAAAGTCTTCCTGAAAGCTGGGATAGTTATTCAATATGTCTTAAGCTGACAAAGGACTTACATACTCTCTCTCTAAGCACTCTGTATGGAATATTGCTCAACTATGAGCAATCTAATCTCCTGAAGAAGAATCTTGTAAAAGATTCTAAAGACTCCAAAAGCACTGCTGTTGCTTTAGTCTCATCAGAGATAATTCCATCCCAGCGATCTACTCTCACCATCACTGAGTTAGATTCTGAATCTGAGGATTTATCAGACCCTGATCTTTCAGAGTTTAATGAGTCCTTAGCACTCTTGACAAACTCTTTTAAGAGATTTGCAAGAAAGAGTAACTTCCGAAGAAGTAAACCTCTCTCTCTTACTGAAAAGCCAAAATCAACTCCGGTTGATAAGGCTACAGCCACTTGCTATAACTGCGAAAAAATTGGACATTTTGCTAGTGAGTGCAGGTCTAAAAAGGTCTTCAAACCTTCTACCTCAAGAAGATCCAGTGATGACAAATACCATAAGCTGAAAAACAAATATCAAAAGCTGAAAAGCTATCAGCAAAAAGGTAAAGGTCTCATCGCTGAAGAACATGACTGGGCTGAATCAGAAGAATCATCTTCTGATGAAGAAGAAGTCGCTAATCTTTGCCTCATGGCTGAGATTAAAGAAGAAGTAGAAGAACCATCTGAACCTTCTATGAGCTACATATCATCTCAGGTATCCATCTCTACAAATCCCTCTCTGCCTGAAGCTGAGAGAAGTCGCGCTGTTGATGTGCTGACGATTGACCTTTATAATGCTCTAAACGACAAAACTCAAGCTGAAAATAAAAATGTTTATTTAACACAAGAGCTAGAGAAATGTCATGAAAAGATCAGTGAACTAAATCTTTTAGAAGAAAAGCTAAAAGATCAAGTCATTATAAATGAAATCATCAGCATTGAACGCGAACAAGCCATCGCTGCTCTAAAAGCAGAAAAGGCTCATGTTGAAAAATGGTGCAAATCATCAACAAAGATCTCTGAGATAATAAATGCTCAAACTCCTGAAAGTGATAAAACTGGTCTTGGTTTTTGGACACCACAGGATGATCCTAAAGAAGAAAGTTCCTCGCTTAAGTTTGGAACTTTTGTCACATCTTTCTTTGACACTTCTTATAATCAATTCTATCCCTGTTCTTCTTCTAATCCCAACCCTGAGGATATATCTGCAAAATCTAAGCCTGCAGATAAAGGAAAGTCTATTCTCTCTCAGAAGGCTTCCAAGAAAACCAAACTGAAAGTTCCCTCCAAACCTTCAGTGGATAAACCTTTTAGCTCAGTGACAGAAATCTTTGATATCTGTCCTCCAAAGCTGAAGGTTGATCTAAAGCCCGTGAAATCTGAAGAAATAAAAATTCCTCCCAGATCTCGTGCTAAAGGTATTCTTGGAGCTGGACCTGCTCATCTTAAGTTTTCAAAACCTTTTGGTTATAAATCCACCATCAGATATAGAAAATGTTATCACTGTGGATTCACTGACCATATTGCGAGCAAGTGTCCAAATACCACCGAAGCTGATAAAACAGCCAAAGTGAAGAAAAATACCACTAAGGTTAAGAAATTAACCAAAGTGAAGATTACCACTGAAGCTGAATCTTCCTTATCCACTAACTCTGAAGGACCCATTGAAAAGTGGGTACCAAACAAAGCTTAATCTTCCTTATGTATGCAGGGATCAAAGGGCATCTGGTATCTCGATAGCGGATGTTCTCGTCATATGACTGGACAAAGAGACCTGCTCACTGAATACAAGGAAGAGAAAGGTCCCTCTGTAACCTTTGGTGGAAATGGAAAAGGATTTACCCGTGGGTTTGGTGTCCTCAGCAATGGGACAACTACCTTTCGAAGAGTCGCTTATGTAGATGGACTGAAGCACAATCTTCTAAGCATCAGTCAGCTATGTGACAAAGACTACGAAGTTCGCTTTTCTAAGAAAGCATGTTCAGTGGTAGATGAAAAAGGAAAACTTGCTCTCAGTGGTTATAGAAGAGAAAATGTCTATGTAATAGATATGGACTCTACTATCACTGATAACTTATGTTTTCTCTCTAAGGCCTCTTCTGATGTCAACTGGCTATGGCATAAAAGGCTCTCTCATCTAAACTTCAAAACCCTGAATTCTCTCTCATCTAAGGAACTGGTTTCTGGTCTTCCTCAGCACTCATATGCTAAAGAATCTCTCTGCTCAGCATGTGAAAAAGGAAAACAAACAAGAGCTAGTTTCAAGTCGAAACAAGTTTCCTCAGTAACAAGTCCTCTTCAGCTCTTGCATATGGATCTATTTGGCCCTGTCAATATCCAATCAATAGCTGGAAAGAAATATACGCTTGTCATTGTAGATGAATATTCTCGCTACACCTGGGTTATTTTTCTTCGCTGCAAGAATGATACTCCAGAAGAACTAAATCTTTTGTCAAAAAGATGGAAGTGCTGAATAATCTTACTGTTCGATCAATAAGGAGTGATCATGGAACTGAATTCAAAAACAGTTCCCTGAACAATTTCTTTGAGAACAAGGGAATCTCTCACAACTTCTCTTCAGTAAGAACACCTCAGCAAAATGGAGTCGCTGAAAGAAGAAACAGAACGATCATAGAAGCTGCTAGATCAATGCTCAGCGATTCTCACCTCCCTACTCAATTTTGGGCAGAAGCTGTAAACACTGCATGTTTTACTCAAAACAGATCGCTGATAATAAAGCGATTTGGGAAGACAGCTTATGAACTCTTTCTTGGAAGGAAGCCTTCTATCAGTTTTCTTCATATCTTTGGTTGTCAGTGCTTTATCTTAAACAACAAAGATCAACTTGGAAAGTTCGACCCAAAAGCCGATGATGGAATATTTGTAGGATATTCCTCCATCTCAAAAGCCTACAGAGTTTTCAACAAAAGAAGACAAACCGTAGAAGAAACCATTCATGTCACGTTTGATGAAACGCGCTCAGCGAACTCTAAACCAATCGCTGACAATGAAGAACTGAATACTTGGATGATCTCTCACTATAAAGGAACTGAACCTTTCTTCTCAAACCAACAGCACACTGAAACTCCAGCTGCTGATGAAGAACCAAGTATCATACCTCCCACCGCTGAATCCAACTCATGGATTTCAGCTGAACCTCTACACACACTTCTACCATCAAATCCATCTACGTCTGAAAACCCTTCTGAAAGTATTGGTGTATCTAATGTTCAACAATTACTAGCTGATGAACCTCAAGCATCTTCATCAGTGACTGCTCCTATTGTTGATCCTATCGCTGAAATAAGCAATCTTGCTCCTGCTCAGAGATGGACCAGAGATCACCCCATAGATCAAATTCTTGGTAATCCAGATGCAGGTATTCAGACACGACGAAGCTCAGGTAATATCTGTCTCTTTGTAAACTTTCTCTCCTTAATTGAACCAAAGAAGACTGATGATGCCCTCAGAGATCCAAACTGGGTCAGCGCTATGCAAGAAGAGCTGACTGAATTCTCTCGAAACAAAGTTTGGAATCTCGTTCCTAGACCATCTGATAAAACTGTAATAGGCACCAAATGGGTGTTTAGAAACAAGTTAGATGAACATGGAATTGTAACCCGCAACAAGGCTCGACTTGTTGCTCAGGGATACAGACAAGAGGAAGGCATAGACTATGATGAAACCTTTACCCCTGTGGCCAGGCTCGAAGCAATTCGACTATTCTTAGCTTATGCAGTCTATAAAGACTTCATCGTTTATCAAATGGACGTAAAATCAGCTTTTCTGAATGGAAAACTGAATGAAGAAGTTAATGTAGAACAACCACCAGGGTTCTATGACCCTAAGCATCCAAATTATGTTTATAAATTGGATAAGGCTCTCTATGGTTTAAAACAAGCCCCTCGTGCTTGGTATGACACTCTCTCATCTTTTCTTATCTCTGAAAATTTTGAACGTGGCAAGATTGATAATACGTTATTTTTCAGGAAGATAAAAGGTCATATAATTCTTGTACAAATATATGTCGATGACATAATATTTGGTTCTACTAACCCATCTCTATGTACTCGCTTCGCTGAAAGAATGAAGAAAGAATATAAAATGAGTATGATGGGTGAGCTGACATATTTTCTTGGTCTTCAGATTAAACAATCTGACAAAGGTACTTTTATCTGCCAAGGTAAGTATGTTAAAGACATGCTGAAGAAGTTTGATTTAACACAAACTTCAGCGATGAAAACTCCTATGGCACCACCACTGACACTTAACAAGGATCCATCTGGAAAACCTGTTAATGTCACTGCCTATAGAGGAATGATAGGCTCATTGTTGTATCTTACAGCAATCCGACCTGACATCATGTACTCTACTTGTTTATGTGCACGCTATCAATCTGAACCCAAGGAATCCCATCTGATCGCTGTAAAGCGAATTTTCAGATATCTGAAAGGAACTCCTAACCTCGGTCTTTGGTATCCCAAAGACTCAGAGTTCGATCTAACTGGTTATTCTGATAGTGATTTTGCAGGCTGTAAACTTGACAGAAAAAGTACCACTGGTGGATGTCAACTCTTGGGAGGAAAGCTAGTAAGCTGGACAAGCAAGAAGCAAAATTCTGTGTCCACTTCCACAGCTGAAGCTGAATACGTAGCCGCTGGAAGCTGTTGTTCACAAATCCTATGGATGAGAAATCAACTATTAGATTATGACCTTCAGCTGTCAAAGATTCCTATCTATTGCGACAGCACTAGTGCTATCGCTATAGCAAATAATCCAGTGCTACATTCAAAGACAAAACACATAGAGATCAGATATCATTTTATCAGAGATCATGTGATGAATGGTGATATTGAACTTCACTTTATCCCTACTGACTTTCAGCTTGCTGATATTTTCACCAAACCTCTTGATGAGACAAGGTTCAACTTTCTCATCAGTGAGCTTGGAATGCTGAACCTCGAAGAATAATTCTTCAGCGTTCATGTATTGTGTCAGTAATCAAAAGTTCCCCTCATCATTCTCTCTGATAAACATTCTGACTCTCAGGTATGTTCTCTCTCCCTCAAAGATGTTTTTCTTCAAAATATAAACTTTAATCACTGAACTTTCTTCAAATGATTAAAAGTTTTTTTTGAAAAATACATTAATCACTGATATTTCCAATCAGTGATCTTTTAAAAGGAAAATCTATCCCTATCTTTACAATCAGGGATACTTTTAAAAAGGAAAATCTATCACTGACTTTTCTTCAGTGATCATTTGAACGGACAAATGAACAGTCTCTCTCCTCTATGACGTCATTTGAACCGACAATCCACGACATGCCTTTTCTGACACGTTCGTCCGTTGCCCTCCTATCCAATCAACTTCGTGGAACGTGTCAATGTCATGATGATTTCTTTTCCCGCTTCATTCTCTCTCTTATCTCTCTTCTCTCTCTTCGTATAAAAGGAATTCTTCTCTCCTTTATACGGTTTACGCTTTCAAAACTTTCAAAGCAAGAAACATTCTCTCAAGAACACTCAAGCAAGTAAACCCAGAATATTGAATCTGCAACTCTTTTTCTTCAAGATACACAGGTTTATTTCATGTTTATATGCTTTGTTCATATGCTTTTTATTCTTTTAAAATCCTACTCGCTTTCTATGGATTTTATAAAACGTTTTTTTTAAAACTAAAGATCATTCCTTCTGATTTTATGTTTTTAAATAAAAACCTTTTGGTTTTAAAGTGTTCTTCATTCTTTCTACCCAGAACACTATTTTTTCTCTTAAAAATAACTTGATAATTTTCCAGTTTCCCTTCTTCTATGGAAACTGGTAATCATATTATTTTTAATCTAAATCATTTCTTCTATTATGCCTCTTTCCATAACAGAAATGACACAGTCTTCAATCGTTGCTTCCAAGCATGTACGATTCGCTCTCACTGAAGTTGAGATTACTAAATGTAATCATTTGGCCAGACTCGACTTCAAAGCTGACAAATACCCACATCTGGTGGAAGCTGCTGAATTCCTCAAGCAGTCATGCATAGCTTACGCGATCACTGTGGATCCTAAGCCCTCCAAGACTCTACTTCAGCAGTTCTGGTTCACTGCTGATGCAACTGAACTTACAAACAGGAAAGGCGAACGAGTCCCTGCTATCTCGTTCAGCACGGAATTAGGGCCAGGGAGCATGACCGCTCTTAGCCTCAGGAAATCTTTAAGATTCCCTGACAAACCAAAGAGTGGATTCGACGCACTCCCCACTGATGATGAGCTGATATTCTTCCTGGACGCAATGGGCTATTGTTGGGAAAACAAACCAAGATCGTCTATTCCTAACAAGAAGCTCACCAAGATTCTTAAAGCTCAGATGCCATCACAACTGAACTTTATCTTCTCGCACATAATTCAGTGCATGAGTGGGAAGAGTGGTTCGCTGGATCAAGCCAGCAAAACACAACTGCAGATGGCATACTCCGTTATCGCTGGTCAAAACTTTGACTACGCCACAGCCATCTTTGAAGATCTGAGGTCGAGATTAGAGAAGCCTGAACGAGATCCCAAGATCTCGTACGTACGTTTCATATGTACGTACATCAAGTTCCTCTATCCCAACACCTATCCCACCAAAGATGATGGCACCTTTGCCAGGGTTGGTCAACGATCACTGGAGGTCAAGCCACTCGCCGACGAGGTAAGTATCTCTCTCCTTCGCTCTCGTCTCTCTCTCCATTCTTCTTCATCTTCAGCGACCACGCAGACGGTTCCTTCGTCTGCTATCCCTGTCGCTACCACTACTTCTAAAAGACCATCAGCTAGTCCAATTGGTCCTTCCAAAAAGGCCAAAAAGACTAAGGAAAGTACACCTTCTAGTACTATACCTGAGGGAGCTTCTCAACAAGCTACCTTAGATGCTTTTGTGGGTCTTTCCTCCACAACTTCAGCAGTCACTCACACTGCCGTGTCAGCGATCTCACTCGCTGTCACATCCTCAGTAACCCCACCTACTATCTCATTCCCTGAGATTAACCCCATCCCTACTTCTATCCCCAAAACTCTTCCCTTCTCTCCTCATTTGGTCTCTGAACCTGCCACCTCTTCTTTCCCTATAGGACCTGAGCATCAAACTTTTGAGGAATCTATGCAGTTCTACAAAATGTTTGATACGTCAGGTACACCTATACTCCTAAACACTTCTCTCCCCCCCTCTCCAAATAAGTCCATATCTGAACTAACATCATTTTCAGGTCCTAGCTTGGCGACTGTTGACACGCATGTCAACAGTCTAGGAGAAAAGGTGGATGCTCTCACCAACACCATCAATGAAACCACCAACGCCGTCAATCAGGCTGGTGAGGAGCTGAAGAAGTTGACCGCCACTTGCTCATCTAAAGCTGAGAACTCTCAACTTTCAGCTCTTGAAGAACAAGTCGTCCAACTCAGAGAGTCCTCTCGACTCTTTCAAGGACGATTTGAGTCTCTTACAGCTGAAGTTCAGGGTCTCTCTTCCAAGGTTGACCTCTGCATGTCCCATCTTCAGCAAGTTCTACAGAAAGTGAATGAACCAGCTCCAGCGCTGCCTCCCTCCTTCACTGAAGATGATCGTACCAACCTCAACATCGCTGTGGAATTCATTCATGATGCCACATGCGACATACCTGCGGTTGAAGACCGATTTAAGCGTCTGGAGGCTGACGTTCAAGTGCTAAAAGCTTCAACAGCTACTCCAGCAGCTGAACAATCCCCTACCGCTGATAATGACAAAGTGGGGGAGAAAACTGAAGAAACCTCTATTGCTGCTGGGGAAGCTAAGGAACCTCCCTCTCAATCTGAGGGGGAGAAGGCAAAAGAATCCTCATCGATTCACTCCATTCTCTTTGAAGAGGATGAGGAAGAAGACGATGAAGAGGAAGATGATCTAGATCTTGTTGATCAAGAAAAGGATCAGCCCTCCGATGACGACGACGACGATGAAGACCAATCTATGTGGTTCTCTAAGCCGAACGTCGTATCAGGGACAACTTCGCAAGAGGTTGTCAAAACAGGGGTGAGAGGTGATACATCTTCAAGTGTTCCTTCGCAAAGCAAAGACAAGCAACCAATCGTTGAAGAATGCTTGAGGACTGGATCACAATCTGAGGGGGAGCATCCTTCTCAGTTCTCACCCCTGCTTAAGGGTTCTGAACTACAAATAATACCAGCGACTATCGCTGAAGAAATAATCCCAATCTCTATCACTGAGATTGATGAAGAAGAAGAAGATTCCCTGGTCCATCCAGGAAGGCCCTCTCGACCATCTCATTGGTCAGAGGAAGTGGTGAAGAAAAGAGTTGAAATGATCGCTCAACTAGAAAGTCAACGGCTGAAAATCCCTCTTCAAATATCCACAGAGCTCGACTTCCTTACTGAAGCTGAAAGAGAAGAATCTGCCAAAGCTGAGAAGCTGATCGCTGAATGCAAACGAGATGCCCAACTCGCTTTAAAGATTCAATCCTCTCAAGTTAGGGACAAAAAGCTAAAAAGCAAACCTGTGGAAGTTCAAGCAGCACTACTGAAAGAAATTGAAGAGGAACGCTTCAAAGAACAAGAGATCAACGATAAGTCTATCGAATGGTGCAAACAAAAGATGGATTATCGTTCTGATCTTCTTCCAATATCAGCCGTGACTATCTCTGGTCGCAAGAAGAAAGATCAACTCTCAGTGACCATGGAGATTACCAGAGAGGATGGAACCCAAAAAGCAATGTACGTATCAAAACTTGAAAGCTTCGGATTTACGGAATGGTTAGAGTTCTGGGATGCGCTGAAGAAATCCAAATCTACATACAGAGGCTACGTTGAAGGACTCCTTGAAGCCCTCATAAATAGAGTCGTTTCTGTACTAAAGCTGCCATCTCCTCTTCCTCCCAAATCTTTGAAACTCAAGAGAAAAATTGGGTCCTTCTCCTCTGAAGATGTCGCCATCATCAGGAATGAAACTTCTATCAAATTTTCAAGAGATGCACTGTTTGGTCCTCCTCCTGATCTTTCAGTTCTGGACTTATCTCTGCCTCCTGGTGGTCCCTTCCAAGCTGGTCAAGTAATCGACAAGCCTTATGGAATATTCTTCAGAGATGATGATGAGGAACTCAGATTTCAAAGAATCTCTGAGATTCCTATCTGTCCTCTGAATCATCTCAAGGATCTCTTATGCTTATGGTGTGACTTCTTCCCTGCTGCTGAAAAAATTAAAGAAATTATCAGTCAAGAATCTTTGGAACGAAGACAGAAAGGAGAAGAAATACCTGAGTATATGATCAATCCTCCCAAATCTTCTTATAGCTGATAGATTAGTTTTCCTATCTGCAATCTGTTAGTTATACTTACAGTAGTTAGTTAGTCACTTGTACTTATGATTTTCATATCTTGTAATTCTATCCCTGAATTAAATGAAAATTGCAGTGATGTACTTAACCCTATCAGTACTGTAAAAGATCCCTCAAAATAGTAATTGGGACATGCATTCTATGAGTCCTTTTTATTCCTATATTTTGAATTAAAAAGTAATTTTCTTTTGTTACTTTGTCATTATCAAATAGGGGGAGATTGTTGATCCAAACTCTCTCAGTGATTTGATAACGACCCTCTTTTATACTTAGTGAAAATTACGTTATTATATGTATTAGTGTTTCATCATCAGCGATCAGACTGAGTCTGTTCAGTTATCGCTGATGACCTTTCTGTAAACATTTAATATGTATTAGTGTTTCACTTTCAGCGATCAAACTGAGTCTGTTCAGTCATCACTGATCGTTTCCTATGTAACACAGTTAACGTAATCCCTGAAGACAAGTCTCGCGTCAACATAGTTCATAGCTGAATCGAAGACGAAGCCACTGAACAATAGATAAGTCTACTAGTGACCTGATGCGGATATCAGCGAAGACCAGACAAATCTACTTACGCGAAGAAGCCTGAGGAAAAGCTTCAGCGATAGCTGAACTTTATCTCTGGAAGAAGAGATACTCAGCGATCAACGATCACAAAGCTTATGCCTCAAGTTTTCTTTTGTCTTACCTTGCACAACCAGTACGATGTGTCAGAACGGACAAGTCTCTGCCACAAATCGTACACCAACTCTGTCAACTACACTGTTCATAAAGTGGCCAAAAGCATGTCTCCAAAAGTGAGACTACCAAAGCCAATCTATGAATGCCACGTGTAAAGTACCCTGCCATGCATTTAATGCATAGGGTATAAATAGGAAGCTCACTCCTTCATCTGAAGGTGTGCTCAATCCTTGAACTCCAAAGATAGAAACCCTTGTTTTCTCTCTCTCTAAAAATCCCCCATTCTCTGAATTTCTTGTGCAACCATCTTAGTGTTTCTTAAGTTTGTTTAGATTGAGTCTGTCTTAATCTTATTCCGCAACAAACTTGTAAATTGTATTTTGATTTATCAATAAACAATTTATTAAACTTTAATTTCTGTGTTTGTATTCAACCCCCCCCCCTTCTACAAACTTGTTAAGCACCTTCGGGACCAACAAAAGGAACACACAAGCGGATCTATTTTGTCTACAAATCACGCTACAAAGGTATACCGTTATTTGTATTTTTCGTTTAATCATAATGGTAATACGTTGATTCCTTTTGGTGATTTCTTTCCGCTGCGTTTATATATATGTTTTATGTATGTGTTTTGCTATAAATCACCAACACAAGTGGGTGACCGTGTGATGCTTAAGATGTCACATTGGAAAGGCATTATCCAGTTCAGAAAGCGCGGGAATTTGAGTCCCCGTTTCCTTGGACCCTTCACGGTACTTAAACATGTGGGGTTACAAGCCTACAAATTGGAAGTTCCACCAGAGATGAACGAGATTCACAACACGTTCCATATCTGTTACCTTTGAAAGTGCTTAGAGGAAGAGGAAAGCGTCATTCCTCTTTTCGAGATCAGAGTGGATGAGGGTAACCGGTGTGTGGAGGAACCCGACGATATTCTAGAAAGGAAGTCCAAGAAACTTCGCCACAAGGAGGTCACTATGGTCAAGGTGCAATGAAAGCATCATCGTGGGGCCAATGTGACATGGGAAGCCGAGGAGGACATGAAGCGGAGATACCCTCACTTGTTCGTGTAATCAAGATTTCGAGAACGAAATCATTTCCAAGTCGGGGAGGATTGTAACACCCAGAATTTTGGTAAGAGTCTCGAATATTCCTTTTAGTTTCAAATCTAGTTTTATCGCTTAGAAAAGTCTTAGCTTGAACCCCAATGTGAACCGGGTGCCTTGTGTGTGAAAAACGCCAAGTTTCGGGGCCCGAGAGGTGTTGGGCGACTATGACGGGGGACTGTGACACGGTCACTGTCGCCGTGTCATGATCGCACCATCCAGACAGAAGGGGGTGTTTGGTGCGACATTGCCCTGTGACTTTGACACTGTCATTGTCGCATGGGCATAGTCGTCGACCTCCTGCGGGTATTTATTTCCAGCTCCGAAAATTAGGTCATTTTGGCACTCTTTTGACTGGTTTGGCAGCTCGTTTTATCTCCTCTTTGAAGGTAAAATTCCTCCAATCCACCCTCCTCACCTCATTTACTCTTCCATTTAATGACCTAGTTCATTTATGGTGATTGAAGGATTGAAAGTCTAGAGTTCAAGGGAAGTTCTAGGGTTTAACCAAAGAACCCACTTTGTGAGTACATTCTAACTTTTCTAAAACTTTGTACATGTCAAACTCATGATTTTAGGCTCTCAATCATCTCCTTGATTCCTTATACCTATTAAAATGATTTTTAACCCAAATAAACATTTTGGTGATTTTTAGGGTTTCATACCTTTTTGTGGATTAAGAAAAGGAGTTTCATATTTAGTGTTACAAAAGATGTTTAAGTTCATAAATGTAGATGGGAAGTTGAAATATTCATTTTGAACATATTTGTATTATTCATTTCTTGAGAAATTTCATATTGTACGAGGATTTTGAAGAAAAGTTATTTGGGAATCCTTGTTATGGAAATAAATGATTTCTAAAAGGGCAAAGGCCAATCAAGAGACACATTTTAAGGTCATTATTGTGTTGAAACTATATGTTTGATTATAGTTGGTCACAAATATAATTGTGACAAGTCTAGAATATTACTAATGGATCCATACGTATAGAGTCAGTTTATTTTTATGGGTTAAATCCTAATTGTAGCTAGTTGAGACATTGGACCCTAGGGTGGCAACTTGGTACGGTTATGTGGGACTAAATACTAGCCGTGGGTCGTAAATGTAAATCCTAGCGAATGAGCATGATTAGGATCATTGGGTGCCCTCCCCCACATCTTAGTACAAGCCGGATAGCTCGTGGCCTTGATCCTAGTATGGTAAGATCAATGACTTGGAAAGTGGCCTACTTTTGTGTTCCGCCACAATCCTTGGAAAATCGGGTCTCCCCTGTCATTGCAAGATGTATTTTGGACCGCAAGGTCACTATGTGGATATCATTACTTACCTTAACCCATTGTCTTTGAAAAGTTACTTATTATTGACCTTTATTTATTTCCAAATCGTTTATATAAATTTTATGTTTTCACTAGGCGTTAAGCCTAACATTTTTTCTCAAATGATGTGTATAACAGGTTCCCTTAGCGGTGGGATGTCGAAGGTTTGAGTGGCGAGTGTGGGCTTTTGAGGCATTTTTGCAATGATAGATACTTGGAGTTTAACGTATAAACAATTACTCTGTTTTTGGAAATTTGGGTTGACAACCGATGTAATCTAGATAGAAGTTATTTAGATTTGTTTGTTGTTAATTTCATATTCGTTCACAGGTTATGTAATCGCTATCACACTTTTACCCATTTTGCGTGGCCTACTCCAAATACAAACGTCATATTGCCGATTTTTCAAATTTTCAATTTACTCTAATTTTTAGGGTGTTACACCAATCTTGCCGTAGTTGTAGCACTTGACCGCTCGTAAACTTTCTTTTCCTTATATCTATTCACGTACTTCTTCACATCATATTTCCTATCATCAAACTTCTTCTCTTCACACCTCTTTTTTCCTTCCACTCTCTCTTTGTGCTCATAATTTCTTGACCCTGATGAGTATCGCTGACTGTTTGGCCCCGACTTCTTGTAAAATTTCTTCTGAAACGCTCAAGTCAATAAAATCATGGCTTGCTTAAGGATTTCCCCATCATCAGAATTAGAAATTTCACTGTCTACCTCTTCAGACTCAGAAATCATAACTTTCTTCATCTTCTTCTTTTCTTTCTTCTTCTCTTTCCTTTCCACCACTAAAGCAACCGGATCTGGAACTGGTTTATCAGTCTTTTTCTTTTCAGCCCTGCTCTCTTCCACCTCTTCTTCATTTTGCCTGAGAGTTTCATATACCTCATGAAGTGGAATATCATTGAGATCTTTCATCTGCTTCATCTCCCTGGTGAACTTCTTCCACTCAGGTTGCAGGATACTGAGAAACTTGACATTGTTTTCAATTTGTTGCTTCTTCACCTTGTTCTTACTCAATTCATTCAGCAAATACAAACCTATCATATGTATCTTCCAAACTCTCTCCTTCCTTTAAATTCCTTATAATTGTTAATGCATTTAGCAACTTTCATCTGATTCCAAATCTTTGAACCCATCATCATTTTCTCCAAATGATCCCACATTTTCTTTCCTGTTAACTTGTAATTGTCAATCTTGATATAGACATCATTTGGGATACTCTAGAGTAACAAAGATCTGACTTTCTTATCAGCTTTATACCTCTTTTTCTGTTCAGGAGACTAGTTGGAAATATCAAGAATAACTTTCTTTGTTTTGGGCTCTTTACGTTCATCACCATCTTCACTATAAGAGGAGTCAACATCCGGTACTTCCACTGTAATAGGCTTCATTAAACCTTCATCTAGAGACTGCTTGATGTATTCACCATTTTCGTGTTGATCAATAAAATCAGAAAATCTATCTTTCTATTGCTTATATTCTCCTTTGAAGAGAACTGGTGGTTTCACATCAGTACCAATAGCCAATGCATCCTTGGAAGTCATCTTGAATAACACTTTCTTTGAACGTTTACAAAAAATCAGAAACTTTTCACAAACTGAAACTTGTCCGAAAAAATGACCAAGTCTAGAAGTCGATGACCAAAGGACTTAACTTATCGTATGAACAGTGACTACTTGTCGCAAACCGATGAAAATAACTTGTTTCAAACCACTGAGAATGAACAGTAACTTGTCGCAATGTACTTGAACCGAGAAGTTGCTTGTCGCAAACCAAATAACCTGAGAAGTCTACTACTCGCAAGCCGCAGGACACGAGTTCTGTACAACTCGCAAGCAACTAAATCCGAGTTCTTAGCTTATCGCAATCCAAAGAATACGAGTTCTAGACTTAATGCAATTCAAAGGATACAAGAACTATCTTATCGCAAAGCTCATGATCCGAGAAGCTAACTTGTCATAACAAGAAGAACCTGAGAACCACACTTGTCGTTTATCAAATAACCTAAACAGTAACTTGTCGCAAATCAAAGCTTGCGTCAAGTTATTTATTGTATGCAATGATATACGAGTTCTTCACTTCTCGTACGTCAAATCTTGTGTGTTCCACACTTAGAAGAATTTCCACCAAAAACTCAAAAATCCTTTGAACCTTGCGACAACTCTATGAATCTTGAGACAACCTTGAAGAACTTGCGAGTTCTTCAAGAATTTGCGAGTTCTCTGGATCTTGTGAGAAGTCGATTCTGAAACACTTTTTCGGCCAAAAATCTTCAATTCTTTGAATTAATCCACAAAACTTTGCAGATTTGATCTCAATGTGATTCTCAACAATCTTTTAGTTGACGATTTCAACTAAAATTCACTCCAAATCGGCTTTCGATCCAAACTCAGTCTTTGAACTTTCTCGAACAAACTTTTACAAAATCAATCAAATTCACACAAATGATTGTGAATTAAACAAGACAAATCAAACAAAAACTGTTCTAATCCATAATTTGAATGCAATGCAATCAAATTCTAATAAAAAACAACACAATTTCTCAAAATTCGATTCTTAACAGTTGAAACTTGCGACTTCTTGAAAAATTCCAAAAAATAGCCAATCTGATTCAACATCTCTGATTTCTGTCTGCTCTGAAACCAATTATTAGTCCCAAATGCAAGTGTAATCAATACAAATCAATCTCAAATCATATACTCCCTCCGTCCCAAAATAAGTGTCCACAATTGACTTGGCACACAGTTTTAGACATACATAATTATTACCCCTTTTTGGTATCAAATGACATCTTTACCCTTATTTAATGTTTCTTTTTCTTCACAACTCTTATGTATTTGTGCATTAATTAAGGTTAAATGTGAGAATTTAGCTATCTACTTTTTGAAAGTGGACACTTATTTTGGGACAAACATAAATAGAAATGTAGACATTTATTTTGGGACGGAGGGAGTATCTCACTTGTATTGATATAGAAATCAAGATTAAAATGTTTTCTCTCTCTACAATATATCTCAAAATGTTACAATGAATGCACACTTTTCTAAAATTACAAAGAACAAACAAGTTTTTATACCAACATGCTTTACAAAGAAACTAAAACAAACTAACAAGACATTGACTTTCTATTTAAAGGCTTTGACTTTCACTTTCTCCTTTAAGCATGTTGACTTTGACTTTACCCTTCTTTGAGTCTTTGACTTGAAACTTGATGATCTTGGATACAACAATATTTGCTGCAACATGGTATTTAACTCTTCAGTCTCTTTTGAAATAATCTCACACTTTTCTTTTAGATTTAATATTATGCACAAGTGTCTAGCATTTTCTACACTTAGGTTATCAATAGTATTATGCTGTGTTGACACTTTGGTTTCTAAAGTGGAGACTAGACGAGACTTTTCTTTTATGGTTTGCCTATACGAGTCTAGTTTTTGCACAGTGCCTTGCATCTGATTGATAAGAGAATTATGAACACGACCACATACCTGACAAGATATGTTGCGGTCATCATCTTCAGAATCAGACTTCATGGAATGGTTGCCCATAAAATACATATGAGCTTCTGCATCTTCTTGTTCCTCATTAGACAGGTTGAGCCAGTGGTTATCTTCGGCCATGAGAGCTTTACCAACTTCCATTTGCTTGGCAAACAACATCTTTGCCTTATAATATTCAGAATCCCGCACAATTGGTTTACAACAATCTTTGGCAAAGTGTTCTAGTCGACCACAGTTGTAACACTTGATTGGATCGTCCCTTGCTTTCTCATCAGGCTTCTTATCAAATTTCTTTCCTTCATCTGATCTTTTCTTACCCTCATACTTGTCTTTGTGGTCATGGCACTTATTTGGAGTAGTGGAGTAACTCTGATTATTCGACGACGACTTCTTAAAGAACCCTTTCTTCTAAAATGCTTGAGACAGAAACAACAAAACATTCTTTATTTCATCATATTCTGGATCGGAATCACTCTCCGTCTCTTCTTCTGGTTCAGATTCACTCTTCACATATTCTCTTCGAGAGTTGCGAATGGAATGACGTTATCTTCTTTCTAAAACAAGTGCAAGTGGATCAACAACTGGTTTTTCATCTGTCTTTTGATTTTCCATTAGCTCGAGAACTTAATCTTCATTTTGTAGGAGTATCTCGAATAATTCATGAAGATGGACGTTTTCCAGAATGTGATTGTGATGAATACGCGAAGCAAATGTCCTCCATTCTGGTTGGAGATTATTCATGAACTTGATATTATTCTTTGTGTTAGTCTTATTGATGTTGTTCTTCTGTAGATCATTTAGAAGTTGATTGAACTTCTCGTATGTCTCTGTGAGAGTCTCTCCTTTCCTTGACATGAAGCTGTCATAGCGAGTGATGCAACTTGTGATCTTCAGTTGATTCCCTATTCTGCTGCCCATCATCATTTTCTCAATTTGATCCCACATCCCTTTAGTAGTAGCCTTGTAACTATCGATACTCGTGTATATGTCATCAGGCAAACTGTAAAGAATGTAGGTTTTCGCAGCCTTTTCTTCGTCAAATCTTCTCTTTTCACTTGCCTTCATTTGCGAGTATGTCTTTGGGACCATCCGAGCTGGTGGGCCATTTTCTTGAGCGGGTACTTCCATCATAGGAGTAGCTTGCGACCCTTCTTCTAGCGAGAGAAGTATTTTGGGAAAGAGATCCTTGTATTCGATGAAATTCATGAAACAGTCGCGCCATTTTTGATATTCTTCTCGATAAAGTACAGGAGGCTTGCTTTCAGAACCGATTGCCAAAGCGTCTCTAGTATTCATTTTTGATGCACTGTCTTGATCGTGAGACAATGTGATATGATCCAAAGTGGTATACTAAAATTTTTGGACACTAAACACGAGTGACTACAAAAGAACGACGATCAAATACTAGCTACTAAAGTTCAATAAGACACTGAAAGACACTAAGAAAATTAAACTTGCTGGACTGACGAACCCGAGAGTTGAAATATGGGTGCCAAAATCGGATTGGCAGAATCCGGATACCGGAACTGGTAAAGAATCCGGTCAAATGCAACCGGGTTTGTGAAGATCTGGGTAAAATGTAAAAAAGAATCTGATACCTTAGATGAGGAAAATCGGGTTAGAAGATGAACCCGTGTATAATGTCACAACCCGGTACCCGTGGTTGAGCCCGGGTAAGGGAATCCGGATAGCGAGTCCGGGTGAGAGATTCCGGATTGGTGATCCTGAAGAGGGAATCCGGGTAGAGGAAACCGGTACAAGGGACTTACCGGATTTGGAAGGATCTAGTTTATAAGAACTTGCCGGATTTTTACGAGCAACTTCGAAAAAATCGGATCTCAATTAACAAAAAAATCAATGAAAAAAAAATTCTAACAAGAAATTAATGTATGTTTAATCTCAACAAAAATACCCAGATTGATTTTTCACTAAGATGTACCGTTAATAATCAAAATAAAACCATCAAATTTTAATCAAACAGAAAACTTGAACCAGTAGCGCCGTTTTTTAAGAAAAGTCGATAAACTGAATTGATTAGTATTACCTTTTGGATCAAAATCTCGTCTCTCTGCTCTGATACCAAATATGAATCCCAGTAACAGTGCAATGTCAATAATCAATCAATGAAACAATAATAATATCACAAAACCTGGTGATATGATTGTATTGATCATAGAGCTTTAACATGCTTACAAAAGGTTTTTCAATGATGATCAAAGATTAACCCTAAACTATGTTTAGCAAACTATATATATATATATATATATATATATATATTTATAATATATATATACCACTAAGGGTATTTACACATTTAGCCCAAAACTTCTATTCAACAAACAAAATACCCTAACATACCCCCTTCCAGCTCAGACTTTTTTTTTTGCCTTGGTTCCCAAGGCGTGAAGAAACTTTCACGTGCACGAAACATTTTGCCAAATTTTGAGTTTTCTTGCCTATTTCGATACCCTAATGCAACCAATTCTCAAAGCACTTAATAAAATCCAATCTAAGGTTAAAATATATATAAAACTCGAAATAATACTAACAAAAAATCCGGGTTTTACACCCAAAAGGTTTTGTATTTATAGTGATAGATTTTTTATGTTTTTCAATAAGTAGGCTAGGGTCTGTTTCTTTGCTACATCTTTCGGCAACCATCGTCCGGTGACGACGTTATCGTGCACAATGTATGGTGTGTACACTATGCACGTTTCCTTCCTACCACATAAACGCCATTTGTAGAGTGTGCACATTGTGTACAATGTGTGGTGTGCACAATGTGTTCACAACATTTATATACCGTAGGGCTGTACAAAAATTGGTTTACAATGTGCTCACAATATTTATATATCATAGGGATGTACAAAAATTGGGTTGGTGGTGGTCGAACATGTTGGGGATGAAGGAGAGGTGAGAGAGAGGAGGAGGAGAGACAGAGGAGAGAGGGGATTTACAAATACCCATAATACCCTTTATTTAATCTTTTAAATCAAAATTACCAAATTTAATAATTTCCTAATTTATCATGATATTGTGGTTTACAAATTGTAAGGATCTCAAAAAAAGCACTCCCTATATATGGGCTTAATTATTTCAGAAGTTCGAAATTTTGGAGATCCGTGAGATTCATTTTAAATCACTAATTTTGAGATAATTAATGTTATTCTTTAATTAATATTCGAAGGGTACTTATGTAATTTTTAATTTGGATGACCGCTAATAAATTAATTTTATCTCTTTCCATAAAGAGTGAATTACACCGATGGTCCCTATGGTGTGCTCAAATTTTGGATTTGGTCCCTAAAACATACTATCTACACTAATGGTCCCTAATTTTTCAATTTCATAGCAATCAAAATCCTTCGAGTTACCACCGTCAGTTAACAACCATTGGAAGGGGAAATTAATTACTTAAGCAAACCACCTGGACCAAAAGTGTAATTCAATCTAAAATTAATTATGATTCAAATGTGAATAAAACATGTGAATCACAATTAATTTTAGAGTAAATTATACTTTTGGTCTCTATAGTTTGTCCAAGTAATGATTTGTCCCTTCTAACGGTTGCTAACTGATGGTGTTAACTCGAAGGACCTTCAGTGTTATGAAATAGAAAAGTTAGGGACCATAAGTTTATGTAGTTTGTTTTAGGGACAAAATCCAAACTTTAAGCAAACCATGGGGACCACCTGTGTAATTCACTCTTCCATAAATTAAAATTTTAAATTATAATCTCTCTCCCCCACTCATAAATTAATTTATTTATTATGGACTTTTTCCTTCTTCATTTTATGATATTATTGTTTGTTAATATATATGAATATTCATTTTTTGCTAAGTACATATGCATTAGTTTTTTTTTATTTTGCTAAAGAGTTGGTATCTGGCAGTGCATTTTTTTTTTAAATGTTTTTGAGGATTCACAATGTGTTCACAAAATGGTAGTTTTTTTATTTTGCTAAAGAGTTGGTATCATTGTTCTGTTAGTTCTATTATATGATTTTGCTATAATAATGACGTGATAATGTTATGATACATTATAATCGGTGAATATATTATCAGTACGTGATTAGGGACAATGGATTCACTAATATTTTATATAAATACGAAATCACATTATTATTCTTAATTATTTAATTTTTTTCTTTAAATTATAGTTATGGATTAAATAATTTCGAGGCTCATAAATGTTCTCACATTTTCATAAAATAAGGTGTTCGCGTTTGAACCACTCCTTATATATATGTTAGTCTTGAAAATAAATGGCAAACACACAAGTAATTGTAGGGAGGGGGGGGGGGGGGGGGTTCGAATACAATTACAAAAGTTTTCACATAATTTTTATTCTTATTGCCTTTTCAAATCAAGAATTACAAAAATAAAACAAGATTGATGCGGAAAAGAAAAGATTTAAAATCTATTCTAAACGATCTTCCTTAGAGAAAACAAGAACACAACAAGAACACAGAGAGAAGTTATCCTGGTTGAAGGGTTGTCGAGTTTTGCTTAATCACGTAGAGAATCATTAGAAAGCGTAACCTTACATGGGAGGAGTGTTCTGCCTTAAATACTACCACGTGCATTAAATTCATGGGGACACTTGTCAATTGGGGATAAGATGTTTAGAGTTGACTTTTGGAGCACTGCAATGTCCTTTTCATCGTACATGAGAAAGTAACTTGTCATGAGAACATGTATCCGACAACTACTGACGAGCCACATCAAAAGCACATTAGGACAAACATGCTTCTTAAGGTTCTTCAAAGAATGTCCCTATCAAGTACAGGGTAGGTAAAGAAAAAATCTTGTGGGTGAATCAAACAGTTCTGCCGAAAGCCGTAGGACTGTCTGATTTATTGTAGATCTATAGAGGGTAGCTTGATATAAGTTTGGGTAGTGCATCTTCTGATCTACATCGGCAGATGCATTCCCTCTTGATATTGGCTAGTCTTCGACTTGCCAATCAAATTAGGTATGAAACAAGCTATTACAAAAGAACCATTACATATTTAATAGTCAGATGTAAAGAAAAGAACTAGAAGTAGATTGGGAGGTCATCAACAAATCATCGGTGACCCAACAATATATATATATATATATATATATATATGGAGGATCAAACAAGAAAATGGTTAAAATAAGAAAACGGCAAAATCACATACGATTTTACAAGTGAATACGGAACACGGTCAACACAAAGGTGAGCGTGCGACCTCGCCTGACCTTAGGTTGCGGCCAAAGGCGTGTTAATCACATGCGATTTTACACAGGACTTTAGTGTAAATCTACATGTAATCAACCATTCTTGTCTTCTCTTATTTAGGTACTATTCTCGTATGAACCTGACTCTCTCTCTCTATCTCTCTCTATATATATGTATGTATAAATGTTATAGTGGATTTTAGAACCATATCTCATTCTCAAATTAATATAGTTAAGTTTAGGATCGGGACGCTAATTTTTTTGTTGTAGGGTTGGGTTTTTGGGATACAAGCATGTTTTCCTACGACGTGTGGGACCAACTATGAAGGTACAAAAACACATTGCTCATTTACAGTAAAAACACAATGAAGGTATGTAAACAAACCTTCACATTGTTTTTGTTGTGACAGTTCAGTGCTTTTTATACCTTCACAATGTTAGTGTTATTTTATAATCTCAAGGAGCTCACAAAAATATATTTGTCTCACATCATCCCAAGTTGTTTGTTGTATCCATCGGTTTTTATAAGTTTCCTAAATGAATAACCATAAATTTGTATAGTTGATTGGTGTGTTGAGTTCCATTTTAGATAGGGTTGGAGGCGTAGATTTTTTTCTCAACATAATTGTGGTTGATATGTGTCATATAATTCGTCACCATCATTTATTGCTTCAATATGTTGACTTTAAGGTGTTTTTCATTTTTTCTTTCTAACTATAGTTTTTATATTCTTTTTTGTGTTCATAAAAAGAAAATATTGGTGATAGGCAAATTGAATATAACAATATTTATGAAATTAAAAGAAGTAAACCTCTTGAAGGTTACAAACATGTTTTTTGAATTTAAAATTTTGTACAGTATTGTATTTGTAACGTCTAAAAATCCAAAACACTAAACTAATCTAATAGCTTCTAAATCATCTTAAAACTATGGTGAAAGTTATTGATAGTCGATAAATTAAGGTTTATACATATATCATAAATCTCACTTTATACCTATATAGGCCAAAGGTGTGAGTTTGAAATCGAGTTACATGCATGTCGGCTTATGTATTTTACCCTATGTTGCGAAGATTTTATGAGCATGCTTCATATTTATAGTTTCATGTCCTAAATCTTTAATGTATGACACTTTTTAACATCTGTATTCTGTTTAAGGTAATTTTGGTATTTAACAAATTGGTTCGATATTTATTTTAGATAGAAATAATAATGTCTAGTTGCGAATATTTGGTCTTAGAATGCTTCGAGCTGAAGTGGAATAAAAAATCGGGTGAAATGTGGACCCTCCCGGGGGGGGGGGGGGGGTCCAGGGGGCCTAAGCCGCTGGAAAAGTCATCGAAGCCACTTGATCATAAAATGGTCGGATCATGGCGCGGACGATGAGGGCACAATGCGACAAAGGGTCAAGCGACTTAAGTCACTTGGCATAATGACCGTGGAATGGACGGGGAGACCTGGTATAGGTCAAGCGACTTTTTCCAGACGACCTAAGTATCCCCAAAAGTCGCCCTAAACGCCAGCATGCATAAAACTCATCTTTTAGGGTTTTCTTCTCATTTCTCGTCCATCCCCTCTCTTATTCTTTTCTCTCCTCCATGGGCTACTTCGGCATCCTGAAGCCATTTTTTTTTTTTTTGGGAAAAGGGGACGGAACCCCCGGAAAAAATTTATTAATAAAAAGGAAAAAACTTACAATATACGAGGGGCATACCCCAAGCTTACAAGATGACAACCTAAGGTATGCTTAGGAAATAACCAAAAAAGTTTAACTCTAAAGTTTAAAGCCACAATACAAGCCCAAAACTTAATGAAAAAAACCCACAAAAAACAAACCAAAGGCTCAAAGCCCATGTAAATGTAAATGTAAGGAAGCTTATTGCAGCAGCCCACCATCAAAGAATAATTCCAAGGCCCATCATCAAATTGAAGACTAGCCCACATCTCCATACATATCCACCAACAAGTTTTATAATCATAGGCCCATCTTATAATCCTGCCAAAGCCTTCATGAATATTTCCAGCAGCCCATAAACAAATTTCTCTAAACCCAATATTCCTTTCATCACAAAACCTATTTCCCCAAAGAAATAATTCAATAGAGACCAAGTCCATAGTTCAATAATTTCTTCCTAGTATAATAAAAACCATCATGGGTCTTTGATCACCCTTATCCATTCCACCTGCATATTTACCCATCAATCGTATCCATGAAAATAAACCAGATCGATTCTTCATCAACAAAAATAATATCGAATCCAGGTTCTGATTGAAATCACACCAAGGATCAGACTTCCAAGGTGATTCATTCCAAAAATTCCTCAGATTTTGCTCAAACCTCATTCTTCTACTCCTCCATCTGAAATCCATCTCGCATCTTTCACTTTTAGAATCAAGGATGAGCCATCTGTATCTTTTCCATATAACAGTTGCAAATTGGCCAATGGCCTTTGCACCCAGTCCCAAGAATAGTATTGTTTGATTAATAAGACCAATAAAAAGATTGAGAAACAATTGTTGAGAAACCAATATAATTCCCAACATAAAGCACAGACCAATGAAAAGATTTAGAAGTAAACATTGAGTGAAGATTGAAATACTCAATATCAGAAAAGGGACCCATACGATTTCACTGAATTTACAGCTCACATCAAAATTCCCATACTGATTAGACCAATTACAATTGATTACAGGCCCCAAATCTAAACCGCTAAACCCCCCTTGTAACTCCATTTGCAATAACATACCAATACCATTTGCAAGGGTATAACATCTATTACCAGTAGTCCAACTGAAAAGCAAAGAAACCAAACAATTGGAAAATGGCCAGAAACCAAATTTTCCAATACGAATTGATATTGCAGAGATATATATACTCAACTAAACCATCCTTATACCTCCAGATCCCACAGAAAAAAATCAAATCATGAACAGAACCAATAAGTTGTTCATATCCATAATTGATAAAAGCAAAAAATAAAAAAATACCCACCCCTTCCAACAGAATTGTTAAATGCTTCAAACACAGATCCCTTGTACACCAAAACGGAATATCTCCTAATAAACCTCCAGGCCACCCAAAAAACCTCCTTATTACTCCATGACAAATTCAAATGACCTATCTCCTCTACCCTGCATCCCCTTATACCAACATCCCTTATTCCCTCCCCAAATCCCCAAAATTGTTGTGATAGACCAAAAAGTAAGGAGAGAATCAACAGTTGATAAACCAATAAAGTAATCAACAAAAAGCAATTCAAAGGAAACATTGTATAGATCAGAGTATAGTTCTTACTTGAGAACCTGGTGAAATAAATTTTCCAGGTGCAAAGCTCCTTATAACTCCAAACCTGTATACCTATCACAAAATAAACCACTTCCACACACACCCAGCCTTGTACAGTTATCATGAAAATAATATGCATCCCAAGAAAAGAAATCAAACCATAAGAAAAGCCAAAAAGATGCTCATTCCTATGTTTGATGCCAGCAAAACACCCCAAAAACCCATCCCTATCAACTAAGAAATTATAATGCTCAAAATTTGATTCCCTGTTCACCAATTTTATTAATTCCCATCCATACAACCATACTCCCAAAAGAACCACCTTATAACCCCTAAATACCAAACCAAATAAAACCCAAAAAAACATCCAATCCTCCAAAAAAACCACCATATCACTCCAATTCAAATTGAAGATACTTATTCCCACTACCCTGCACTCCCTTATGCCTCCAGCCCAAATCCCAGTCCCAAAACCCCAATTGATTCTTATAAGACCAAAAAATAGCATGAGAAGCAAAGGTTGATATAGAATTAAAAATATCAACAAGAAGAATGCAAATAGAAACAGAAAAGTAGCATCACAAAAGTATAAGATCCAAACCTTCCAAGAGATAAACCACCAATCCAACTGTGATGCAAAAATCCCCTTATCCCTCCATCCTGCATATGAACTAGCAGAATACCAGTTATCACAATTAAACAATGAACAGACTTTAAGAAAGAGAGTCCCATCCAAAACCCAATTCCTAGAAAAGAAATCCAGAATCCATATAGAACCAAAAAATTCCTAGAAAATAAAAATATCCTGAAGCCATTTTGTTGGAGCCGTGGGGTGCATTTTTGGAGATCTAGCCCTAAGGGTTTCAAGAGTTCTGTTTGAGATCTTCTAAGGTTCAAGGATATAAGATTTTTTTGGTATTTTGAGATCTAGCTTGGGTTTTATTATGGGTATGATATTTTGGTTGCATTTGGTACCTTTTAGACTTGGGTGGTAATCTTGGTAAGATTTGTGGAAGCCTTTGGTTATGAACCTCAAGCTTTATCAATGGAAACTAGAGTATGGATTTTGCGAACTAGGTTTAACCTAACCTTGAAATATGAGTTTCATGTTGCTTTGTGAAAACTTTGTACATGCCGAAAATGTGAATTTTGGAGTCTTAAAGTATTTTCCTTAAATTTTGTCAAATATTGTTGGTTACTTGATGAAATTTGCATTTTTTGCACATTTGGTTTTATTAAAATCTTGAGAATATATATATACATAGGGGCTAAATCAAATGAAAACTACAAATATGTTACAAATATGTGAGAACCAATATAAAAATATTTTTTCACATGATATATTTTCACCAAATGCTTGGATTTAATATATTTATTCCCATATATTTGTTTCATAATATGATAGTTTTACATGTATTTGTTTCACCACATGAATATTTTTTACCTGTATTTTTCATTTCCCTAGGTGAATCAAATTTTATTTTTCACGTGTAATCTTTTCACAAGGTGAACATAAACATATATGAAACAATATCTTAAATCATAGGTTTTGATGAAAAAAAATCATGTAAAAAATATTTTTATATCGGTTCTCAAGGGTTTGTAACGTATTTTTGGTTTTCATTTTATTATCGGCCTATATACATATATATATATACATATATATGGGGGGTTTTTAGACATTCTGATAATAAATTGTAAAATGTGTAGATTTTGATAATTTATTTCGTATATGGTGATTATTAGACGTTAATACACTTTTGGTATATTGATTTTACAAATCATTCAAAAAGTACACATGATTGAGTTTTGTTGGATTTTATGGTATTTTGGGCCATGAGATTTATTAAACTCTTAAAATGCATCTTAGGGTTTATGATGACACATTTTGGATCAATCAAACAACTTCAAGAGCTTATTAGCTTGGATTTGAGATAAATGCTCATTTTATCATTTTGCCCGACCTTTGAGTTAGTAATGATGATTTTCAAACCTTTTGGCATATAAGTTGCTTAAACACCTAGTATTTGTAATTTATTGGTTCATGTTGACTTTATTGTATAGTCAAGTGCGTTGTGAGGTTTATTGGTTTGATTTTAACTTAAATGAGTTTGGGGGACATTTGTCTGGTTTAAATTGGTGGGATATGGGATCTCAGGCACAAAAGAAAATATAACCGCAACCCTCGAACGACCCATACGAACCGGAGTAAATCGGGTGTTTCGAAATAATACCTCACAGTTTGTGAGACTTTAAATCACTGCAACAAAGAACGCTTGATGCCTCCACGTTATCCACGTGAACAATCCGAATCCTTTTCCTTCTCGTGATTCTAGTCATGATTTTAAAACTTAGAAAGAAAATGGTGCATATGATTGTAGGTGATTTTGAGAGAGAATTATAAGGCCATTTTCTTGAACAAAATGTCATATGTTAGCGCACAGATCTATTGGATTCAAGATCATCCAATCTGTAGATCCAATCTGAAGCTAAAGCCGGAAAGTCGACTCTTAACATAAGTCTAATGTCGTTTGTAATAAAATGTCAAAATATTGTTTTTAGTATTTTATATTATATCCTAAATATCTAGATATTATATTAATTTAGATATTTAGTTAGTTAGATATTAGTTTAGTTTAATATTAGTTTTTGTTATCAAGTGGATAGTAGTGTGTCAAGAAAGCTAACTTGGAAAAATCAGAACACACACAACACACACACTAACGGTGTAAATCAGAGAGAAAAACGAGAGCTTCAAGAACAAACATCAATCCTGTAATCTTTGTTATTAATCTAAACAGGTTGGTAATCATATGTGTTATTGTTTTGATAAAAACTTGATATATTGTGGACCGACAATTGGTATCAGAGCCTGAAAAACAGATTCAAATCAAGTTATAAAACTCGACTCTGTGTTCTTCTTCTCAAAATCTTTTTCAAGTTTTAGTGTGTTTTAGGAGTTGAAATCGATCAGGTTGTGATCGATAGGTGTATTAGATCGTTGTGGTGTTGTTTAATTTCAGTTTAGAGCATCAATCGATTCAAATTTTGGGATTTTGTTATCAAACAGGGCACGTCTTTAACTTACTGTTCCATCGTATTAAATTTCGAAAAGTGATTTTTATTAAGATCAAGTGGTCACAATCTGTTCTAGAAGTGTTAGAGGTCAATTTGTTAAGAATTTCGGACTACTAATTGCTGAAAATCAAGGTTATTTGAGCGAATCAGATCAATTTTTGAAGAACAGGGACGAACTAGCGCAAAGTTCAAATACGCGCCTGTTCATAGTCAGATTTGCGCCATCAACACGTCACGCAAAACGTCCTTTCGCGCGATCAATTGTTCGCGCAAAATTCCCTTCGCGCTACCGACGACTCGCGCAAACCCCTGTTTGCGCCACCCACGTCTCGTGCAAACTTTCATTGCGCCACACCAGACGAGCATCTCCACTTTGCGCCAACAATTTTTAACGCAACGTTCACTTTTGCGCCATCAACATCTCGCGCAAAAGTTATTTCGCGCAACCTTTGACTCACACAAAACTCAGATTGCATCACCTACATCATAACACAAAATTGATCTTTTGCGCCAACCTCTACTAGCGCAAAGTGTTACTTCGTGCCACTCAAACCTCGTGCAATACAATCGGAAGTCTCAAGTCCTTTTGCGCTAGCCTCTCATCGCGCAAGTTGTCATTTGCGCCACCTTCCTCTAGCGCAAACTTGATTTTTGCGCCACCTTCTGAAAGCGCAAAATTTTCTTTTTTCGCCAGTACCAGACTTAGTCTTTTTAAATCAGAATGACTTCAAGAGAAGCTCTAGCGATCGGAACTGACTCAAAGCCACCAGTACTCTTCAGGGGAGAGTATGAAAGTGGAAAGATCGGTTCATGGACTTCATTGAAAGACATGAGTTGAGTAAATTCATTAGGAAGTCGTTAGAAGAGGGAGTTATGACACCAGTTTATGAGACTCGTACGGAGGGAACTGTGGCAACAGAGTTTGAACTTAAGTATCATGAACTAGAAGGTGATAACCTTAGAAGAGCAAAAGGTGATAGATTAGCAAAGTCTTATATTATTCAAGGCATTCCAAATGAAATATACATGAAGATAGACAACTATAAGGCCTCAGGCAAACAGATGTGGGATCAGCTAGAGAAGATGATGCTAGGATCAAAAGTTGGAAACCAACTCAAGATATCCAACTGCCTAAACAACTATGAAGAATTCAAAGGCAGAGTTGGAGAAACACTAGCAGAAACTTATGACAGGTTTGTGACTCTGCTGAATGAACTAAGCAAGAACAAGGTCAATAAAATGCAAATAGAGCTAAATGTCAAATTCCGCAGCATTCTCCAGCCTTAATGGAAGAGGTTTGCCAGGCAAATGAAGCAAATCAAGGATCTAAACGAGATTCCACTTCATGAGGTGTATGAAACCCTCTAACAAAATGAAGAATAGGTGGATGAAATCTTGGATGAAAAGAGACAAGGTGAGAAGACAGTTGCTGACTCAGTTGCTCTTGTTGTGAAAAAAAAGAAGAACGAGATGCTTATGTCTGAATCAGATGAGGTCGAAAATGAAGCAAACTCTGACTCGGACGACGGACGACTATGAACAACTAAAGCAGGCTATGCTTATGCTGACAAAGGCTTTTCAGAAGAAGTTCTACAAGAAGCCAAGTTCAAACAGTCAGAGGTATTCTTCTGGTCCGAGCAACTATTCTTAATGTACTGTATTTAGAAAGTTTTGTAAAGTCATCCTTACTGAAAAAGGCTTTGTCATTAGCATAATGGGTTGGGCTAAAATGTTTAACATACGTGATTGGGGTATAAATAGGAGGTGGTTTGTAGTTTGTTTGTAACCTTTCATTCACAATGTAGCCTTCAAGTCTTGTGTCAGGATCTAATTCTCAACAAGAATAATGAAGTCAGAAACAATATTAAAGGAGTTGCGGAATAACACTTTAATATTCAACAATCAATGTAACAGTGAATCAGAAATCACAACTTGTAAACTTTGTTGAATGATTAAAGTTACAAGATTTCAAACAAAACCTCAATATTGATGAACAGGCTCACCAATACGAATTCTAATTCTTTAGAACTAGGGTTCTAAACCTTGAGGTTAATTCTCTCTATGAAAACAAAAATTCAGAATTCAAAAATTCTGTCAAACTATTCTATACTATTTATACATGACATATTACAAGATAAATTATCAAAATACAATTGATCTTTAGTCCATAATTATCTCCTTTACTTTAGCAAGTCTTCTATACAACTGTCTTCCTTCCATTTTGAGTCTTCATCTCATAAGCAGCATTAACCTTCTTCAGCAGTATTAATCATCTTCAGCAACACTAAACACCTCAGCAGTATTAATGATGTTAGCAGTAGTAATCCCTTAGCAGTAGTACTAACTACTAGCAGTACTAACCCTCCAAGTAGTACTAACTATTGAAATAGCAGCACTAACTTTTCAAGCAGTATTAAATCTACTAGCAGTAGTAATCATAATGTACTAGCAGCATTAACCATACTTGAACAAATCTTCAGTTCCCAACAATCTCCCCCTAACTTGACTTTTAGGAAGAGAAGTCAAGTTCTTTAGATGTGGTCTTCAAGATGCTTTCAAAACTTCAGCCTAGTTGCCCAATTTTGGATCCAATCTCAGACTTTGATTTATTGTTCTTCTAATCACAATTCTGGCCATTTCAGATCCTTTTGCACACACTAGCTTGGCTTTCAGCATTCCTTCTAGCTTCACCTTGCTATGATCATATACTTTGTCCACTAGAAAATACTCATGATAGCAGTTGTCTATTGTAATCATGTATACACCACAGTTTTCAAATAGCATCCACTTATCAATCTTCTTAAACCCATACTCATGATGTAGATCCTTTATCCTGTACACCACTTTTTCTGGTTCAAACATCATACACAAGTATTCCATTGCAATCTTGAGTAGACTTTCTTCAGTTCCTTTCATCACAGGCTCATATAGCTTGATTCCCACCTTGTGCATTTCTTCTAAATCAGCCCTTGAACAACTTCTGATCACTTTACCCCAAGTTGAGTAGAATTCAAGCACATCACCAACTCTTTTGAGTCTGAATTACTCCTTTCTGTTGTCCCTCGGAATATCCCAAAAGATGACTTCTGGTGCCTTCACAGAAATGGGAACAGCCTGTACTGGTTCTATTACAGTCATGAACAAATCAACCTGCTCATTTGATTGCAGATTGGATGGTTCTGGTTCCGTTCTAGTTCTGCTGAAGGTGGAACAGAAGATTTTGCCTCTTTTTCTGCTTCTTCAATCCTTGGCTTCTTGGAGGCTATGGTGTTTACTCTTTTTGCAGATTTGGCTTCCACAATAACATTCTCTTCTTTAGTGTCTTCAGCCTTTTCTTTTGTAGGAGTGGCTTCCTCAGGGAAGGGTTGTTGGATGTTGAGATCATGCCTTTCTTTCATCCTTCTTTCAGCTTCTTCCCTTTGAGAGGAGTCCCCTTGAAGCTTAGAAATTTCCTTCTTATATAGCTCCTCAACCTTGCTGTATGCCATGTTAGTGAACATCTCTCCTTTGACACCAATTGAGCCTTTTCAGAAAGTTGATCATTTTTCTCCTTTCTTGATTGGCCAAAAAGGTCTTAGAAGGTTGTCTTTTCTGCTTCTTGACTGGCATTCTTTGCTTGGATGCTTTCACTGATATTTTCTTGGCCTCCGCTGCAATTTTCATGCTCTGTTGATACTCTTCATTTAGCTTTTTAGCTATCTCCAGTGCAAGCTCTCTGTCTTTTTCAGATTGGAGTTGTTCTTCCTTTTCCATCTCAGCTTGAAGCTGTTTTGCCACTTCTTCATCTAACTCCAACTGATTCTTCTTCTTTGAAAGTTGTTCAGGTTCAACCATCTTAGCCTTTCCCTTTGCATCCTTCAAACCTGTTTCACTGATTTCTTTTCTTTTCTTTTCAATACCTCCTTCCTTAATGACCACTCCCTTGGCCTTTTTAGTAGCCTTAGGAGTGTCATTCTTAGCTTTTACCAAAGTTTCTGCAATTTCTAACTCCTCAATAGATAGCCCTGTTGCTGCTGCTTCATTTATCTCAGCAGCATTAACTGTTTCTGCTGCTTGAGCAAATTCTGTTTCTGTGTCTACTGCTTTTGATTCTGTTTCTACTGCTTTTGATTCTGTTTCTACTGCTGCTTGAACTTTATCTGTTTCTGCTGCTTTCTCCCCTTCAAAATCAAATCCCATCTCAGATGTACTTTCCTTCTCTACTTCAGCCTCTTGATTCTCCCCCTTTTTGAAAACATCTTTCCTTTTCTTCAGAACATATTGCTTTCTCTTCTTTTTCTGCACCAATCTCCTCACCATCTTCTTCAATTTGGTAATCTGTACTTGTTGAGACAGAATCACCATTTTCATCTCCTCTATGTCTGCTCCCTGTTTGATAACATCCAGATTAATGTTTCCCATTGTATCCATCAATTCTTGGTAGTTATATCTATCCTCACCTTCTCCAGGAGTGTTACCCCCTTTTGAAGGATCATTGAACATTTAGTAGTGGAAGTCTTCTACCTAGCAGAAGCACCCTCCACCCCCTTGGTTTCTTGGCACATGGGACCTTTGAATGATTGCTCATTCAAAGTTTCCATGGGGGAGGTCTTATTGATGTTACCACTGTCCTTCTCTGTGCTAGCAGGAGTAGTGGCAGCCTGCTCACCCATATGCTCATGCATCTCCATAGTGAGCACCTCCTTGGGGCTGGGAGACACCCCTGTGGTTTCCCTATAGATATTCTCTAATGGAGAATTCTCTATTAGAGGGATTAAAGGCTTTGTGGGTGAAGGTACAAGAAGGGAAGGAGCCTTCTTTACCTATTTCCTTATGTAAGTATTGGTGATTGGTGAAGTTGGTTTTTGAAGAAGGGACTGAGGGATTGATATACTGATAGAAGGTTGGGATTGGCTTTCAGTGGGATGGTCTAGTGAGGGCCTTGACGCTGAAGCCATACCTTCTTGATTGGGGGACACCACCATCATTGTAGAGAACAATGGGGTGTCAACTCATTCCGAGTCCATGGCAGATCTATTCATATTTGAAAAGACCTTGCCCTTGGGGATTTTAGGTACATATACCTCATCAAATTGAGGTATATCCATCAATTCAGTGGTTATAACTGCCTGGACAAATCTTGGGTACATATAAAAACTCTTTTTGTTTCCCAAGTTTGACACAAGGTCATTGAAAATCATTTTTCAAAAATTCTACTTTCTGGCAGTGGCCAAGCAGACCAAAGCATAAGCAATGGTACTACTGAACTCACTCCATCCAGTAATCTTTCTAGAAATACAATGCATAAGGGTATGGACAAAGAAACGCCATTGGGGAGAAAATTTAGCTTTGGAGAACTTGAAAACACCCAATGGGCCTCCATACCCCATTCTAGTAAGAGTGGAAAACTGTCAAGGGTTTGTCACACACCCTTGTCTTGATTACCTTAACACCATTTTCAGTAATAGCAATGGCGTTGGCCCAAAATTGCTTCTGGTGCTCAATGTAGATTGATGGTGACACTGTAAGAGCATGAGCGATATGGCTGGACTTGAGGAAATCGACTATTTGATGAAATCAGCAGCTTGCTTAGGCTTTTGAAGCATTGCTATCTCGTTGTGTTCATCAATAAACCCTATTGAAGCCATCGAGCTTGAGTAAACTGGACTGAAATTCACTAGGTGCTTGAGAGAAAAAGGTTAGAGAGAAGATGAACAGTATTCAAAGAGTCGTTATGAGCTTTTAGGCGGGCAAAGAGGGTATTTATATGATTCGGGAAAGAAGCAGTATTAACTCAGAGCAGTATTAACTAACTAGCAGTATTAACTGAGAGCAGTATTAACCACTAGCAGTATTAACTAACTAGCAGTATTAACTGAGAGCAGTATTAACCACTAGCAGTATTAACTAACTAGCAGTATTAACTGAGAGCAGTATTAACCACTAGCAGTATTAACTATACTTACATTTTCTGAAGCTTGTGTTAGTCTGAGCAAGTCAATACACTTCCTGAGAAAGATGATTAGTAGCACCAAAAATAACCAAATAACAGGTATACAAGCACTTTTTAAACATGAGCTCATTCAGAGTTGATCATGCCCACACTTGTGAACAAGAAGGTGAATCTACCCACATCAAAGGCTTTGGTGAATAGATCAGCAAACTGGTTGTCAGTATGAACTTTAGCAACTTGAATTAGCTTCTATTCATTACAGTCTCTAATAAAGTGATACCTGATCTCAATGTGCTTTGTTTTGGAGTGCTTGACTGGATTGTTAACAATCCTGATAGCACTGCAATTGTCAATGAAGATTGGAGTGTGCAGAAAGGTTACCCCATAGTCCAACATTTGATTCTGAATCCATAGAACCTGAGAGCAGCAACTTGCAGCAGCAATGTACTCAGCTTCTGTTGTGGATAAGGACACTATGGTTTGTTTCTTACCCCTGAAGTAGACTTTCTATCCATATTAGCACCACCCAAGTCACTGTCTGAATATGCAATCAAGTCAAAGTTGGATTCATAAGGATACCAAACACCTAATCTAGGTTGCCCTCTTAAGTATCTAAAAATCCTTTTAACTACTTGAAGATGTGACTGCTTTGGCTTGACTTGGAATCTGGCACAAACACACAATGGAAACATGATATCTGGTCTTGAGGCTGTGAGATACATGAGAGATCCAATCATTGATCTATAAAGATGGACATCAACATCCTCCCCCTCAAGATCAACAGTGATCTGTTTGTGTGTTTCCATTGGTGTGCTTGCTGGCTTTGAGTCTGATAAACCATATTTGTCCAGGATGTCTTTCACATACTTTGATTAACTTATGAAAATCCCATCTTTCTGCTGTTTCAGTTGAAGCCCAAGGAAGAAGGTGAGTTCACCCATTGCACTCATTTTGAAGCTCTTGTGCATAAATTTCTTCAAATTCTCTACACATCTGTTCTTTTATAGATCCAAAGATGATGTCATCCACATAGATATGAACTAGTATGATGTCCTTCTTTCTTCTTTGGATAAAAAGGGTCTTGTGAATTATTCCCCTTTCAAACCCATTTTCCAAGAGATAGGTAGACAGAGTATCAGGATATGATGGATTCTCAAATCCAGGGGGCTGACCGACATATACTTCTTCATCAATTGTTCCATAAAGAAAGGCACTCTTTACATCCATCTGATATACCTTGAACTGCATAAATGAAGCATAGGCTAGAAACAGCCTAATTCCCTCTACCCTTGCAACTGGAGCAAAGACTTCCTCATAGTCTATGCCTTCTTCCTGAGTGTACCCTTGTGCCACTAGCCTTGCTTTGTTTCTGATTACTATTCCTCTCTCATCCTTTTTATTTCTGAAAATCCACTTGGTGCCAATAGCTCTATGACCTTTTGGAAGGTCCACCAAGTCCCAAACATCTTGCAACTTAAACTGTAGCAACTCTTCTTGCATGGCTTCTATCCAACTTGAATCTTTCATTGCATCATAGGCCTTCTTAGGCTCAATCTGAGATAGAAAGCAAGAAAGTACTGTATGTTGCTGATCCTGCATCTCTTGAAGTCTGCTTTGATTCCTAGTTACCATTTGAGAAGAGATGTCTCCTATTACCAGCTCTGGAGCATGATTCTTTTGAGTTCTTGTCTGGTGACTAGGTTCTTCATTAATTCCAACATCTAGACTGGAATCATTTAAGTCAGCTGAGGGGGTCTCATCAGCTGCTTCTGGCTCTTCATGCTCTGAATTCTCATCATCTCTTCTTTCTTCTTCACTCTGAATTGGTTCAGTGGCAGTTTCCTTTTCACAGATTTCAACAGGGTCCATTGTAGGTAATGGAAAGATCACAGACTGAGGAATACTATTCTGTACTTGTTCTTCCCCTGATCCTCTACTTCCTGACCCTGCATGATCATCACTACTGAAACCAAAAGAGTTAGTGAGTGAATCAATGTCAAAAAACTACTGAGGACCAGAACCAATAGGGTTTGGTGTGTTCTCATTGCATTTGACATTGTCACTTTCCTCAATTATTCTAGAAGAAGGATTAAATACTCTGTAGGCCTTACTCTGAGATGAGTAACCAACAAGAAAACCATCATCTGCCTTGCTATCAAACTTTCCTAAGTGAGTTTTGGTATTGAGAATGGTACAAGGACACCCAAAGGGTTTGAAAATCCAATAAATGGTTTTCTTTTATTTAAAAGCTCATATGGTGTCTTGTTTTTAGGCTTGACTACTAGAACTCTGTTTTGGACATAACAAGCAGTATTAACTACTTCAGCCCAAAAAGTAATTGAAAGTTTTGAATCAGCTAACAAAGATCTAGCAGTTTCAATCAGTGTCCTATTCCTTCTCTTAGCAACACCATTTTGTTGTGGAGTCCTAGGAGCACTGTATTGTCTCTCAATTCCTTTATCCTCACAAAAGGTGTTTAGGTCAAGATTTTTAAATTCAGTACCATTGTCTGACCTAATGACTTTTACTTTTTGATTTGTTTGGTTTTCAATTCTTAGAATAAAGGATTTGATCAGTCCACTTGTCTCATCCTTAGTCCTTAGAAAATATACGCAAGTAAATCTAGAGTAATCATCAACAATAACTAAGCAGTATGATTTCTTACTTATACTCATAACATTTGTAGGTCCAAACAGATCCATATGCAACAACTGAAGAGAAGAAGAAATTGTGTTCACTTCTTTAGACTTATGAGAAGTTTTGTGTTGTTTGCCTTTGAGAGAAGCAACACAGTGATCATCACATGAAAAGACTTTTGAAGGCAAACCTCTTACAAGGTTGTTTTTGACAAGTTTATTCATTGTTTTAAAGTTCATGTGACACATCCTTCTGTGCCAAAGTGACGATTCATCCAAAGATGCTTTTGAAACAAGACAGTTTAGGGATGAATCAACTGACACATTTTCCATATCCAAACAATAGACATTATCCTTTCTGGGAGTTCTTAGTAGTATCATCTTTTCATCAACTACCTTGAATCCAGGGGCAAGGATAATGCATTCTGAATTAGTGAATAATATACTATGTTGTTTGTCGCAAACCTGTGATACACTTAACAGGTTGTACCTTAATTGCTCAACATAGAAAACATCCTCAAAGGTCATCTTACCTTTTGTTACATCACCCTTACCACTAATCTTACCTCCATCTGGAGTATTACCAAAGGCAACATGTCCTCCATCAATTTTCTTGAAAATCTTGAGGCAAGCCATGTTCCCTGTCATGTGCCTAGAGCAACCACTATCAACATGCCAGATGCTCTTTCCCTTGAGCTGGTGATTTCCGTGCACATAAGATAAATCAATTAGTATTGATTGGGAACCCAAGACAAAGTGGTCTTGGGTCTCCCTTTCTCATCAAAGTATTTACATTCCTTTTTGATTAGATTTTTAAAATCAGAGCACTCTTTACTGGAGTACTTTGTCAAGATGATTGGTCTAGCAACACAAACACTAGAATCAGTACTAATTGTAGAAGTACTAACCTTGTTAGAAGTACTAACAAAGTTAGCAGTATTAACATTTGAAGCAGCAGTATTACTTCTAGCAACACTATCTTTGTCAGCAGCACTATTTGTGGTAGCAGTACTAACAGCTTTAGTGCTTTTAGGAACCCACATCTTGACATTCTCTTTTACAGTCTTTTTCTTCATGTGGCTTTTAGATTTAACAGGTTTCTTACCCACATGGTTCCTTTCATCCTTCCTATAACCAAAGGGTTTTTGCATAGCTCTTTGAAAATTCATCCTTTGGTTAATAGTATTAAAGTAACAGTACTTGGCAAGATGATTCAATTTGCCACATATGAAACATGGTTTTGGTCTGATGATTCTACTCAGATCAACTCCTTGTTTCTGAGCCCAGTGATTATTCCAATTTCTTTGATTGCCCCTCCTTTTATCATGTTTTAGAGGCTCAAACTTATTACATGCACACTGTTTGCAAGGAACAGGATTCACAACTATAGTCTGCTTGTAATGGACCTTTTTAGACTTTCCCTTAGTCTTCTCTATGTCATTGGATTTGATCCAAGCCCTTCCACAATCCTCATTGGTGATAATGTTATTCTCTAAGGGAATCTCACCACTCACAGTATTGTCCTTACTCTTACTGGCCTCTTTCTCAGTCTTGTCCTCAACAACTACTTCATCTAAGGGATCTAACTTAGTGGCTCCCTCATTCAAGTCCTTCCTATCCTTGGTCTCTAGTAAGTCTGATGTAGGAGGGATGTAGTTGTTGTTGTATGGTGGTGGTGTGGTATTGTACCCAATTCCTCTTCTCAGTTTGTCATGAAACTGGGTTTGTAGTAAAGAGTCCATTGCTTTAGAAGCATTGGAAAACTTTTCCACATCTAGCTTAACTTTGGCTAGCTCTCCTCCCAACTTTTCATTCTCCTCTTTAGACTTTGTCAGTTGGATTTATAGATCATTTTTCTTCCACTTCCAGTAATTTGTATCATATGTGTGTTGCAGTTCATTGGCTTGGAAACTTTTAATTTGTTCCTCAAACCTCTCAACAATTTTCACATAGTCTTTTATATCTTTTTCTAATCTCTTAAGGTCATCACTCATATTCTGGTTGTGATCCCAATACCTTTTAACAATATCTATGAAAGTTTGAGAACAGAGATTAGAAAGTACCTCAGTTGGAAGATCAGATACCTCTGCCATGAGAGCTTGATTTTGAATAGCCTCTTCTGCTTGATCACTCCAGTCAAACCCCATTCCTTGTTGAGAAACAAGAGCTTGAGCAGAGTTTTTGTTCTGGTTGAAGCTTCCAGTCTGATTTTGTTGGTGATTGTGAGACACTCCACTTCTAAATTCTCTGGCAAAGTGTCCCTTCAGATGACATTTATAGCACTCCACCTTTGACTTATCAAAGCCTGCACCATCTTCTCTTCTTTGGGAGAAGTTGTTCCTCCCAGTCCTTTTGATGAACTTCTTCACCCTCATAGAAAGCATGGCCATCTTCCATTTAATGTCCATCTCTTCAAGATCATCAGTATGAAGCTGTTCCAAGTCATCATTGATTAAAGAAGAGTTACCATGACTGGAAAGAAAGGCTTCAAAAACAGATTCATTGCCTTTTTCTTGATTTACTCCACTGGCAGCATTAACTGATTCAGGTTTAGCAGTAGAATCAATTGATGCTGATAGGAGTGCAGCATTATGAACATATCCAATAGGCTTCTTCTTTGCTTCCACCGCAGATTGAAACACTCTCAAATCATTGTACATATCATCCAGTTCTTTTTCTTCTAATTGTTCATTCTGTCTGAATGAAACAATATACATGGTCCATTCATCTCCAAGGGACCTTAAGAACTTTCTGTTTACATCATCTTGATCAATCTGTACTCCCATAGTAGCTAGTTCACCAATCAGCTTGTTAAACCTGTCAAAAGTTTGAGTCATGGACTCATTCTTAGTTGACATAAAGTTTTCATACAGTTGCTTCAATATTGCCTTCTGATTTCTCTTGGTACTTTTGGTACCAGAGAATCTCTTCTCTAGAGCATTCCAAAGCATCTGTGCATTAGTGCAATTGCAGAATTGGTGTTGATACTCATTGGGAATAGCCAAGAGCAGTGTGCTCAAGGCTTTCATCTCTGTCTGCCTTGTGTTCCTTTCTGCATCCGTCTTTTGTGGGATTCTTTTTCCATCTGCACCAATCTTTCCTTCATCAGATGGGCCATTCTCAATGATGTCCCACATGGAGTAATTTGTGAGAAGAATGTATTGTTTGATCCTAATCCTCCACATGTCAAACTCATTAGATCTGAGCATTGGAACTTTTGAGACAAGAGTATTATTTGATTCAACTGTGTTTTCCATGATGAATGAAGGTTTCTGAGAATACTTGCTCTGATACCACTTGTTAGGATCTAATTCTCAACAAGAATAATGAAGTCAGAAACAATATTAAAGGAGTTGCGGAATAACACTTTAATATTCAACAATCAATGTAACAGTGAATCAGAAATCACAACTTGTAAACTTTGTTGAATGATTAAAGTTACAAGATTTCAAACAAAACCTCAATATTGATGAACAGGCTCACCAATACGAATTCTAATTCTTTAGAACTAGGGTTCTAAACCTTGAGGTTAATTCTCTCTATGAAAACAAAAATTCAGAATTCAAAAATTCTGTCAAACTATTCTATACTATTTATACAAGGCATATTACAAGATAAATTATGAAAATACAATTGATCTTTAGTCCATAATTATCTCCTTTACTTTAGCAAGTCTTCTATACAACTGTCTTCCTTCCATTTTGAGTCTTCATCTCATAAGCAGCATTAACCTTCTTCAGCAGTATTAATCATCTTCAGCAACACTAAACACCTCAGCAGTATTAATGATGTTAGCAGTAGTAATCCCTTAGCAGTAGTACTAACTACTAGCAGTACTAACCCTCCAAGCAGTACTAACTATTGAAATAGCAGCACTAACTTTTCAAGCAGTATTAAATCTACTAGCAGTAGTAATCATGATGTACTAGCAACATTAACCATACTTGAACAAATCTTCAGTTCCCAAGATCTTGTATGTGTTTCTAGTGAGAGAAACTCTTTCTCTCTCTAAATTGTGAATAATACAATCATTTCCTACCCAATCTACCTTGTGTTCAATCTTTCTATCATTGAATTATTACGAATTCATGACCTAACATGTGGTATCAGAGCTTAATCGAAGAAATCATTCATCGAAACGATCGAATTCGTGATTTTTTCAATGGAACAGTACCGGGGTCGCATGAACAGTAACGAGTTTTTTTTTCAAATTCTTCTTTTTGGAGCTTAATCGATCGAGATTTGATGCTAGATTGATTATATGTATAGAGTCGAATCATTAGTAATCAATCACTTTGTGCAATTTCAATTAGATTAGAAGAATTGTTTGATTTTGAGATTTTTTTTGGTTCGAATTTTTTTTTACTGTGTTGTGATCGAATCCTTGTATCTAGATGTTTTTAGACAAGATCATCAACTACAAAGTTGTTTAGAAGTATATTTCGAACATGCTCACAAAGTTGCATCTCAAAAATCGAAGAAATGTGAAAGATTCGATGATTTCAAGATCTCAGACTCGAAACGCGCAAGATCGCAAGAACGTGCAAGTTCGTCGAAGAATGCGCAAGATTCATCTGTAGAACGCGCTAGCTGAAGAACGTACAAGGATAGTGAGAAACGCGCTAAGGACGTCTACGAGTTTTGATATTGTTAAATTCTTCTAAGTCCGGAAACGCGCTAGATGAAGCGTGCGAGTTTGGGAAACGCGCTAAAGAGATGAAGCTGATAAGAGATGATTCCTTTACAAAACTTTAGGGGGAGAATGTTAATGTACTGTATTTAGAAAGTTTTGTAAAGTCATCCTTACTGAAAAAGGCTTTGTCATTAGCATAATGGGTTGGGCTAAAATGTGTAACATAGGTCATTGGGGTATAAATAGGAGGTGGTTCGTAGTTTGTTTGTAACCTTTCATTCACAATGTAGCCTTCAAGTCTTGTATGTGTTTCTAGTGAGAGAAACTCTTTCTCTCTCTAGATTGTGAATAATACAATCATTTCCTACTCAATCTACCTTGTGTTCAATCTTTTTATCTTTGATTAATTGCGAATTCATGACCTAAAAACTATGTTCACAAGGAGAGGGTTGAAGGAAAGAGATTTGAAGGAAAGAGAATAGAGGAAAGGAAGCTGGAAGAGAGACGGTATCAAGCTGAAGGATCCAGTCAATCAGATACTCCAACGTGCTACAACTGTGGCAAAATAGGTCACTTTGCCATAGACTGCTGAAAACCCAAAGTTAGAAACTCAGACTATTACAAGAATAAAATGCTTCTAGCCAAGCAACAGGAGGCTGGAAAGGCATTAATGGCAAAAGATGAGTACTGGCTTGATCAATCAAAAGATGAGAATGAAGAGAAGGATGAAACAACTCACATGTGCTTAATGGACAAGCAGGAATCAGAAGCTGAAGCTGATTCTGATGATGAGGGAAATGAGGTATGTGATTTAACTCATTCAGACTTCTTAAATCAAATGCATGCCATGTTGACTAAACTCGAAGAGTTAGAGTCAAAGCTTAAGCGAGAAAAATGTGTTATCAATGACAAAAACCAATCAATACAGAAACTTAGCGAGGATATTGCTGAGAAGAATGTGTTGATTGAGACAATGCATAAAAACTTTGACAACTGCGCTAAAGAAAAGACAATAATTCTCAAAGAAATAACTGAAAAAAATTCTAAATTGAGAAAAATGAGTTTGATTTCAAATAGCTTACGAAAATGTATTCTTCGTGTTCCAAAGAAAATGAATATTTACTTGCAAAATTAAAAGCTTTGGAAGATAAGTTATACAAAATGGGTCCAACTGAACAAACCATTCATCTGAACAAACCCAAAGAGGAAATAGAGAGTTGGGCACTCGGATACGAGAATCCTCATTACCTTAAAAATGCTAAATCTGAAGTGCCTGCACTTTATGATTTTACTTTTATGAAACTAGCTTGTCGAATCCCTGAGCTTAAAGTTTTCTGGACTGGACTGTCAAGAGAGGATGAAGCTAAGGAAACAGAAAAACGAAAGAACACATCTAATGTTCAACTTCCATTTCGTTATGTGAAGTTGAATAATAGTTATAATGATGATCCAATATATCAAAAAAAATCTCTTTCAAATGACTTCTTTTAGAGTTATTCTGTCAAAGAAATGGAGGCGAAACCTATTAAAGGTAAACTATATGTCCCTCCTCTCGTTTTGGAAAGTAAAATTTCTGAACTTGAGATTTCTTTAATAGATGAAAGACTTTTGATTGATATTTAACAAAAAGTTTTTTCAGCTGTGATTAAGAGTACTGTTCTTTCAAAATCATTAAAGGCTTCAGAATCTGATGATTTGTTTGGTTTAACTAATGGACGGTTTGATTTTCTAAACTCCGACGGTGGTTTGGATGATTGTTTTGATCAATTTAATTTTCATGCGAAACTTCCTAACCATTCATCTTTTGTTGTAAAATCCTTTGGATCAACCAGTATGTCTGAAAAAGGTAAATCATCAACTAAAGTTGATAAATCAGCTTCTGTGAAAGCTAATAATGCAAAAGGTAAAAAGAAATCTCAGCATTCACAGAAACCGATCTCTACTGGTAACCCAAAGAAGATGCCTTTAGTTGTTACTCAAAAGTCTAACTCACAAGTTTCAAATGTTTCAGATTTGAGCCAGAAAAGGCAGGGAGTTAAGTCTGAATGGAAACCAAAACAGAAGATAGACGAGAATGCAAAATCTTTTTCAAGTGTTAATTGTAATAAGACTATGCCTAGTAAAGATGATTTGAATGCGAATGTTTCTACTATTTTGAAACCAAAACTTGTCGTTTATCGCAAGAAATATTCTATGAAGCAATTATTCGAGTTATCTTTATTTGCTAGAAAGTTTTCCAATTATGATAGACATGCCTATGCTTCTTGTAAAGATTCTGATGTTTGGTTTGAAACTTATCATGTGCATTCTTATCATTCTAATGCTTCCAATGAATTTCAAATGAAAAACGAACCCAAATTTCAATGGGTACCAAAATCTTGTGTTAACACAGTTGGACCCAAATTCCAATGGGTATCAAAAGCTAAATCTATGTTGCAGGAACTCAAAGTTTAAGAGGGAGCATAGAACTTAGGCTTTTCAACAAATTAGTTCAAAACCCGGACATAAATGTCAAGATGGAGGCTTCTAAGCAATTCAGCTTAGAACCCATACTTCAAAAGAAGTATGACTTCTAGACAAAACAGTCTAGGACTCGTACCTCAAAGAACAATGGCTCTTGAATACAACAGTTCAAGACCCGCACTTCAATGCTCAAAAGTCTTTACTTCAAATTTTGTTTTATAGATATCTAAATCTCTTGTTTCGTAATTTCTCTTGTGCAGATCCGTCATATGAGGTACTTGGATAGCGGATGTTCCAAGCATATGACTGGACAGAAAGGTATGTTGACCAACTTTACAGAGAAGTATTGCAGAACAGTTAGATTCGACAATGACCAGTTTTCACCAATACTAGGTTATGGTGATATGGTACATGACAAAGTCACGATCAAGAAGGTGAGCTATGTTGAAGTCTTAGGACACAACCTGTTCAGTATAGGCCAGTTCTGTGACAAAGGCTTAGAGGTCAATTTCAAAGCCAAGAGGTGTTTTGTTCGCACTGAAGAAGGCAACGAACTCTTGGTTGGCACTCGAAAGTCCGACCTCTACACAATCAATTTGTCAAACGTCCAGACTGACAAACAGGTTTGTCTACTCTCTAAAGCCTCGATGCAGCAAAGCTGGCTATGGCATCGACGACTCTCTCACCTCAATTTTCGGTACATCAACAAGATGGTTAGTGGAAAGTTAGTAAAAGGACTTCCAGAGCTGAAGTATGAAAAAGAACATCTTTGTGCAGCGTGTGAAAAGGGAAAGATGAAGAGAGCTCCACATAAACCAAAGCATGAACTGAGTACAAGCTCTTCGTTAGAGTTGTTGCATATGGACTTATGCGGTCTGATGCGAACGCAAAGTCTAGGCGGAAAGAAGTACATACTAGTTATCGTGGATGATTTCTCGCGATAAACTTGGGTCAAATTTCTACGTTCAAAAGATGAGACACCAGATGTTCCCATTACATTCTTGAAGATGACCCAAGTAAATCTGCAGAAACTGGTCAAGCTTCTAAGAACAGACAACGACACAGAGTTCAAGAACAAAACAGTTCAAGAATATCTCGAATCGGTCGGGATATCACATCAATACTCTGATGCTCGTACGCCTCAACAGAATGGAGTGGTCGAAAGAAGAAATCGTACGCTAGTCGAGGCTGCTCGTACTATGCTAAGTCAATCTGACTTACCTCTATTTTTGTGGGCTGAAGCTATATCGACTGCGTGCTACACTCAGAATCGCTCCATGATACACCACAGATTCAAGAAGACTCCTTATGTGTTAATCAACAACCGAACACCGACAATCAAATATTTCCATATATTTGGGTGTAAGTGTTTTGTTCTAAACGATAGAAAGAGTCTGAACAAGTTCAGTGCCAAGGAAGAAGAAGGCATCTTCATTGGTTATTCATCTACATCAACTGCATACCGTGTATATCTGAAGAAGTCAAAGACAGTTATTGAAAGCGTCAATGTTACATTTGATGAAGAAATGGCTTCTGAACAACACAGTTCAGAACCCGTGATAACCAGAGTACTAGCTTCTGGGCAAATCAGTCCAAAACCTGCGTCTCAAAAGAACAAATCAGATGAAGCATCAACGTCTACTAATCATTTATCTGATTTAGATTTATTAATTGAACTGTTTTATGATGAATTTCTTGGATCTAATGTGAAGAAATCTGTTGTGGTTGACAGGATGGAAGACTCAACGACTACTCATCCAACCAGTTCAGATATCCCTATTGAATCTAACTCTCCAATTCAACAAGAAATTCTAGTTCAAATGCCGGCTCCAACAGTTGAAGCTGTGATCAATAATGAAGAGACAGAAGTTGCTGAACAAGTTGTACGTACTGAGACTTCTGCACCTACTACTTCAACTGCAACCATAATTCCTCCTGAACTACCAGAAGAAGGTACTAGTGGATTCATAGATGATAATATTGATATATATTCATATAATCCACTACCTCATGAACATAAATGGACCAAAGAGCACCCGATAAGCCAGATCATTGGCGATCCAACAAAACCGGTGCAAACTAGGTCAGCGTTAATGAATATGTGTATGTATGAATCCATTCTGAGCAAGATCGAGCCTACTCGCGTATCAGAGGATCTTGCCAATTCAGACTGGGTAACTGCAATGCAAGAAGAGCTGAATCAGTTCAACGCACTTAAAGTCTGGAGACTCATACCCAAACCTCAAGGTAAAACCATTATAGGTACGAAATGGGTTTTCAAGATCAAGAAAGATGAAGATGGTACCGTTATCAGAAACAAAGCAAGACTTGTTGCCAAAGGATACAGACAAGAGGAAGGAATAGACTACGATGAGACTTATGCTCCTGTGGCGCGTTTAGAGGCAATTCGAATGTTTCTAGCCTACGCTGCTCACAAGAACTTCACTGTCTTTCAAATGGACGTGAAGACCGCCTTTTTGAATGGCATTCTAAAGGAAGAAGTCTACGTCTCGCATCTAGAAGGTTTTGCCAATTAAGAGAAACCTAAGCATGTCTACATTCTCGACAAAGCACTCTAAGGAATGAAACAAGCTCCTCGCGCCTGGTATGATGTCCCATCTCAATTTTTAGTCAAGTCTGGTTTTACAAAAGGTGCGATAGATACGACTTTGTTTATTAAAAAGGAGAAAGCCGATATCATTCTTATTCAAATCTATGTGGATGGTATTATTTTTGGCTCTACAAATCCTAAGTACTGTAAGAATTTTTCAAAACTTATGGTGTCAAGATTTCAGATGAATATGATAGGAGAGATGAATTTCTTTCTCGGTTAACAAGTCAAACAATTTTCATCGGGGATTTTTATCAGTCAATCAAAATACATTCTTGATATTCTTCGGAAGTTCAAAATGGAAAATTCTAAACCGATTGGTACCCTAATGGCACCAGGTACTAAGATTGGCACCGATTCTTCTGGAAAGGTTGTTGATGTTAGGACTTACAGAGGAATGATGGGTTCTTTGATGTATCTTACTTCTAGTAGGCCAGATATAATGTTTTCAACATGCTTATGTGCTAGATATCAGGCCAATCCCAAAGAATCCCATGTGTCTGCAGTTAAGCGCATTTTTAGGTATCTAAAGGGAACTGCAGATCTTGGTCTGTGGTATCCTAAAGATACTAGCTTTGAACTAACAGCATATACAGATGCAGATCATGTTGGTTGTATGTTAGACAGGAAGAGCACATCAGGTCATATACAGTTCATCGGTGATAAACTCGTCAGTTGGGCATCAAAGAAGCAATTATGTGTCTCAACTTCAACGGCCGAAGCAGAATATGTAACTGCTGTTAGCTGCTGTTGTCAGGTCTTGTGGATGAGAACTCAATTGAGAGACTACGGTTTTAACTTCAACCATATCACGATATATTGTGACTCGAAGAGCACAATCGCGATAACAACTAATCCTATTCATCATACAAAGACCAAACACATCGATATCAGGTATCACTTTATAAAAGATCATGTTGAAAAAGGAACAATTGAACTTTACTTTGTAACAACTGATTATCAGCTTGCAGATTTGTTTACCAAACCCTTAGACGAAAAGAGATTCAATTTTCTTGTCTCTAAGCTTGGTATGCTAAATATTAAGACATAATATGTGGTTACCTATGAAAGTTTCTTATTGTAAATTTTTCATCATTTTTCTTCATTTCTGCATGATATTTGCACATTAACAATCCGTTCATGATCAAAGGGGGAGTGTGAGAAGAACTCCAAAGATAATCATTGTTATTTTGAGGGGGAGCTCATAAAATTTATGCATTTACCTTTTATGTCAAATTTTTGTAATGCATGATTTTAGGGGGAACTCTTCAAGTCAAAGGAGTATGGATATGACTTCTGATTATTTCAGATCAGAACTCGTACTTTAATTTATTTTTCTGCTTTTTGTCATTTTAATTTAAGTGAATAAATTTGCTTTGACTATGACATAAGACTTTTGCAGTTTTAGAGAGATGTTTAAAAGATCATATCTTTATGACTTTAATCTTAGCTTCATGAGATGTAAGATCGCACGTAAAGGTATAATTCTTTATCTTAATCTCATATATGGTTGAAAGAAAGACAACTTTCAATCATAGAAAACATTGTTCTTAAAAGTTCCAACCACTTCCTGAATCTCAAACCGATTTCATGAATTGGAAGTGTGCGTTTTAAATGTTTTCAAGATCTATTTGTGCTTTAACTGAAATAGTTAAACCAAATTGAGCATCATATGCATCATAGGAAAACATGATTTCATTGTGCTAGGACTTAACACAACTTCTATGGAATCACCTTAACCAGTGATTTCTACCCAAGAAGTTAATCCATAGTGATTGAGTGTGAGAAATGAAAAGAAATGAGTGTGGATTGTGTGATGAGGTATACAGAAAAAGAGAGTAAGCTAAATGTTTAAAAGAAAGAGGGTGTGAGAACAAAGTTAAAAGAATATTAGAACTCTGCACCAACTTTTTCTGAGCCGGGCAGCCACATTTCTAATGTTTCACATTTCATTGGTGATCATTATTGAAACAGGCAACTAGCCCATGCCAACTCTTGATCAAACCTCACCAACTACTCATTTTCTTCTCAAAAGGAAAGTGTTTCACATTTTCAAAGGGGACGCAACACATTTGCTATCTGATTTTCATTTGGAAAATCTTGATATTGAAAAGAAGGAAATCTGCCCCACCTTCGCACTTCACTCATGCACATTGTGTCTGTGTTTAACTTACTGTTATCTCAGTGGTTTACACAAATTTGAGCCTATAAGCAATCATTCGTGCTTAATTCTTTCTATCACAAGAACAAACACACAAGGAATTTGTTTCTTTGTTATAACGTTCATAGAAATTGCCTTTGTCATTCGATGATTGAATGGAAGCCCTGGGGGAGTGACCATCAAAAAGCTCATTTCCAATGTGTATTTGTTACACATAGTGACTTAGTGTTACTGACAGACATTTTAATTGATTCATTTGTTGATTCAGGTGTTACACGATTATTTTGTCTGGATTGGCAAAGATCTGGATGAATATCTTTTGAGTTGATGGATCAGAGGCTCCAAATGAGGGACATTTCTTACTCGGAGTTTTGATGAAATCGTTTCTCTATTCATCAAAAAAGGGAGAACCTAAAGATTGAAGAAATGTCCATTACATTACAAGATTGAAAAAGAAAAGAGCTAACCAAGAAATGTGAAAGATCAAAGTATTCTGAAGACTTGCTGATTTGAGAGAAATTTTCTTTGAAGATACTTTGCTAAAGCATTCTGAGCTAAAACCTGGAGATTATTACATATGGAAGATAGAGAAGGAGATTGCATCTTCTGAGAAGAAAAAAAAGACTGAATTGCTAAAATCTTTTTAGTAATGATCTTGATTCAAAGGAGGAGATTGTTAGCACACAGATCTATTGGATTCAAGATCATTCAATCTGAAGATCCAATCTGAAGCTAAAGCCGGAAAGTCGACTCTTAACATAAGTCTAATGTCGTTTGTAATAAAATGTCAAAGTATTGTTTTTAGTATTTTATATTATATCCTAAATATCTAGATATTATATTAATTTAGATATTTAGTTAGTTAGATATTAGTTTAGTTAGATATTAGTTTTTGTTATCAAGTGGATAGTAGTGTGTCAAGAAAGCTAACTTGGAAAAATCAGAACACACACAACACACACACTAACGGTGTAAATCAGAGAGAAAAACGAGAACTTCAAGAACAAACATCAATCCTGTAATCTTTGTTATTAATCTAAACAGGTTGGTAATCATATGTGTTATTGTTTTGATAAGAACTTGATATATTGTGGACCGACATCATACATTTTATGTGGACATGAGAAGTATGACATACATCACCACCATCCATACAACTTATTTGAGTGTAGGAATTGCCATACACCATCACTCTCTTACAAAGACCATCCCTAGTCAACTTATTTTATGTTTAACATAAATTATGTATGATTTTTATTTAACCAGATCAAATCAATACAAATCATATGTAATAATTAAACATTTTAATTATTGAAACTCCTTATTCGGATATGTTCAAAGCGTGTGACTCAATGGGTTCTCGACATGTTGGTAATAAATATAAATCATTGTATTTATAGTTATAAACGATGAGCAGTATCTAGCAATACATCCTGTCACCCAAATGACGAGAATTGGTGATCCAACAAATTATCGGTTTGTAGCCACTTTTAGTTACACATTTAATTCTTTTGTCATTAATGTCCAGATAGAAAACGAGACCATGAATGTGTCATTCTCGTTACGTCTAATCTCTAGTTTCTTGATTTCCTAATGTACTGATAAAAACTGATCATGATATCTCATATAATTTATCTTAGCATGCATGCATTTCCTTGGTATATATTTATCAAGGGGCCTAGAGATATCACTCCCATCATAAAGGGGGGACAAATCCTATCTCGATACATGCTAGTTCTATCATATGATTTATAACATACCCAACTATCATTTTGTCACCCAGTTACATAATGATTAGAATAAATGCCAAAATACATCACTCACACACAACAAATTCCATGTTCACAAGTCAAAGAATTACATGTACGTTGACCACATGAAAAAGCTTATGCCACTCACATGACATCCACTGCAGTTTTCTCATAGCGACTCACGTTCGATACACAAAATCTCCATCTTGTACCCATATACGGATTTGATATCTCTATATGAATCCCTACTTATGCTAGTCATTATCATATTAACTTCAAACTTAAAACCCAAAATAGTAATTAAAAAGGAACATTTAGAAAACATTAAAACACATAATATAATATAGACATAATAAAATGGTCAATGCTTTTTATTTATTTATTATTTTCATGAAACCAAAACTCAAAATTATAATCATCATATGATTGGGTTTTGGTCATTCACTAACAATCTCCTACTTGCACTAAATCCAATCATCCGTGCATCATATACCAGTGGATCTATTGTAGCTTTCATACATCTGTTGTGTTAATTGCTCGATTAGTGCATCATCAAAATTTATGTCAGTTGACACTCTGCTTATACTAACATCACCCCTTTCAATAACATCTCTAATGAGATGATATCTTCTAAGATTATGTTTGGATCTTTAGTGAGTTCTAGGTTCCTTGGCCTATGCTATAGATCCATCGTTGTCGCATATAAACTCTATAGGACTATCACTGTTAGGAACAACTCCAAGTTGAGAAACAAATTTCTTGATCCAAACGACTTCTTTAACTACATCTGATGCTGCAATGTACTCAACTTCTGTTGTAGAATCAGCTGTTGTTGCTTGCTTGGAACTTTTCGAGGTCACAACATCACCATTAAAGCAAAACACAAAACCCGACTGCAATCGGAAATCGTCTTTATCTGTTTGAAAACTTGCATCAGTGTAACCCTTTACACTTACCTTTTTTTAACCACCGCCATATACCAAGAATGAATCATTTGTTCTTCTTAAGTATTTTAGGATATTCTTGACGACAATCCAGTGACCATCACCTAGATTTGATTGGTATCTACTCATCATGCTTAATGCATACGATACATCAGGTCGAGTACATATCATGGTGTACATGATAGATCCAATTACCAAAGCATATGGAATCATACTCATTCTTTCACTCTGAACTCAAGTAGGGCATTACGTCTTTGAAAGTGATATGCCATGAGACATAGGTAAGAACCCTTTCTTGTTATCAGACATGTTAAACCATTTCAATACTTTGTCTATATATGTACTCTGACTTAAGCCAAGTAATTTTTGCGATCTATCTTTATAGATCCGAACTCCTAACACATAGGCAACTTCACCGAAGTCTTTCATTGAAAAACATTTTCCTAACCTAGCCTTTACAGACTTGGGCGTTGGAATATCATTTCCAATAAGTAGTATGTCATCTACATACAATAAAAGAAATTATATGATGCTCCCACTAACGTTTTTGTAGACGCAAGGTTCATCCTCAATTTTTAAGAAACTAAACTCTTTGATTGCTTCATCAAAATGATGATTTCAACACCTTGAAGCTTGCTTCACTCCATAAATAGATTTTTGGAACTTGCATACCTTATGAGATTTTTCAGGAGCGACAAAACCTTCGGGTTGTATCATATATATGTCATCAAGTAACTTTTCGTTAAAGAAAGTTGTTTTGACATCCATTTGCAAAATCTCATAATCGTGATATGCTATAATGGTTAGTAAATATCTAATAGACTTAATAATTGTGACTGGAGAGAAAGGTTCATCATAATCAACACCTTGAATTTGTTTGAAACCTTTTGCAACCAATCGTGTTTTATACGTAATCACATTCCTATCCACGTCAGTCTTTTTCCCATGTCAGGATCTTAAATTCTTAACAAGAACACACACTCAGAAAACAATATTAAAGAAGCTGTGGAATAGCACTTTAATATTCAGAAAAACAATGAAACAGTGAATCAAAATCACAACTTGTAAACTTGTATTGAATGATTGAAGTTACAAGATTAAACACACAACCTCAATATTGATGAACATGCTCACCAATACGAATTCTACTTCTCTAGAATTAGGGTTCTAACCTTGAGGTTGATTCTCTCTATTGAAAGCTAATCTCAGAATAATAATTCTCACAAAAGTTACTTAGCTATTCTAAACAAATCTATACATATATTGAAGATAAAAGATAATTACAAAATAATAAAAGATCTTCAATATAAACTTCCATCTTTATCTCCAACTTCCATGAATATCTTCAGTCCATCCAGCTGTCATCCTTCCATGCGAAGTCTTCATCTTATAAGCAGCATTAACCTTCAGCAGCATTAATACTCTGAGCAGTACTAAGTTCAGCAGTACTAACCATGCTCAGCAATATTAATCTCTTCACGCAGTACTAACTTTGAACTAGCAGTACTAATCTTGTTCAGCAGTATTAATCTTCAACTGGCAGTATTAACCTCAGAAGTAGTAACCAAAAGTAGTAACCAAGTTCTTCTAGCAGCATTAACTTTACTTAGCATTTCTTCAGTTCCCAACAATCTCCCCCTAACTTGACTTTTAGGAAGAGAAGTCAAGTTCTTCATCTGATCTTCTTAGATGCTCCCAAAACTTCATCATGACTTATATTCCAGTATTTGCATCCAACCCCAAACTCTGATTGATTGTTCTTTGGATCAAATACTTAGCCATTTCTGAATTTTCAACGCATCCAAGCTTCTTCTTCAACATTAAATGAAGTTTCAATCTGCTATGGTTGTATATTTTATCCACTAGGAAGTATTCTATGTGATTTCTATCCAAAGTCACAAAATATACTCCACTAGTTTCATATAAAGTCCAATTGGTAACTGCTTGAAAAACATTCCTTATGATCTCCTCCACTTCATCAGGTTTGAACATCATACACATATACTCCATTACCAATTTTGTAATTGAAATCCATGGAGCTTTTAACTGATCTGCATACAACTTCATCCCTATATCAAACATTTCTTCAATATCAGATCTTGAGCATGTTCTAACAATCTTTGCCCAAGTACTGTAGACTTCATACTTTTCATCTTTCCTCTTCAGCCTTATGTACTCTTTTCCATCTACCTCCAGTACATTCTAGTGAATGATTTCAGGAGGTTTAACTCCTACAGGTTCAGCTAAAATTGGTTCAGGCACTTTGTCCATCACAACCATGTACATCTTTACATCCTCAATGCTTAAATGCTCTTTCTTTTCTGATGGCTCAGGTGCCTCTTCTTCTCCAGCAACCTTTTCTGCCTCTTCTTCATTTATTCTAGGCTTCTTTGTTATCTTTCTCCTTGCCATCATCTTTGTCCTTTTTAAAGTCCTTAGACTTTCACCAATAGTGGCTTCCTTCTTTGGAGTTTCTTGTTCATCAGGGAATGGTTTTTGTAAGAAGTCATTGCTCTCTTTCATTCTTTTCTCCATTTCAACCCTTGCAATTTCATCCCCTTGAAGCTTGATCATTTCTGCATCATATAACCCTTTGAGTTGCTCAAAAGACATGTTTGAGAACATTTCCACTTTGACACCTACAACACCCTTAAGGAAAGTAATCATTTTCTTTCTCTCTTGAGCACCCAGGTATGTCTTTGAAGGTTGTCTTTTCTTTGCAGCCATTTTGATCTTTCCAGACTTCCTCAAAGATGTGGCTTTCTGCTTGGCTTGTTCTGTTGCTAGGCTTTGTTGATAGGCTTTATTCAGTTCTGCAGCCATTGCTTTTGCTATCTCTCTATCTTTTGCCACTTGCACAGTTTCTGCTTCTTCAAGTTCATCCTGTATCTTCCTAGCCAGAGCTTCATCTGAGTCAATCAACTTCTGCTTTTTGATAGGTTGATCAGATTCCACTAGCTTAGCTTTACCTTTCTCTTTACTCATCACCTTCTCAGTGCTAGATTTCTTTCCAGCCTCACTTCTTTCTTTTATGACAACTCCTTTGTCCTTTGAGGTGACCTTGGGAGTATCATGTTTGGCTTTGATGAGTGTTTCTGCAATCTCAAGCTCTGTAAGGACCTCTTTTACTGTTTCTGCTGCTTCTCTTATTCCAGTAGTATTAACCATTTCTGCTGCTTTGCTTGTACCAGCAGTATTAATGGTTTCTGCTGCTTGCTCTTTTACTGCTGCTGCTTGTTTTTCTACTTCTTGTGCAACATTTTCTGCAGTTACTTGCTCCCCCTCAAACTCAACTTTCTCTTGCTCCCCCTTAGCTTTGGCATCAGCTTCTGACTCCCCCTTTTTGGGAGCATCAGTCACTGGTTTCCTCCTTCTTAATACAAATTGTCTCTTTTTCTTTTGCAGAATCAATTTTCTCACCATCTGCTTCAAGTTGACAATCTGTTCTTGTTGTGACAGAACTATCATTTTAAGCTCTTCTATATCTTTACCCTGTTTGATTACATCCATGTTGATGTTTCCCATGGTTTCCATCAATTCATAATAGTTATATCTGTCCTCACCTTCTCCAGAAGTGTTACCCTCTTTTGAAGAATCATTAGATCTTTTTGTAGTGGAAGTCTTCTGCCTAGCAGAAGCACTATCCACCCCCTTGGTTTCTTGGCACCTGGGACCTTTGGATGATTGCTCACCCAAAGTTGCCATGGGGAAGGTCTTATGTATGTTACCACTGACCTCCTCTGTGCTAGCAGGAGTAGTGGCAGCCTTAGCACCCATATGCTCAACCTCCACCTCAGTGAGCACCTCCTTGGAGTTGGGAGACACCCCTTTGGTTTCCCTGTTGATATTCTCTAAGGGAGAATTCTCCCTTAGAGGGCTAAGAGGCTCAGTGGTTGAAGGTACAAGAAGGGAAGGAGCCTTCTTTACCTGTTTCCTTGTATAAGTTTGGGTGATTGGAGAAGTGGGCTTATGAAGTAGGGACTGTGGGATAGATATAGAGTGGGAAGGTTGGGATTGGCTAGCAGTGGGATGGTCTGATGAGGGCCTTGACTCTGCTGCCATACCTTCTTCAGTGTGGGACACCACCATCATTGTAGAGAACAATGGGGTGTCAACTCCTTCCGAGTCCAGAGGGGATCTTTTCATGTTTGAAAAGACCTTACCTTTGGGGATTTTTGGTACATATACCCCATCAAAATGAGGTATATCCGTCAATTCATTGGTTATTACTTCTTGTACGAACCTGGGGTACATATAAAAACTCTTTTTACTTCCCAGGTTTGAGACAGATCATTAAAAAGCATTTGAGAAAAATTGTACTTTCTGGCAGTAGCCAAGCACACCAAAGCATAAGCAATGGTGCTACTGAACTCACTCCATCCAGTAGTCTTTTTAGAAATACAATGCATTAAGGTATGAACAAGAAAACGCCATTGGGTATAAAATTTAGCCTTTGAGAATTTAAAACCACCCAACTGGCCTCCATACCCCATTCTTGACAAAGTTGAGAATAGTTCCTCATTAGGAATAGAGGTTATACCTGCAGCATCGTCTAGACGTAGACAGATGCGTATCACCTCTTCAGTAACTGTTAAGGGTTTTTCACACACCCTTGTCTTGATCATTTGCACACCATTCTCAGTAACAATGGTGGCATTAGCCCAAAATTGCCTTTGATGCTCTATGTAAATAGTTGGCGATACGGTGAGAGCATGGGCTATGTGGCTTGACTTGAGAAAATCCACAATTTGGTGGAATCCATCGGCTTGTTTCGGCTTCTTTAGCATCACAATCTCGTTGTGCTCGTCAATGAAAGTCATAGATGCCATTGAACTTGAGTATGCTAGACTGAAACACTTGTTCTTTGAGAGAAAAAGAAGGATTAAAGAGCATATGAACAGTACACAAAGAGTCGTTATGATCTTTTAGGTGGGCAAAGGGTATTTATAGTATACGGGACATAAGCAGCATTAACCTAGAGCAGTATTAACTAATAGCAGTATTAACTACCTAGAAGTATTAACTGAGAGCAGTATTAACTAACTAGCAGTATTAACTGAGAGCAGTATTAACCACTAGCAGTATTAACTAACTAGCAGTATTAACTGAGAGCAGTATTAACTGAGAGCAGTATTAACTGAGAGCAGTATTAACCACTAGCAATATTAACTAACTAGCAGTATTAACTGAGAGCAGTATTAACCACTAGCAGTATTAATTAACTAGTAGTATTAACTGAGAGCAGTATTAACCACTAACAGTATTAACTGTGCACTGGCAGTATTAAAAATGCACTGGCAGTATTAAAAATGCACTGGCAGTATTAACCATACTTACTCTTTTTGAAGCTTATGAAGGTCTGATCAAGGCAATAACTTCCTGTGAAAGATGATTAGCAGCTCACAAATAACCAAAGTAGCAGGTATACAAACACCTTTTAAAACATGATCTCATTCAGAGTTAATCATGCCCACACTTGAGACCAAGAAAGTGAATCTACCCACATCAAAAGCTTTAGTGAATAGATCTGCAAACTGGTTGTCAGTATGGACTTTAGCAACTTGAATGAGTTTCTTTTCATTGCAATCTCTGATAAAGTGATACCTGATCTCAATGTGCTTTGTTTTGGAGTGCTTGACTGGATTGTTAACAATGCTTATAGCACTGCTATTGTCAATAAAGATTGGAGTGTGAAGAAATGTTACCCCATAGTCCAACATCTGATTTTGAATCCATAGAACCTGAGAGCAGCAACTTGCAGCAGCAATATACTCATCTTCTGTTGTTGATAAGGACACTGTGGTTTGTTTCTTACACTGCCAAGATACTAGTCTTGCACCCAAAAGTTGACATCCCCCTAAAGTAGACTTTCTGTTCATGTTGGAACCACCCAAGTCACTATCTGAATAAGCAATCAAGTCAAATGAAGATTCATATGGATACCAAAGACCTAATCTAGGTTGCCGTCTTAAGTATCTGAAAATCCTCTTCACAGCTTGAAGATGTGATTGTTTAGGCTTGACTTGGAATCTGGCATATACACACACTGGAAACATGATGTCTGGTCTTGAGGACGTGAGATACATGAGAGATCCAATCATTGATCTATATAGATGGACATCAACATCCTCCCCCTCAAGATCAGCAGTGATCTGTTTGTGAGTTTCCATTGGTGTGCTTGCTGGCTTTGAGTCTTTTAAACCATATTTCTCCAGGATGTCTTGCACATACTTTGATTGACTAATGAAGATTCCATCTGACTGTTGTTTCACCTGAAGCCCAAGGAAGAATGTAAGTTCACCCATTGAACTCATTTTAAAGCTCTTGTGCATCAACTCTTCAAAGTCTCTACACATCTGATCTTTTGGGGATCCAAAGATGATATCATCCACATAGATCTGAACTAGTAGGATGTCCTTCTTACTTCTTTTAATGAAAAGGGTCTTGTCAATGATGCCCCTTTCAAACCCATTCTCCAAGAGATAGGTAGACAGAGTGTCATACCATGCTCTTGGGGCTTGATGTAGACCATAGAGTGCTTTCTTCAGTTTGTATACTCTGTCAGGATATGAAGGATTTTCAAAACCAGGAGGTTGACAGACATATACTTCTTCATCAATTGTGCCATATAGAAATGCACTCTTTACATCCATTTGATAGACCTTGAACTTCATGTATGAGGCATAGGCTAAGAACAGCCTAATTGCCTCTACCCTTGCCAGTGGGTCAAACACTTCATCATAATCTATGCCCTCTTCTTAAGTGTACCCTTGTGCCACAAGCCTTGCTTTGTTCCTGATCACAATACCTCTCTCATCCTTTTGTTCCTGAAAATCCACTTGGTACCTATAGCTCTATGACCTTTTGGAAGGTCCACCAAGTCCCAAACATCCTGTAGCTTGAATTGAAGTAACTCTTCTTGCATGGCTTCTATCCAACTTGAATCTTTCATTGCATCATAGGCCTTCTTAGGCTCAATCTGGGATAGAAAGCAGGAGAGTACTGTGTGTTGTTGATCCTGCAGCTCTTGAAGTCTGCTTTGATTCCTTGTAATAATAGGAGAAGAGATGTCTCCTATTACCAGCTCTGGAGGATAATTCTTTTGTGTTCTAGTCTGAAAACTAGGTTCTTCATGGATTCCTTCCTCTAGATTGGAATCATTTAAGTCAGCAGAGGGGATCACCTCAGCTACTTCTAGCTCTTTATGCACTGAAGATTCCTCTTCTCTTCTTTCTTCTTCACTCTGAATTGGCTCAGTTAGAGGTTCTTTTTCACAGAATTCAACATGTTCTTTTATATGTATAGGAAAGATCACAGACTGTGGTCTATTGTCTTGAATTTGTTTACCCCCTGATCCTCCACTTCCTGAACTTGCATAATCATCACTACTGAAACCAAAAGAGTTAGTTAGTGAATCAATGTCAAACAGCCACTGAGGACCAGACCCAATAGGATTAGGTGTGTTCTCATTGCATTTGACATTGTCACTTTCCTCAATTATTCTAGAAGAAGTATTAAAAACTCTGTAGGCCTTACTCTGAGATGAGTAACCAACAAGAAATCCATCATCTGCCTTGCTATCAAACTTTCCTAAGTGAGATTTGGTATTGAGAATTGTACAAGGACACCCAAATGGTTTAAAAAATCCAATAAAGGGTTTTCTTTTATTTAAGAGCTCATAAGGTGTCTTGTTTTTTGGCTTGACTACTAGTACTCTGTTTTGGACATAGCAAGCAGTATTAACCGCTTCTACCCAAAAAGTTATTGGAAGTTTAGAATCAGCTAACAGAGATCTAGCAGCCTCAATTAGTGTCCTATTCCTTCTCTCAGCAACTCCATTTTGTTGTGGAGTCCTAGGAGCACTGTATTGCCTCTCAATTCCTTTTTCCTCACAAAAGGTGTTTAGGTCATGATTTTTAAATTCAGTACCATTGTCTGACCTAATGATTTTTACTTTTTGATTAGTTTGGTTTTCAATTCTTAGAATAAAGGATTTGATCAGTCCACTTGTCTCATCCTTAGTCCTTAGAAAATATACCCAAGTAAATCTAGAGTAATCATCAACAATAACTAGGCAGTATGATTTCTTCCCTATGCTCATAACATTTGTAGGGCCAAACAAATCCATATGCAATAAATGAAGAGAAGAAGAGATAGTATTCACCTCTTTGGACTTATGAGAATTTTTGTGTTGTTTGCCTTTAAGGCAAGCAACACAATGATCATCACATGAATAGACTTTAGAAGGCAAACCTCTTACAAGGTTGTTTTTAACAAGTTTTATTATTGTTTTAAAATTCATGTGACACATCCTTCTGTGCCAAAGTGATGATTCATCCAGAGAAGCTTTTGAAACAAGAAAATTTATGGATGAATCAGATGAAACAATTTCCATATCTAAACAATATACATTGTCCTTTCTAGGGGTTCTTAGTAGTATCATCTTTTCATCAACTACCTTGAATCCAGGAGCAAGGATAATACATTCAGACTCTGTAAATAATATACTATGTTGTTTGTCACAAACCTGTGATACACTTAACAGGTTGTATCTTAATTGTTCAACATAGAATACATCCTTAAAGGTCATTTTACCTTTGGTCACATCACCTTTACCATTGATTTTACCTCCATCTGGAGTATTCTCAAAAGCAACATGCCCACCATCAATCTTCTTGAAGTTCTTGAGGCAAGACATGTTCCCTGTCATGTGCCTAGAGCAACCACTATCAACAAGCCAGATGCTCTTACCTTTGAGCTGTTGGTTGCCCTGCACATTAGATTAGACAATTAGTATTGATTGGGGACCCAAGCCAAAGTGGTCTTGGGTCTCCCTTTCTCATCAAAATACTTGCATTCCTTTTTAATGAGGTTTTTAAAATCCGAACACTTGTTATTGGAGTACTTTGTCAAGATTATTGGTCTAGCAGCACTAATACTAGAAGCAGTACTATCTTTAGAGGTACTTACAGAATTAGCAGTACTAACAGGTTTGGCAGTATTAACCTTGTTGGCAGCACTAACAGAGTTAGCAGTAGTAACATTTGCAGAAGTACTAACAATGTCAGCAGCACTAACATTGCTAGCAGCAGTATTGCTTCTAGCAGTACTATCACTGTCAGCAGCACTATTTGTAGTAGCAGCACTAACAATTTTAGTACTTTTAGGAATCTACATCTTGACACTGTCTTCCATGTTCTGTTTCTTCATGTGGTTTTTAGATTTAACAGTTTTCTTGGCCACATGGTTCTTTTCTTTCTTCCTATATCCAAAGGGTTTTTGAGTAGGTCTCTGAAAATTCATCCTTTGGTTCATGGGATTTAAATAGCAATATTTGGCAATGTGATTAAGCATTCCATAAATAAAACAGGGTTTTGGTCTATTGATTTTACTCAGATCAACCCCTTGTTTTTGTGCCCATTGATTATTCCAGTTCCTTTGATTACCCCCCTTTTTATCATGTTTTTGGGGCTCAGATTTACTGCAAGCACACTGTTTGCAAGGGACAGAGTTCAGAACAGTGGTCTGCTTATAGTGAATCTTCTTGTTCTTACCCTCAGTCTTCTCTACCTTATTTGACTTGACACAATGCTTTCCACATCCTTCATTGGTAATTATGTGGTTTTCTATAAGAATCTCACCACTCACAGTGCTGTCCTTACTTTTGACAGTTTCTTTCTCAGTTTTATCCTTAACAACTACTTCATCTAAGGGATCAATCTCAGTGGCTCCCTCAGGCAGGTCCTTCCTAACCTTTGAATCTAACAAGTCTGAACTAGGAGGGATGTAGTTGTTGTTGTAGGGTGGTGGTGTGGTATTGTACCCTATTCCTCTTCTCAGTTTATCATGAATCTGAGTTTGTAGTAAAGAATCCATTGCTTTAGAAGCATTGTAAAACTTTTCGACATCTAGCTTGACTTTAGCTAGCTCTCCTCTTAACTTTTCACTCTCCTCTTTGGATTTGGTCAGTTGAAGTTCTAGGTCATTCTTCTCCCACTTCCAGTAGTTTGTGTCATAGGAATGTTGAAGCTCATTGGCTTGAAAACTCTTAATCTGCTCTTCAAACCTCTCAACAATCCTAACATAGTCTTTTATGTCCTTTTCTAATCTCTTCAGGTCATCACTCATTTTCTGGTTGTGATCCCTGTACCTTGTAACAGTGTTAATGAAATTTTGAGTACAAAGATTAGAAGTTACCTCTGTTGGGAGATCAGACACCTCTGCCATTAAAGCTTGGTTTTGGACAGCCTCTTCTGCTTGATCACTCCAATCAAACCCCATACCTTGTTGAGAGACTAGGGCTTGAGCAGAGTTTCTGTTATTATTGAAGTTTCCAGACTGTGCTTGTTGATGGTTGTTGTTGTGAGACACTACACTTCTGCATTCCCTAGCAAAGTGTCCCTTTTGATGACATTTATAGCATTCCACCTTAGACTTGTCAAAACCTGCTCCATCTTCTCTTCTTTGGGAGAAATTATTCCTCCCAGTTCTCTTGATGAACTTTTTAACTCTCAAAGAGAGCATGGCCATCTGCCATTTAATGTCCATCTCTTCAAGGTCATCTGGATGGAGTTGTTCCAAGTCATCATTAATTAGAGAAGAGTTTCCATGACTGGACAGAAAGGCTTCAAACACAGTTTCAGTGCCTTTCTCTTGATTTGCTCCATTGGCAGCACTAACTGATTCAGGGTTAGAGGTAGAATCACTTGATGCTGATAGGAGTGCAGCATTGTGAACATATCCAGAAGGCTTCTTCTTAGCCTCTACCTCAGATTCAAAAACTCTTAGATCATTGTATAGATCATCAAGTTCCTTTTCTTCCAGTTGATCATTCTGTCTGAAAGAGACAGTATACATGGTCCATTCATCACCCAGGGACCTTAGAAACTTCCTGTTTAGATCATCTTGATCAATTTGTACTCCAACTGTAGCTAGTTCACCAATAAGCTTGTTGAACCTGTCAAAAGTTTGAGTCATGGACTCATTCTTGGTTGACATAAAGTTCTCATACTTTTGCTTCAGTATGGCCTTCTGATTTCTCTTGGTACTTTTGGTACCAGAGAATCTTTTCTCTAGAGCATTCCAGAGCATCTGTGCATCAGTGCAATTACAGAACTGATGTTGATATTCATTGGGAATAGCCAAGAGCAAAGTGCTCAAGGCTTTCATCTCTGTCTGTCTAGTCTTTCTCTCTGCATCAGTTTTTGGTGGTGTTCTCTTTCCATCTGCACCAATTTTTCCTGCTTCAGAAGGGCCATTCTCAATGATGTCCCACATAGAATAGTCAGTGAGGAGTATGTACTGCCTGATTCTGATCTTCCACATGTCGAATTCATTGGGTCTGAGCATTGGAACCTTTGAGACCAAGGTACTGTTTGATTCAGCAATGTTTTCCATGATGACTAAGATTTCTGAGAATACAGGCTCTGATACCACTTGTCAGGATCTTAAATTCTTAACAAGAACACACACTCAGAAAACAATATTAAAGAAGCTGCGGAATAGCACTTTAATATTCAGAAAAACAATGAAACAGTGTATCAAAATCACAACTTGTAAACTTGTATTGGATGATTGAAGTTACAAGATTAAACACACAACCTCAATATTGATGAACAGGCTCACCAATACGAATTCTACTTCTCTAGAATTAGGGTTCTAACCTTGAGGTTGATTCTCTCTATTGAAAGCTAATCTCAGAATAATAATTCTCACAAAAGTTACTTAGCTATTCTAAACAAATCTATACATATATTGAAGATAAAAGATAATTACAAAATAATAAAAGATCTTCAATATAAACTTCCATCTTTATCTCCAACTTCCATGAATATCTTCAGTCCATCCAGCTGTCATCCTTCCATGCGAAGTCTTCATCTTATAAGCAACATTAACCTTCAGCAGCATTAATACTCTGAGTAGTACTAAGTTCAGCAGTACTAACCATGCTCAGCAGTATTAATCTCTTCACGCAGTACTAACTTTGAACTAGCAGTACTAATCTTGTTCAGCAGTATTAATCTTCAACTGGCGGTATTAACCTCAGAAGTAGTAACCAGAAGTAGTAACCAAGTTCTTATAGCAGCATTAACTTTACTTAGCATTTCTTCAGTTCCCAACATCCCATTTTCACCCTATAGGTTGTACTTCGTTGGGTGGGTCAATTAAGTTCCAAACTTGGTTTTCATACATGGAGTCCATTTCTATTCTCACAACATCTATCCATTTCTCGAAGTCAGTGCTTGCCATAGCATCTTGGTAACTAGTGGGCTCATCATACATGAACATCACATCCCCAGTATGAGTTATGGGAAATCCATATCTCTCAGGCTCATTCCGTTTTCTACCAGATCTATGAGTACTTTGTGTTACAACATCATAATTCTTTTCCACAACACTTTGTGGATCCACGATTACTTGTGGTGTTTGTGTTGGTTTCATCTATGTTGACATATTTTGATCTTGAACAACTTCAAGTTCTACATTACTCCCACTGATACGTTTGGAAATAAATTCCTTTTCCATGACCAGTATGCTCAATAAACACTTTCTTGTCGTGGAAATGATAGAGGTAGTATGCCATAGTTTCTTTGGGATATCCTACAAATATGCATTTATCAGATTTTGGTTCTAATTTATTTATGATTAGGCAGCGTACGTAAACCTCACAACCGAAAATCTTCATAAAAGATAATTTAGGAGTGTTCCTAAGTCCATATCTTATATGGTGTCTTTTAAACAGATTTTGATGGAACCCGATTTTAGTGTGAAAGTCGCTGTCTCTAGAGCATATGCCCAAAAGAACGTCTAAAGGTTAGCTTGAATCAACATAGATTGTACCATGTCCAACAGTGTACGATTCTTTCTTCCGGATACACCATTCCATTGTGGTGTTCTAGGTGGAGTGAGTTGTGATATAATACCACAATTTCTAAGATGATCAAGAAAAGCATGGTCTAAGTATTTGCCACCTCGACCAGATCAAAGAATCTTAATAATGTTTCCAAGATGGTTTTGTACTTAATTTTGAAATTCCTTGAACATTTCAAAGAAATCAGACTTATGTTGCATTAAATATACATAGTCGAACTTACTGAGATCATCAGTCAATGTAATGAAGTATCTATAATGACCTCTAGCATGTATGTTTATTGGACCACATACATCATTATGTATGATTCCCAATACATCACTTGCTCTCTTACTTTGTCCAACAAAAGGAGACTTTGTCATCTTTCCTATTAAACAAGCTTCACGCATCTCATATAATTCAAAATCTAATTTGTTTAATAATCCATCTTTATGGAGTTTGGAAATGCGAGTTTCGTTTATATGGCCAAGACGACAATGCCAAAGATTGGTTTAATTCGAACCATTCAATTTGACCTCTCTTTTATCTATGTTATAAATCGGATTATCCATATTAAAAACATAAAGACCATTAATCAAACTTGCGTTACCATATTATATATTACCCAAAGAGAATGAACAACATTTGTTCCAAATATTAAAGTTAAAATCTTTCTTGTCCAAAAAAGATACAAAAATCAAATTTCTAGAAGTAGATGGTACGCAATAACAATCATCATGTTCTAATATTAACCTGTTCGGTAAAGTTAACAAAATAGATCCTACAGTTATAGCAACAACCTTTTCCCCATTTCCGACGCGCAAATCAACTTCACTTTTGCTCAACCTTCTAGTCCTTTTTAGTTCATGCATGTTTCTACAAATATGAGAAACACATCTGGATACCCATCATGCATAAGAAATAGAATTATTAGCTTCTATCACATAGAAACCTGAAGTGAAAGTTACATTTCCTTTCTTGTTTTCCTAAAGGTAGAGAGGACAGTTCCTCTTCCAATGCCCGGGTTTGTTGCAATGAAAGCACTTACCCTCTTTAGGTACAGTTACCTTGGGTTTCTTAATGCCTCATTTTGCATTAAAATATTTAGAAGTGGGTTTGGCAATGGACTTTCTTTTCCCGTTCCCTTTCTTGTCCTTACGGATCATCAAAATGGTGGACTTGTTCTTTGCAAGTTCTTGATTGGCTATTTGTAACATGTTGAGCAATTCTTGAGGGGATTTGCCAAAGTCATGCATGTTGTAGTTCATCACAAATTGATTGTATCTATTTGGCAATGATTGCAAAACTACATCAATGGCTAACTCCTTTCATAAAAAAAACCTAGTCCTTCAAGGCGTTCAATATGCCCAGACATTTTAAGCATATGAGTGCCAACGGGACTACCTTCGGCCATGTTACAATGGAATAGTTCCTTTGATGTTTCATACCTCTCATGTCTAGCTTGCTCTTGGAATAGAAATTTTAGGTGTTTGATCATATCGAATGCCCCATGTTTTCATGTTGCATCTGAAGATCAGGTTCCATGGTTATTAGCATTAGACATGAGACATCCAAAACATCCTCAACATGTTTTTTTTAAGTTTCCCTTTTAGTTCTAGGAGTACTGGAATAAGGGTCTTCAAGGATTTGTTGCTCCAAGACATACAATTTCTTTTTAGCTTTGAGGACAATCCTTAAATTACGATACCAACTGATGAAATTTGTTCCATTTAGTTTTTATTTCTCAAGCATCGATCGCAAGGTGTTTGACCCAATATTTCTAAATGTAAATGTATTGTAGAAATAAGACATGTACTTGACCCATAGGACATCTGCACCAAAGGCAAAGTTGATCTAGAACCCTACTTACGAGAACATGTCAAACAGAGTGCACTCAACCAGAAGATCATCACGAAGAGGCAGAGCCTCTGGCCACCTCTTGACTTAAGTTCTGGATTCAACAAGTCCAATCTCTCTAAGTATGAACTTCCAATCATAGCAAGCCACGTCAGCATGAAGCGGTTATTTCACATTTACACGTGGAATATCCCCATTGGCTAAAGCATTGACTTTCCTGATTTAGGGAATATAAATAGAAGATTTGATTGTTAGGATTGTACACTTGCAATATCAATTCTCACGATCACACCTAAGATTCCACACACACTTAGAGAGATAGAGAGAGAGAGAGAGAGAATTCAGAAGAGTATTTTACACACACCTAGTACGTGTTCTTGGTATGTTCTTCCTTGTGGTTTTAGAAGTCAAGCAATACCAATGAATATGACGATGGCTACACTCTGTGATTGTTCTTCCACCTTTATGTCGTTTACTGTTTAGTCTATTTTGATCAATTACCTTCTCTTCCGCTATATTCTTCATAATTGATCTTTAAACAAAAGAGTAATCTGGGACAACACAAAGGGTTTTTGATGTTTCCATTCTGAAATCATTATTGTTTAATAAAGACTTTCATCAAACAAGTTCCCACTATTTTAATAAAAACAACAACCCTCTTTTATTGTTTCAAAAAACGTCATAAACTTTCTAGCGGGCCAAGATCCATATTATCATTATCAATCAATTTAGCTTTAGCTAACCAATCAACCAATAATGTTTAGGTAAGAAACAACATTTCTAATTACATCTCAATGTAACTTTTGGATAGTTGGGCGAATAACTTTCATTTAAATTCATCATATGAATGTCCCCAACCGATGCCTCCAAATCCCTACTCCTATTAGGCTTAATTTGGTTAAGTCTGACCCAAAATGGATTGTAGGTATCCTATTACCTTATCTTACTATGATTAAAGAGAGTACCCAACTTTAGCATGACCCACCCTCAATGATCAAAGTCTTGACAAGTGCCATGTTTGGAAGGCATCTTAAACTTAGTATTTTGGTGAAGGATTTTAGTTAGTTTGATTTTACCATTCAGTTTTTTTTTTTGTAATAGATCATTTCCTCATAACCTGATTAAACCGGAATCCAGATTGGAGGAGGATCACGAGGATCACTTGAATACATTTCTTTCTTTGGCAGTTTAGGCCTTTGTGACAAAATCGACTGAAATCTTGCTACGATGTACTAAGACCTTATAACTTCAGATCGATGGTCCATTTTATGTCTTAGATAAATAATCATTTTTTATCCAATCAAGACTCATTTTGATTTGTAAAACTTCTTTTACTTTTATATTATTTTCAAAAATTGTAACAAGTATCAAATACATATAACCACGTATAATATATCACAATAAAGCGTAAAATAAATGTGAGATGGTTATAGCACCCTATACGATATTCATAGATCCAAGTATGAATATCCTTACATAAAATAAAGTAATGTGGTTTTAAGTCTTTTTATCTTCATCTCATTATAATGCTTTCATCTCTTGTTTTTTTATACAAAATAGTTTACATTGCAAACAAAGAAACCTTGAGTTACATTCCAGGGGATTGGACGAGAGGAGAATGTACAAAGAGTGTATATAGAGAAAGGCACGACGTGTAAGTCGTATTAATCAAATATAAAACAACCATGACTAAGGGCTATAACCATTCACCAAGCAACACCACCGTATAAAAATAATACAAAATTCATATTATATCGAAAAAAGGTGATTCAAAGTTCTTTGGAAAACTAACAAAAAGATATGAATCTTTTATGTATTAGGATTTCAAAGATTTAGGATCCTTACAGGTCGAAATCCAAGTCAAACCCATAGTGGGTTTGAGTGTAAAATGGCATAAGAATGAAATGCTTCAGATTCAAATATATGTTGATGATATTATTTTTGGTTCTACAAATCACAAGTTGTGACAAGTTTTCGGAATTGATGAAGAGTGAGTTTAAAATAAGCATGATGGATAATTAACCTTCTTTCTCAGGCTTCAAGTTAAAAAAAATCAAGAAGGAATCTTTATTAACCAAGCAAAATATGTTTGTGATATTGTGAAGAAGTACAAACTTAATGATTCCTCATCAATGAAAACACCAATAGCAACTGGCTCTAAGCTTGACTCAGATCCATCTGGTAAGTTAGTGGATGTCAAGAACTACAGAGGCATGATTGGGTCACTTCTGTATCTCACGAAAAGTAGACTAGACATAACGTTTGCCACATGTTTATGTGCCTGATATTAAGCCAACCCAAAGTAATCTCATCTTTTTGCAGTCAAAAGAATCTTTAGATATCTTAAAGGGACTCAATTCCTTGGACTGTGGTATCTAAAAATTCTTGGTTTTGAGCTAATCACATACACAGACGCAGATCATGCAGGATGGAAGCTTGATAGAAAGAGCACCTCTGAGAGTTGTAACTGCTTGGTGACAAGCTAGTGAGTTAGACTACAAAAAAGTAGAACTGTATGTCCACCTCTACAGCAGAAGTAGAGTATGTTGCTACTTCTAGTTGTTGTTTACAAGTCATCTGGATGAAAACTCAACTCAAAGACTATGGTCTAGAGTTTGACAAAACTCCTATCTTGTGTGACTTAAAGAGTGTTATTGCCATCTCTATAAACCCAACTTAACATTCTAAAACAAAGCATATCGTTGTTTGGTATCATTTTCTTAATGTGGAAAAAGGAACAATCAAAATATATTTTGTTTCCACTGATTTCCAGCTTGCTGATAAATTTACAAAAGATCTTGATGGGAAAAGATTCAAATTTTTGATTCACATGTTAGGCATGCTCAATATGTCTACTTGATCTCAAGTTACTTGACCATAGTCTCTGTTGTACTGTATAGAGCTTTTAGGAATATATTTCAAAATCCTATGATAGTATATACCTTGAGTCTCTGATATCTCATATGTAGCATATCTTTCTTCAAAAGACAGAGCTTCTGTGTATCTTTCTTAAGCATGTTTTCTCCATCCATTTATTCTACAAACCAGAGTCTCTCTAGTTGTATAGTCCATAGCCTCTGATGATTCTTGAATTATGTCTTGTGCATATCTTATCATTATTTGATCCAAGCATAGTTCAAGGGGGAGCAAATGATTGTAAGTTCAAGGGGGAGATATTGTTTCGAAGGTCAGAGCTTCTGGTTGTATAGTATAGAGTCTCTGCTCTATCGAGTTACTAAGTATCGATATGCAGCTCTTTTGTCTCTACTTTCTAGAACCTCTAACTACTCATTCAAGGTATGATTTCTATCCTTAGGGCATTACCCTCGATTCTTGAAACAATCACACCTTGTTTGGTTCAAAATGATTTGAAAAAGTCCCTTAACATTGAAATTTTTGTACTCAGAGCCTCTGGCTGTATAGTCCAGACTCTGGTCCAAGAATGAAAACTTCTGGAACCATTTCCTAAAGCGGGCCAAGGATTTTCAAATGTTTAGGTAAAAGGTGTAATCTTGGAGAATAGAGGAACCCATATCTATATCAAGAGGTTCCATTTGTACAAAACCTCTTATGGTCAAATTACACTTGTGTGTTTTTTGCTTTGAATTAAAACGTATGCTGATGAACCCACTTTTGATGAACTAGTAAAATTCCTGAAATTCATAAGGTATGCTAAGAGATCAATTACCTATCCGAGTTTAGAAGGCAGTTCATTCCCTCTATCTGGAATGTACTATTCAACATACGTAACCGCTCCTTGACCTGCATCATTGGGAGCATGGACATGGCTAACATCAATGTCCTAACCATCATGTACGAGATCTATTTCGACCTTCCTCTTAATTATTCTGAACTTATATATGTAGAGATTTTGGCTGTTGTACATAAGAAAAGCCAAGACCAAGAGAAAAGGAAACCTCTACCTACGCTACTATTCCGAAGGTTCTAGGCCTTACTTCTCAAACCAGGACTCAAGAAGGAGGAAATGCCTCTCACTGGAGAGAAGGTAACTGTGTATGAGATGAAGACCATCGCCCTACCACCATTCCAAAAGGATACCCGAATGTTAGACCTCTATCCATAAAGATGAGGTCATATATCAAGGACAAAACCGTTAGGAGAGCATACAGACGCACATTCCCGGAGTCATAACTGAGGACCGGAACCCCGGTGTACGTAGGATGAGAGGATGAAGATATAAAAGGTGAGAATCAAGTGAGATTATAGGGTGAGTCAGAGATAGTGGAAACTATTAATCAAGAGGGAGTTGAAGAGAGAGATGAGATACAAGAAGAAGTAGAGAGAGATAGAGAAATAAAGAGAGAGAGAGAGAGAATTAGGATGAGAGACAAAAGAAACAGAAGCATAGAAAGAAAAGGAAATTGAGAAAAACAGTCCTAAGTGAAAATGAGGGTGATGTGGGAGCCAGAGGTGAGGAAGAGAGACAAGAATAAGATATTGTAAGAAGAGATGCCTTTTAAGGAACACACCCAAGCCCACCTCCTCATGCATCTATTATTCCAGCTGATCAAGCTGCAGGGAATTTTGAAAAAGAGGTGCACACCTCGACCCAACCCAAGCCACCCAACCAGAGACAACTCGTTCCATCTCTGGTTTACTAGAAAACTAAGGGGAATCCTTACTTCTAGGTGCATCCTCTCAAAAGGATGCAACCATTGAAAATATAAGTGTCAATTCACCCCATGACACGACACTACCTTGCACAAAAGCATATATCGCCTCTCCGCACACCATTCAAAGTCCCCAATATCGTTTAGATTGATCTCTGTTTCACGCACATGACCAAAGGGATCTTGATCATCCCTCTAGTCCACATTCCCTAAATCATGTGTCGAACTCTAAATCCACACATGATGTAGAGGGAGCTAGAACATTCGGAGCTTCTTCATCTAAGGATGAGTTGCAAGGTTAGAAAGGAAGTCCGTATAACCCTCAACATCGTACAAGGGTTATTAGACGACATCTTTGGAACAAATATTTAATTTGGATCATTTGTTGATCAAAATTTGTTGATCCAAAGGTTACCCCTTCTAGATATATCACAAGGGACAAGCTCCAGTCCATTGTTGACTCTATCCAACAATCATTGGAAGATCTCAAAAGCACAATATCAAGACAAGAACCATCTACCTATACCTTAAACTTAGATGTTCTTCGAGCCTCCATGAACACACTAAAAGCAGAGTCCTCAAACAATGCTATCAAACTGGAGATGCTCAGTTCAATGATGGTTCAACACTAGAATGCCTCTTCAAACCTCTTTGTCAGCAAATTCAATGACTTGAAAACATAAGTCCAAGCCTCTACACAACCAATAAAAAGTCTAGTAGAGACCATGCAGAGGATAACTCAACTAGAGCCTTAACCCTCAAACTTTTTAACGGATTAGTTCTCAAAGCTCACCAAAAAGATCAACACCTTGGTCACTTCCTTTATATAGCCAACCTCCATACCTACAGATTAAATAAGCCGTACATAGGTCAACAAGTTGGGCAACACACTACTCCAAAAGGTGCACGACATCGCTAGATGTTTTCACTCTACAACAAACTCAACTACTGCAGATGTCAAGAAGTCAGTGGCCCTGATGAAGTTTAAAAATGATTTTGAGGTGAACAAGGCAACCCTCGTAGCCAGAGATATATGCAAGATGATAGAGGATAGTGTTAAGAAAAATCGGAAGGTAACAAAGAAGAAACGAAAGGGTCCTACCTCTTGCCTAGAATAAGCTAATAGAAAGGGTCCTACCTCTTGCCTAGAATAAGCTAATAAGCTAATATGATGATCAACAGGGTCTAGATGCCTCTAGCCCTCAAGATCACCATAAGAGGGAGAAGTCTAAATCTGGAACACAAGAGGAACCTATTGCTGCAACCCTGATCACCTCTGTTCCACAACAACAACCTTCAAAAAATCCTCTGCTCCAAAACAAGATACACCACGAAGCAATGAACCATTGGGGCCTCTAGCCTCTGCTGATGTGGAAATGCCTGAGGCTAGTAATAGAGCCGAAGGACCTTTAGTTCCCAAAGTACTTCCAGTGAATATGCGAGATGATGAAAAAGAAGAAGGAGAGCATCCTCTAAAGAGATAGATCTTGAAAGCCAAAAAGATCCCTGCTACTTTTGTATTACCTCCTAAGATCCCATCTCCACCAAAGCCTTCAACCTCTGCTCTTCCTCCTCCAGTTTCAGAGGATAGAGCCAGAGATGTCATCCAGAAGATGGACAACATGAAAAAGAAGATTCTATAACCCATTCCCAAGCCAAGAGAACCTGAACCAAAGATTATATAGCATATTTACAGCTATCTCTACAACCAAAAGGAAGAAAAGATATATCCGAAACCAAACTTTCATCATGCGGTCAAAGAAGACATCAAACTCAGGTTTATCAGAACAAAAACCCAGGAACAAAGCAAGGTGTACTCTAATTCAGACATCAAGAAGGTTATAGGCATCACAATGTGGACATTTTCATACAAATCCATTGTGTATGCAGAATATTCCATGGAAAGAGAAGATGAAGAGCTAAATAGGTTCAATGATGCAGACTTAGTAAATGTAAATGCCTACGACCTGCATGAACCCTTCGGTTATACAGAACAGAAGCTAAATCAAGGATAAATCGTTGCCATAACCAATAATAGAATAAGAGAAATGATGAGAGAGTTGGTAAAGTTTATAAGAAAGACTGCTTTTCAAATCGCTCTAGAGTGAATCAACTTGCAGTTATAGCACCATAGGAGAACCTAGAAGATATTGATAAAATTCCTTCTGCTTCTATCATTGTATGACAAGATATTGGGTTGATATACAAGAATAAGCATAGACAGAAGAGATTCTTCAGGATGTCATAAGCTCTCAAATACTCATCAGAGACACTGAATTGGTTCAAGCATGAAGTGTAGAAGAGAATAGGTAGGCCAATTGTGCAACCAGAGTATGCTCATGACTTCATATCTTGTATAGAAAGGACTATTAGATACACAAAGCTTATCATGAACTATCACAGAATTTTGGTTGAATCTTTTGTAAACCCTGTGAAAGACTTTGCTTAAATTTTTTTGGAATTCTTTCTTTTAATTTTCCTTCAATGAAAATCATTTAGCAAAGGTTGACTTTCACTGCTTTCTAGTGTAGTTTCTTAATCATTGTAAATTTATTTTTTCAATACATAGGGTGACCTTGTTATCCCCAAGATTTCTAATTGTAAGTAGTATTTTAAAAAGAAAACAAGTCCTAGACCTAAAGGACTTCTACACCAGAGGCAAAGTTGATCCAGAACCCTGCTTACAAGAAGTTGTCAAACAGAGTGCGCCTAACCAGAAGATCATTACGAAGAGGTAGAGCCTCTGGCCACCTCTAGACTTAAGTTTTGGTTTCACAAGTCCAATCTCTCTAAGTGTGGACTTCCAATCATAGTCTTCCACATCAACATGAAGCGGTTATTTCACCTTTACACGTAGAATCTCCCCATTGGCTCAAGCATTAAATTTCCTGATTTAGGGCTATATTTCATTTGTTAGGATTGTACACTTGCAATATCAATTCTCATGATCACACCTATTATTCCACACACACTTAGAGAAATAGAGAGAGAGAGTTCTGGAGAGTATTTTACACACACCTAGTACGTGTTCTTGGTGTGTTCTTCCTTGTAATCTCAGAATTTAAGCAATACCAATGACCATGATGATGGCTACACTCTTTGTTTGTTCTTCTACCTTCATGTCATTTACTCTTTAGTCTATTTTTATCAATTACTTTTGCTTCCGCTATATTCCTCATAATTGATCATTAAACAAAAGAGTAATATGAGACAACATAAAGGGTTTTTTTGTTTCCATGGTTTGTGCTATTGGTAATCTACAATAGAAAAGTTGAGTTCTTAGTGTCATGAAATCATTATTGTTTAATAAGGACTTCCATCAAACAAGTTCGCACTATTTTAGCCAAAATAACAACCCTATTTTATTGTTTCGGTAAACGTCATAAGCGTTCTAGCGACCAATATCCATATACTCATTATCGATCAATTTAGCTTTAGCTAACCAATCAACCAATAATGTTTTAGGTAAGCAACAACATTGCTAATTACATCTCCATGTAACTCTTGGATAGTTAGGCGAATAACTTTTATTTAAAATCATCATATGAATGTTCCAACCCATGCCTCCAAATCCCTACTCCTATTAGGCTTAATTTGGTTAAGTCTGACCCAAAATGGTTTGTAGGGATCCTATTACCTTATCTTACTATGATTAAAGAGAGTACCCAACTTTAGCATGACCCACCCTCGATGATCGAATTTGACAAGTGCCATGTTTGGAAGGCATCTTAAACTTAATATTTTTTTGAGGAATTTTAGTTAGTTTGATTTTACCATTCATATTTTTTTTGTAATAGATTGTTTCCTCATATCTTGATTCAACCGGAATCCAGATTGGAGGAGGATCATGAGGATCATTTGAATACATTTATTTCTTTGGAAGTTTAGGCCTTTGTGACAAAATTGGTTGAAATATTGCTAGGATGTACTAAGACCTTATCACTCGAGATAGACGGTCCATTTTATATCTTATATAAATAATCATTTTTTATTCAATCAAAACTCATTTGGATTTGTAAAACTCTTCTACTTTTATATTGTTTTCAAAAGTTGTAACGAGTATCAATATATATAACCATGCATAATATATCACAATAAAGCGTAAAATAAACGTGAGATGGTTATACCCCCCTATGCAATATTCATAGAGCCAAGTATGGATATCATTACATAAAAAAAGTCATATGTTTCTAAGTCTTCTTATCTTCATCGCTTCATAATACCTTCATCTCTTGATTTCTTATATACAAAATACTTTACATTGCAAACAAACAAACCTCGAGTTACATTCAAGGCGATTGGATGAGAGGATAATATACAAAAAAGATAGTATCAAATATAATACATCCGTGACTAAAGGCTATAACCATTCACCAAGCAACACCACTGTATAAAAATAATACAAAATCATAAAATATCGAAGAAAGGTGATTCAAAGTTCTTTGGAAAACTAACAAAGATCTGAATCTTTTTTGTTTTAGGATTTCAAAGATCTAGAACCCTTATAGGTCGAACTCCAAGTCAAACCCGTAGTGGGTTCAAATTATGAACAAAATTGCGACATTATTGTAAAAAATTCATACGAAGTCGAAATGATGCGATTCAAAATCCTTTGAAAAGATAACAGAAAGATCTAAAATTTTCATGTTTTAGGTTTTCCGAGATTTTCAGAACATTTCTGGGACGGAAAAACGAAAACATTTATCCAACAAAAACATACAACAACAAAACAATTTTTGATATAACGTGCATGTCACAAAAATCGATCTAGAAGTTCATAAGTAGCTCTGATACCATGGGTTACGGGATCTCATGATCAACAAAAAATAAAAAAGGTAACCCTCGAAGGACTCATACGAACCGGAGTAAATCGGGTGTTTCGAAATAATATCTCACAGTTTGAGAGACTTTGAATCACAACGACAAATAACGCTTGATGAATCCACGATATCCATGTAAACAATACGAATCCTTTTCCTTCTTGTGATGCTAGTAACAGTTTTAAAACTTCGAGATAAAAGGGAGCATATGGTTGTAGGTGATTTTGAGAGGGAATTGTAACACCATCTTCTTGCACAAAATGTCATTCATTTTATATGGATATGAGAAGTATGACATACATCACCATTCCTACACCTTCATTGAGTGTAAGAATTGTCATACACCATCACTCTCTTACAAAGACCATCCCTAGTCAACTTATTTTATGTTCAACATAAATAATATCTGATTTTTATTTAATTAGAGCAAAACAATACAAACCAGATGTAATAATTAAACATTTTAATTATTGAAACTTCCTATTCAGATCTGTTCAAAGCATGTGACCCAATGGGTTCTTGACATGTTGGTAATAAATATAAATCTCGTATTTATTGTTATAAACGATGAGCGATATCTAGCAATACATCACTGTCACCCAAGTGACGAGAATTAGTAATACAACGAATTATCGATTTGTAGTCAATTTTAGTTTACACATTTAATTCTTTTGTCCTTGATGTCCATAAAAAACACGAGACATTGAATGTGTCATTCTGGTTATGTCTAATCTCTAGTTTATTGATGTCCTAATATATTGATAAAAACAGATCATGATATCTCATATCAATTATCTGAGCATGCGTGCATTTCCTTTGTATATATTTATCAAGGGCCAGAGATATCACTCCCGTCATAAAGAAGGGACAAATCCTATCTCGATAACATGCTAGTTCTAACATGTTATTTATAACATATCCAACTAACATTTTATCACTCAGTTACAGAATGATTAGAATAAATGTCAAAATAAATCACTCACACACAACAAAATCCATGTTCTCAAGTTAAAAAATTACATGTACATTGACCATATGAAAAACACTTATGACATTCACATGACATCCAATGCAGTGTTCTCATAGTGACTCGCGTCTGGTACACTAAATCTCCATCCTGTATCCATATGCGGACTCGATATCTCTATATGAATCCCTACATATGCTAGTCATTATCATATTTATTTAACCTTAAAACCCAAAATAATACTTAACTAGAGACATTTAGAATAAAATTATTCTAAGGTTATTTATTATGAATGATTAAAACACATAATATAATATACACATAATAAAATGCAATGCCTTTTATGTATTTATTAATTTCATGAAACCAAAAAAAATATAATCTTTATATGACCATTGATTCGTAGTGTGGTTGATTAACATAGAGATATGACTTACCTTTTTTGTTTCGTCCATCCAATGGAATCGGGTCTCCCCATCAATGGAAGGAGTATTTTTGATATGATATTTCATCCATGTTTTCGGTATTGTTTTTAGGTATGGAATGTTCCCGTGATTTAATGTTTAAGATGTTGTATACTATTCATATTTTTTGATTTGGGATACCGGAGTTTTATCCATGTTTCCAGGATTTGAATCTCAAGTCTATTCATGTTTAGTGTGCGTATTGAGTTTTCGTTTCATATTAAAATGGGTGTTTGGATGATTGAGTTTTCATCATGAAAATGATCAGTTTTAGAAAGATATTGCTTTTATTTTTTATTTGGAAAATTATGATTTAAATAAGCAATCTTTCAATTTTACCGTTTTATAATTATGATGAAAATTGCTTGAACTCGCTAGGATTTAAGTGTAACACCCGTATTTTGGTACACTCTTAGTATTTGTTTTGATTTAAATGCTATCGTACAATCCTTAATTTCATGCCAAAATGCATTCTAGTGGTGTATATTGTTGAAGGGGGAAGTTCAAAAATAGCAGATTTAGGGCAGGCCAGTGGTCAGCACGACTTTGGGCGCGGGTTAAAACTACCGGTGAAACTCGCCGTAGCTTCTGATGAAGGACAGAGTTTCTCTGGCTTGCATGGACGATCTGATCAATTTAAAATACCCGATTTTGGCTAGGGTGTCATAGATTCACTTCATTTCTCTTTCTCTCTTCATTAAAGACATTTGGCGAGCATTCATTGTCTCAACCTAAGGCTTGTGGGAATCATCAAAGTGGGAATCCAAGCTTGGATCAAGTGTTACTTCATCTCTTCATCTTGAAATTCTTGGGTATTTCTAGGTTTTGTCTAGAAACCCACCAAGGTGAGTTTATCCTTCATTTTAAAAGCTTTTATACATGTTAAATTCTTTGTTTACTTGTTCCTAACAACCCTCCTATGAGATTTCTCATCGAATTGAACTATGAGTGACTCTAGGTCATTTTTATGAATGTCCGAGTAAAGCTTGAGATTACTATTTTTCATGAGACTTTTAGTCATAAGAAGAAATAGAGTTTACTTTGATGCTAGTCCAAGTATTTATTTGCATTTATGAAGTAATATTAGGCTTTATTCATTGATTTACATAAAAGTTATATTAATGGGAGATTTGTAATTATTTTGGAATATGGCCTATATATATTGATCAACTATTTGAACTCTCATTATTGAGGACCTGATTTATACATATTTGAATCATGATACATCATTTCATTATTTTGGGTCGAAATTGATACATGACTTTCATTTCACTTGATTGGGCACTTAATGAACCTAGGTAGTATTGTTATGTGTATAAACATTATTATGGCATAATTTTTGGTGTCTTTGTATTGGATCCATATGCATCATTTTGTTTGTTCAAGGGAGAAGTTTTGATGTTCTCTTTGAAGTTATTGGTCCGGGACGGGGGAAGAAGTTCTGATGTTCTTACCTTAGGAACTTTGATACTAAACAATAAGGAGTTTTGAGGTTGTCATATTGAAATTTGGGGGTCAACTAGGTATGGAGTTTTGAGGTCCATACCTTAGTGCCAAGAAGAGTAAATGTCACGTCTTGTATGCTTAATGTGAATTACTCATCAACATCTTTATGTGGTCTACTTTGTATTTCACCACTTGATGGAATATGGTCTACCCCGTTATCGCCAGATATTTTGCTAAGTATTGTGTCTTACTTCTATGATCACCCCTTTCCCAAGAGAGGCTTACCTTGCTAACCATATAAATCTTTTTAAACTGTAAACTTGGAATAAACTGTTGAACTCACTAGGCATAGAGCCTAGCTATCACTTTTTTCTTAAATTGTTATGCATTGCAGGATCGCTTAGCGGTGGGGATCCCAAGGTTTGAGAGAAGCGATGTTGCCGGTAGAGGCATTTTTGGGTTACCGACTTTTGGAAGACATCTGTGGAGTTACTTTGATAGTATACTGTTAGTGAATAAATATTGTATCCAAGATCATCAAAGGTTGAAAGTCAAAGTCCAAGTCAAAGTCTCTCAAGCAAAGTCAAAGTCAAAGTCAAAGCTCAAGGTCAAACAAAGTCAACTAGTTTAAGTGTTTAGTTTTAGTTTTTCTTTGTATTTTATATGTAGGTATAAATACTATTTTTTTCGTAGACTCATTAGGGCTAATGGTATACACTGAGTTTAGAGAGAAAAAGTTTGAGAGCATTCAATTGTAAAACTGTGAAATTGGAAATCTAATCATACAACGATTTGAATTGAAAATCTTGTTTCTTGTTGTTGTTATTGATTAGAATTGAATATTGTGGGACTAACATGTGGTATCAGAGCAGGTCACGGGTTCGAATCCCATGGAGTGCATTTAAATTCCAAAGGTATCTTGTGCAGCTATTGACTTCTAGCAAAGATCTTGTTAGTGCTGACAGATGCTGGGGGGATTGTTGGGTCATTGACCAGAATCTTCCTAAATCAAAACGTGGCGCTGGATACTACGCTATAAGGAAATAAAGTTGCGCCTTCTCCATCAGCAATTGCTTTTGGTGTAGTGGTAGGCGCTTGATCCTAACATATACTGTTGGGACCGTAGTGACACCAGGTTGTAATATGAAACTAGAATTGGTTTAGATTAATATGTTGAAAGCCACCATCCATTCTTTATTTGTAAACTCTTTAACTATTTTCACTTTATTGGGTGATTATATTTTATTTAGTCCAATTTCGTATTATTTTCTTTATTTAAAATGCCTCCTATTTTTAGGGGTGTTACATTAAGCCTAATATTTTTTCTTACCGGCTTATGCATCAAGTCCTCGTGGGGGTGGTATTAGCAACACTTGAGCAAAGTCGAGTGCTAATTAGAGACTCATGAAGGACTTAAATCTTTGGGAAGTTTTCGTATCCTTGGAGATAGCTCCTGTTGTTTTGTTTTAGTAACACCCGTTCTTAACCTAAACCTTATGTAAGGTTTGGTTTATAAATAGTTTACGTTATATCTTAGATTTTTATTTTAGATAATCAAGTTCTAATCTTTAGAAAGGAATTTATTCTTTATTTGAGGTATTATAAAATTTAGAATTAGTCGTTCTTTTCAAAATTTGGAGTGTTACACATATGTATATCAGTAATTTTGAAGTTAAGAGGTTGTTGATAACAACCTAATGAGCTGTATAACATGTATGGCTTATCTGGTAAGATATATATAAGTTCGGAAATGTCACAATGCGTCAACAAATGGCTTATTTGCTCAGCCTACAAAGTAGAGTCATATACATTCAAACGAAGCTTTTCCCTCACTACCCTTGGAATAAACAAGCATCCTCCTCCAAAGAATTGTTGCTCTATCCTCCCCCCTTGCCCTCATCTTCGTCCTCCATAGATCTGTCATATACATGGTGATGAAAAAGAAAAAAAAATTGACCCTCATTGATCAATTCCTAAAACACCATCTCAAATCGACCCTCTTCATCTTTAGAATCGACCCTCTGAAATCGACCTTATGGTTTTCGGTTTCTCCCCATGGTCTTTGATCTCTCCCTATGGTTTTTGATTTCTCCCTACGGTTTGTTCTTCTATCCTATGGTTTTTCCCATGGTCTTCGATTTCTCCCTATGGTTTGTTCTTCTAGCCTACGGGTTGTTGGGTCATTGACTAGTATCTTCCTAAATCGAAACGTGGCGCTGGCTGCTACGCTATAAGGAAATAAAGTTGCGCCTTCTCCATCAGCAATTGTTTTTGGTGTAGTGGTAAGTGTTTGATCCTAACATGTGGTATCAGAGCAGGTCACGGGTTCGAATCCCAGGGAGTTCATTTAAATGCCAAAGGCATGTTGTGCATCCATTGACTTCTAGGGAAGATCTTGTTAGTGCTGGGGGGGGGGGTTGTTGGGTCATTGACTAGTATCTTCCTAAATCTAAACGTGGCGCTGGCTGCTACACTATAAGGAAATAAAGTTGCGCCTTCTCCATCAGCAATTACTTTTGGCATAGTGGTAAGCGTTTGATCCTAACATGGGTTTTCCCCAAGGTTTTCGATTTCTCTTTGTGGTTTTCGATTTACTTGTTCTAATCAGATAGGTTTTCTGATTAATGTGCTTTCGATCAGATGTGGTGTCTCCATATAGTTATGTTATAATTTATTTGTTGTTGGTTTCTCCATATTGATCATATGTGTTTTCGATTTCTCCCTATGATTTTCTAGTTTCTTCTTGATGGTTTTTCCTTGGAAGTTAACATGTTGCTGTGAGAAACAAAGGAGAAATTGATTGGTTTGGTTACAAAGGAGAAATCGATTGGTTTGGTGGTTGAATTGGTGGAATTGAATGTTCAATGTAAAACAAAGGGTAAAATAGATATTTTCTCTATTCGGACTGTTTATTCAACCTAACAACCGAACAACAACTTATCAAATATCATACGAACATATTTATCATTTGAGACAACTTTATCCATACAGGATTTAATAGAAAACGAACCGAATAACCCCTAACTTATGCATGACAAATGTTTTGGCCATGTGTGTGGGCTCTTGTGCTAAAATTCCTTATTGAAAGGTTGGACACCTAAAGATGAACACATTCACTACATTTATCGCAATGATACCTCTATTCTTGGTATATATGATTGATAATGAGATCATTGTACTTGGTTGATTTAGATGTAACATAATGAGCTCCTACCTTGTATGTTCAGTATTAAGATCACATTTATTTATGCATGCAATGGTCCAATATAATACATATGCAATAGTTTTACTGAGCTTGTGTTCAAAATTGCATGATCATTGTTAGATCTGATTTTATAGTAATCATTGTATTTATTTTAATGCTTTAAGTTGTGTTATCTGTTTTGTAAATGCCTTGGGGTATTTGAGTCCCCTTGGCTTGTTAGTTTTGTAAGAACTGAATACTGTTTGAATATATGTCACTGTTACATTTGGAGCGCACTTTCTCTCTCTAGATTCTCTCTCTACGATCTTGTGATCTTGGCTCTTCAATTGGTATCAGAGCCTTCAAGATCTTGAGAGAATTGATATTAGTGTAATTTTGTTACTGAATTGTGTGTTTAATTCAAAATTTTGATTGATTTTTGTTGTTTTTTCAAGAAAAATCTCGTTTTCTGGATTTTCACCAATTTCAGTCTGTTTTCTGATCGTATTGCATTGAATTTGATGTTTTTAAATGCGTTTTAGTTAGTCGATCTAGTCTGTTTCTTGTTGATTTGCATAAAAACGTGATTTGGTGCTTCGATTTTGAGTTTGAATATATTCTGAAAAAGGACGAGTTCTGTTGTCTGTTCTATTTGAGTTTTTTTGAGATTTAGAGTGTTTTGATCGAATTTGTTAATTAAATTGTATTAAAATCTTGTTTTCGATCAAATTTGTGCAATTTGTTTGGATTTAATTCATTGATATGATCGAATTAGCAGATTTATAGTAACACCCGTTCTTAACCTAAACCTTATGTAAGGTTTGGTTTATAAATAGTTTACGTTATATCTTAGATTTTTATTTTAGATAATCAAGTTCTAATCTTTAGAAAGGAATTTATTCTTTATTTGAGGTATTATAAAATTTAGAATTAGTCGTTCTTTTCAAAATTTGGAGTGTTACACATATGTATATCAGTAATTTTGAAGTTAAGAGGTTGTTGATAACAACCTAATGAGCTGTATAACATGTATGGCTTATCTGGTAAGATATACATAAGTTCGGAAATGTCACAATGCGTCAACAAATGGCTTATTTGCTCAGCCTACAAAGTAGAGTCATATACATTCAAACGAAGCTTTTCCCTCACTACCCTTGGAATAAACAAGCATCCTCCTCCAAAGAATTGTTGCTCTATCCTCCCCCCTTGCCCTCATCTTCGTCCTCCATAGATCTGTCATATACATGGTGATGAAAAAGAAAAAAAAATTGACCCTCATTGATCAATTCCTAAAACACCATCTCAAATCGACCCTCTTCATCTTTAGAATCGACCCTCTGAAATCGACCTTATGGTTTTCGGTTTCTCCCCATGGTCTTTGATCTCTCCCTATGGTTTTTGATTTCTCCCTACGGTTTGTTCTTCTATCCTATGGTTTTTCCCATGGTCTTCGATTTCTCCCTATGGTTTGTTCTTCTAGCCTACGGGTTGTTGGGTCATTGACTAGTATCTTCCTAAATCGAAACGTGGCGCTGGCTGCTACGCTATAAGGAAATAAAGTTGCGCCTTCTCCATCAGCAATTGTTTTTGGTGTAGTGGTAAGTGTTTGATCCTAACATGTGGTATCAGAGCAGGTCACGGGTTCGAATCCCAGGGAGTTCATTTAAATGCCAAAGGCATGTTGTGCATCCATTGACTTCTAGGGAAGATCTTGTTAGTGCTGGGGGGGGGGGGTTGTTGGGTCATTGACTAGTATCTTCCTAAATCTAAACGTGGCGCTGGCTGCTACACTATAAGGAAATAAAGTTGCGCCTTCTCCATCAGTAATTACTTTTGGCATAGTGGTAAGCGTTTGATCCTAACATGGGTTTTCCCCAAGGTTTTCGATTTCTCTTTGTGGTTTTCGATTTACTTGTTCTGATCAGATAGGTTTTCTGATTAATGTGCTTTCGATCAGATGTGGTGTCTCCATATAGTTATGTTATAATTTATTTGTTGTTGGTTTCTCCATATTGATCATATGTGTTTTCGATTTCTCCCTATGATTTTCTAGTTTCTTCTTGATGGTTTTTCCTTGGAAGTTAACATGTTGCTGTGAGAAACAAAGGAGAAATTGATTGGTTTGGTTACAAAGGAGAAATCGATTGGTTTGGTGGTTGAATTGGTGGAATTGAATGTTCAATGTAAAACAAAGGGTAAAATAGATATTTTCTCTATTCGGACTGTTTATTCAACCTAACAACCGAACAACAACTTATCAAATATCATACGAACATATTTATCATTAGAGACAACTTTATCCATACAGGATTTAATAGAAAACGAACCGAATAACCCCTAACTTATGCATGACAAATGTTTTGGCCATATGTGTGGGCTCTTGTGCTAAAATTCCTTATTGAAAGGTTGGACACCTAAAGATGAACACATTCACTACATTTATCGCAATGATACCTCTATTCTTGGTATATATGATTGATAATGAGATCATTGTACTTGGTTGATTTAGATGTAACATAATGAGCTCCTACCTTGTATGTTCAGTATTAAGATCACATTTATTTATGCATGCAATGGTCCAATATAATACATATGCAATAGTTTTACTGAGCTTGTGTTCAAAATTGCATGATCATTGTTAGATCTGATTTGTAGTAATCATTGTATTTATTTTAATGCTTTAAGTTGTGTTATCTGTTTTGTAAATGCCTTGGGGTATTTGAGTCCCCTTGGCTTGTTAGTTTTGTAAGAACTGAATACTGTTTGAATATAAGTCACTGTTACATTTGGAGCGCACTTTCTCTCTCTAGATTCTCTCTCTACGATCTTGTGATCTTGGCTCTTCAATTGGTATCAGAGCCTTCAAGATCTTGAGAGAATTGAGATTAGTGTAATTTTGTTACTGAATTGTGTGTTTAATTCAAAATTTTGATTGATTTTTGTTGTTTTTTCAAGAAAAATCTCGTTTTCTGGATTTTCACCAATTTCAGTCTGTTTTCTGATCGTATTGCATTGAATTTGATGTTTTTAAATGCGTTTTAGTTAGTCGATCTAGTCTGTTTCTTGTTGATTTGCATAAAAACGTGATTTGGTGCTTCGATTTTGAGTTTGAATATATTCTGAAAAAGGACGAGTTCTGTTGTCTGTTCTATTTGAGTTTTTTTGAGATTTAGAGTGTTTTGATCGAATTTGTTAATTAAATTGTATTAAAATCTTGTTTTCGATCAAATTTGTGCAATTTGTTTGGATTTAATTCATTGATATGATCGAATTAGCAGATTTATAGTTGTTTGTTGGTATGCGGGTCATTCATCCTGATGTGCGGGTTATTCATCCTGAAATGCGGGTCATTCATCCTATTATGCGTATGATTCATATATTGTGCGGGTCGATATTATAGTTTGCATGTTTGTCATAGATTTTGAAGTATGCGTGTGTTTAATGAAGTATGCGGGTTATTCATATTCATATTATTAGAATGCGCTTCCATCATATGTTCATTGTGAAACTAACTTTTAAGTGTTAGTGTTTTTCTCAGGTTGCTCTCTTTTGGAAACGCATATCTTCAAAGTGCGTGTCTGACTTAACACGCATATCTTCAAGTGCGTGTCCGTCTTAACACGCATTTCTTCAAAGTGTGTGTCCGTCTTAACACGCATTTCTTCAAAGTGCATGTCTGTCTTAACACGCATATCTGGACCCGCATTGCTCTTCTAGACAAGCATATCTCTGAACACGCATTTCTTGGGTGTGCGTATCATCAAGGACCCGAACAGTTTCTCTCTAAACACGCATTTCTTAGGAGTGCGGGTCTTCAAGACTTAGTCAATTTTCTGAATTCCAGATTTCATCAAAATGTCTCTACAAGCTCAACTTTACAAGAATGACCTCATGATGTCGTTGGGGTCTGATACTCGTCCGCCTGTGCTGATAAATGAGAATGAATTTGAACAATGGTAGGACCGTTTTATTAATTTTATCGAAAGACAATCAAATGGGGAAAATATGATGAAAACTTTGACTGAAGGTCCCATGGTCAAGCCAAGGAAAGTGATACCAGCTGTTGGAAACACTCCAGCTACTGATGTAGAAAAAGCACTGATAGAATATGATGCTGATGAACTTCTAAGATACCAAGCTGACAATCAGGCCAAGTCAAATTTGATTCTTTCTCTACCAAATTCCATCTATAACAGAATCGATTGTTTCAAACACAATCCTATGATGATGTGGACACAACTGGAGAAAATCATGCTTGGTACTGCTATGTCTACCCAACTTCGTCAGACAAGATACATGAACAACTTTGAAGAATTCAAAGCTAAAGATGGGGAAAGTCTGAAAAGTGTCTTCGACAGGTTTTGGACTATTATTAATGATCTGTATAAGATCAAGGTAACAAAGAATGATCTGGAGACAAATTTGAAGTTTCTCAATGCACTCAAACCTGAATGGGAAAAATCTTGTCATCGGATGAGAAATGATCCCAGAATTTCCAAAATGCCCATTTAGGAACTGTTCGAAATTCTGATGTCTGATGAAGCCATGGTAATGAAGAAGAAAGTTAAGCTGGATAAGCAGAAGCCAAAGACTGTGGATCCAATCGCTCTTTTAGCTAGCCAAATGGCTGAACAAGCCTTGACAGAGTCTGCTTATGATGGGTCAACAGATGACGATGGCGAAGCATTGGAAAAAGCCATGATTCTTCTAAGTCAACACTATCAAAAGAAATATCAGAAACGGTCAGGTTCAAACAATCTTCGTTTCTCTTCTGGATCAAAGAAGGTAGAACCCGATTCTACATCAAAGCCTTTCTTATCCAAATATGAGCCTGTTAAAGCAGTTGAACCAAAGAAAGAAGATAAGAAGGCTGTGACTTGCTACAACTGTGGCAAACCCGGGCATATTTCAAAGGAGTGCAGAACGAAGATTGTGAAAGATGTGGATTTCTATAAGAAGAAATTAGCTTTGGCTGAGAAGAAAGCAAGTGGAATAATTTTGTTGGCTGAGGAGGAATATTGGTTGGACCACTCAGATAACGAAGCTGACAATGTTGAGACTGCTGCTATGTGTTTTATTGGAGACGACAACAGTGATGATGAGGATGAGGAGACTTCAACCGATGAATTTGAGGTACCATCTGACTTTGATTTTAATTTCATTTCTTCGCAAATGAATGTCATCACAAATGCTTTACATGACTTTCGTTCAAAACTTATATCCGAAAAACGCGAAAATCAAGAAAAGTCTGTTCAAATTGAAAAGTTGAAGATTTCTCTGAGAGATGAAAAATCTATTTTAAAATTTACAAAAGAGAAATTTCAAGAAAGAATAAAAGATTTAGAAATTGAAAAACAGACTTCTCATGATTCTTTGTCTAATTTGTCAAGTTTAAATCAAGAGTTTTCGGATAAAATATTTGAATTAGAAGAAAAGTTATATAAACAAAATCAAACTGAACAAACAATTCATATGCATAAACCAAGGAGTTATGAGTCGTTAAAGGAAAATTGGGGTCTTGGATTTAAAAATCCTCAATTTTTAAAGAAAGCTAAAATTGAGATTCCCAATTTCTATGATTACGACTGTCTTGGTCTTTGAAAATATGGTTCTCAATACAAACCTTTTTGGACAAGTGCTAAAGAGTCTACAATTGAGGAAGATAAGAAACGGATAAACAAGAAGAGAATGGAAGTTCCTTTCGTTTACACTCAAGAAAATGCAAAATATTTTCCTGAAAAAATAAAGAAGAAAAGACAAAAGTTAAACATTGTTTCTTCTACTAAATCTTCTAGATCGAATGACTTCTTTGATTTAAATGAAGCTAATCCTGATAAGGACAAAATATCTCCAGTACCTTATGATACTAAGAGATATATATCTCCTTTAGTTTTAGAATGCCAAATCTTTGATCTAGAAGAACAATTGGAAGAACAAGAGATTTTGAGAAAAATTGAAAATGATGTCATTTTTTCTTTTATGACATCGAGTTTTAAAGAAAATAATTTTGGTCTTATCAAATCTTCCATCAACTTGTGTTCATCTGATGTTTCTTGCTCTGAGGTTTATACAAATAAACTAACTGATCAGTTTGATTTTATTGATAAAACTTCTTCTTCTAAATCAAATATTTTATCTAAAATTGTTGATGACACTTTTACGCTAAATGATCATTTCTATAAAACAAAGCGTAAAAGCAGAAGGTCAAAGAAGAAAAAGAAGAAAAAGAAGAAAGAGTTTGATATTTCTGAAAATTCTAATTTTTCTGATTCATCTATTTCAGATAGGCCTTTGAAGAAGTCTGTGAAGTCTGTTTGGCAAAAGAAACAGAGATCTGAAAAAAATTGTTTCTGTAGAGAATAAATGTGTAGATTTTCTTTGTAAACAAGACTCATTTGCCTTTTGTAATAAATCTACAAAATATTCTGTTGAGCAAATGTTTCAAATTTCAAAGAATATCTCATATTGTCTCTCTAGTTCTGATTCTTATTCTGATGATTGTGTTTCTTCTTTAATATGTGATGATGTTCATGCTTTATTTGATCAATCTCAGATGTTTTGGAAAAATAATTTTTTGAAAAAGAAAAAGGAAAGGACTAACAAGAAGGGGCCCATATTTATATGGGTACCTAAATCTCAGTAATTGTTGATTGTGCAGCTAAATCAATTATGGTATCTGGATTCGGGGTGTTCCAAACACATGACTGGCAACAAATCTCTACTTTCAAATTTTAAAGAAAAATGTTGCGGTCGTGTCAAATTTGGAAGCTGCGAGACGGCTCCCATTCTTGGTTATGGTGATCTAGTTCAAGGTAACATAACTGTCAAAAGAGTAAGCTATGTCGAAGGTTTAAGTCACAATCTATTCAGCATCGGAAAGTTCTGCGATAAAGATCTTGAAGTCAGTTTCAAGTCTAAAAGAGTTGCTGTATAGAATAATAGCGGCATGGACTTACTTGTTGGAAAGAGACGATCAAATCTTTATACCATTAATCTTTCCGAAGTAAAGGTTCCATCATATATTTGTCTTCTATCAAAAGCCTCTATTCATGAAAGCTGGGTGTGGCACCGTCGACTAGCTCATCTCAATTTCAAATATATGGATCGCTTGGTCAAGAATTATTCCGTGAGAGGTCTTCCAATCCTCCGTTTCCAGAAACACCATCTTTGTCAGGACTGCGAGAAAGGAAAGATGAAGAAAGCATCTCATAAGCCAAAGCCTGAACATTGCACTGTGGACATTCTAGATCTAATTCACGTTGATTTGTGCGGACCAATGAAGACAAAGAGTATTGGGAAGAAGAAGTATGCTTTGGCTGTTGTTGATGATTACTCCAGATATACATGGGTGAATTTTCTCAAATCTAAAGACGAGACACCCGAAAATCTCATCAACCTCATCAAAACTATTTAGACAAATAAGCAAAAGCATGTCAAAGTTGTAAGATCAGATAATGGCACGGAATTCAAGAATTCAACTCTTCAAGCATTCTATGATGATCAAGGTATAAAACAATAGTTTTCTGGTTCAAGAACACCGCAACAGAATGGGGTTGTTGAAAGAAGAAACAGAACGCTTGTGGAAGCTGCTAGATCTATGCTTGCTTATTCAGGTCTTCCTTTGTCTCACTGGGCTGAAGCCATATCAACTGCATGTCATACTCAAAACAGATCAATTCTACACCGCCGGTTCAACAAGACTCCATATGAATTGATGAATGGTATTAAACCCAACATCAAATATTTCAAGTCTTTCGGGTGTAAATGCTATGTTTTGAATGACAGAGATAATCTGAACAAATTTAGTCCAAAGGCAGATGAAGGTGTATTTCTAGGCTATTCTTCTAACTCTGCGGCTCACAAAGTTTTTCTTCTCTGTGCAAGAAAAGTGATAGAGTCAGTGAATGTCAAATTTGATGAAGCTGCCGATTTGGCTTCTGGACAACACAGTTCAGAACCCGCTATTACTGGAAACTCATATTCTGAACAAATTAGTTCAGAACATGCACTTCAGTCGACAAATCAGGATCCTTCTACTTATCTGTCTAATCTTTCTGATCTTGATTTTTTGTTTGAAAATTTTTATGATGATGTTCTTAAATCAAACACTGATAATGTGTCAAATGTCTTGAATCAATAATCTGTGAGTGCATCTAATCCTAATTCTGTTGCATCAACCTTTGAACCTGATGTTGCTTCAGTATCTTCTGAAATTCAAGCCATACCTTCTGAACATCATCTTGATCAAGTCATTTCTGAACCAGAAATTGCTGAAACTGTCCATGAGGAATATGTAGAAGATCCTCCAGTTGAAATACCTCCTCCTCCAGTTGAAATCATATCTGTAACATCTTCTGACATTATTTCTTCTGAAGATCCTCCTCAACAAATAGAAGTGGTTCAAGAAGTTATTGATCCTCTCCCTCATACAACAAAATGGACAAGATCTCATCCAATCCATCAAATTATTGGGGATCCTCAAGCAAGTATTTCTACTCGCTCCAGAACAGCCTCTACCAACGAATGTTTGTACACTTGCTTCCTAAGCAAGATTGAACCTACCAAAGTTTCTGAAGCGTTGGAAGATCCAGACTGGATTTTAGCAATGCAAGAGTAGCTTAATCAGTTTGACGCGCTCAAAGTGTGGAAACTTGTACCACGGCCAAAGTGTAAAAGCATCATTGGTACAAAGTGGATATTCAAGAATAAAAAGGACAAAGATGGTATCGTCGTTCGGAACAAAGCAAGGTTAGTAGCCAAAGGATATCGACAAGAAGAAGGTATTGACTATGACGAAACATTTGCACCTGTCGCCAGATTGGAAGCTATTCGGATGTTTCTGGCCTTTGCTGCTTATCGCAACTTCACTGTATATCAAATGGATGTCAAGACAGCATTTCTCAATGGCAAATTGAAAGAAGAAGTATATGTCTCTCAGCCAGAGGGATTTGTTGACAAAGATCGTCCTGATTATGTTTATTTTCTTGATAAAGCTTTGTATGGTCTGAAACAAGCTCCACGGGCATGGTATGAGGAGTTGTCAGCTTTCTTGGTCAAATCTGGCTTCACCAAAGGCTCGATCGATACTACTCTTTTCATTTATAGAACTAATCTTGATATCTGCTTAGTACAAATATACGTAGATGATATTATTTTCGGTGCAACTAACAAATCTCTGTGTAATTGGTTTTCTGATTTAATGACCTCTAGATTTCAGATGAGCATGATGGGAGAAATCAACTTCTTCCTCGGCTTACAAGTGAAGCAGCTTCCAGATGGAATATTCATCAATCAGTCAAAGTACGTCTTTGATTTTTTGAAGAAATTCAAAATGGACAAGTCTACCTCAATCGGCACTCCTATGGCTCACGGTGCCAAACTCGGACTGGATCCAGATGGAAAATTTGTGGATCAAAAGACATACAGAGGGATGATCAGATCACTGATGCATCTTACTGCAAGTCACCCGGACATAATGTTTTCAACGTGCCTGTGTGCCCGTTTTCAAGAAAAACCAAAATAATCTCATGTTTTAGCAGTCAAACGCATCTTTAGATATATTAAAGGAACTCCTTATTTAGGATTATGGTATCCTAAAAGTTCTGATTATAGTTTGATTGCTTATTCTGATGCAGATTATGGTGGTAATCAATTGGACAGGAAAAGTACTTCTGGTCATCTCCAGTTTTTGGGTGACAGACTGATAAGTTGGGCGTCGAAAAAGCAAAACTGCGTTTCAATATCAACAGTCGAAGCTAAATACGTCGCTGCAGCTAGTTGTTGTGCTCAAGTGCTCTGGATGAAAACGCAACTTCGTGATTATGGGATGCTGTACAAGACTGTGCCAATATATTGTGACAGCAAGTCCGCGATTGCGATATCGGTCAATCCTGTCCAGCACACCAAGACCAAGCACATAGACATGCGATATCATTTTATAAAGCATCACGTGGAAGAAGGTACTATTGAGTTATATTTTGTACCAACTAAATATCAACTTTCTGATATTTTTACAAAAGCTTTAGATGAAAAACGATTTAACTTTCTTCTTTCAAAACTTGGCATGTTGAATTTAAAAGTTTAAATCTTTACAAATTTTATTCTATAAAGTTTAATATTTCAAATTTTCTTTCAGTTGAATAAAATGTGTGTCTAGGATCTTTGACAAGTTGCCTTGTTTATATTTAAAGTTTCATATGTTCAATGTTCAAATCTTTCAAACATCGAAAAGTCAGCAACATGTTTGACGCTTTAGATACTGCTTTAAAGATATGTGAGTCGGCATATTTATGGTTTACTTTGCTTGAACAACCTAAGTGATCAAAATTATAGATCGTAATGAAAATATGGGCTAAGCTATTCGGTATAGATCTGAGTTATTGAGATGATTTTATTTTTTTAAGCATTTAAAATACAGAAATCCTTGAGTTTAAAAGTTTGTACCTGTGACCTTTCTGGTTTGGGAAAGTAAGTTCCGAGGGATGCTCAATATCTGGTCCCCTAAGGTCAATTGATCTGGGAGTGATCGAACAGAAATCCTGCAATTGAACCAGATCGAAAGTCATGTTCTACTGGTATGAATGGGTTTAGGATATGTCGATGTAGCCTTTCTGATCCGGGAAAGTAAGTTTCAAGGGGTGCTTGACACCTAGTCCCCTAAGACCAACTGGTCTGGGAGTGGCTGACCCAAATCCTGCAATAGGGTCAGATAGAAAGTTACGTTTACGGCATGTTCTTTACTTAATGAACTATTTGATTAAAAGATGCCAAAGTGCACAAAGCTTAAAAGATGCCAAAGAGCACACTCATGTGAAGATGCCAATGAGTACACAGCTAAAAGATGCCAATGAGCACACATCTCTTGATACTTGGTGATATATTTTGAGCTGCTATAAACCTGCAAATTTGTGAAAATCTTAATTCTTGATGACTTAGTGTTTGTACATGCAAAGTTCTTCATTTTATGTTTAGAATTACATTTTTCTTGAAGCTAATCAGAGATCACATGCGAGCACACTGAATAGATACCTGCAAGTGTTTGACTCTGAACATGTCCTAACTTGATATACAATGAAACATGTTTATGTATCCAACAACTCCCGTTTGATTTCAACTGATTGATAAATCTGGGATATTCTACTGAGTAGACTTTAATTTGTTTAGTGTTTAAAAGTTTATATATTCAGTTGTTACAAAATTTATATTCAATATGATCATCTTTAATATTGATGTCTTTATGATTGTTGTCTGTGTTTTTGTCATATGGTCTGTTCATTTGTTGAGGGGGAGTGTATATCTGGTTTCTATATCTGAGACTATTCTGTTTTTGACGGGGAGTGAATATTGCTGATTAATTTCTTCCTATGCTGATCAGAAATTCATAAGGTAAGTATTTCTGAAATTACTATGCAAATGCTAAACTAATTTGTTAAATTTTGTGCATTTGTGTAGGGGGAGTAATGGGGGCTTATCAGGTATTTTTTTAGTTGTTATTTTTTTTTAGTATTTTGTTTTTTAGAATATTTATAGAAGTAATTGTCTGTTTTTTTTCTTTTCTTTATTATCTTTGAACTTGTTTGACTATTCACCTTCCCTCCATTCTCTCTGCGTACTATTCTTCTTGAGTTCTTTACTGTTCATTTCAGATTGTGATTTTGGAAAGTTCAGGTATGTTTTTGTTTTTCATTATATGTTTGTAGATTGTTTAGTGTTCGTTTACTTTGTTTTGATTTCTTTCTTGTTCTATTATTGTGCGTTTTAACTGATGTGTGATTATTTCACCGTTCATCGATTTCTAAAACTCAGATTCAAGTTGATTTAGATCGATTTGCGTATTGGGTTTTGTTTAGACCTTATAATCGACTATCAGGTATGTTTTCTTTTACTTTAATTTCGTGTTTTGTGCTTCTAATTTTAGTTTTTGTGGATTTCGGGTTCGAATAGCCGTATTCTAGGGTTTTGGTTCAAAATAAGTGAACTATGCGTTTCACCTGTGACACGCATAAGTGAACTATGCGTTTCACCTGTGACACGCATAAGTGAACTATGCGTTTCACCTGTGACACGCATAAGTGAACTATGCGTTTCACCTGTGACACGCATAAGTGAACTATGTGTTTCACTTGTGACCCGCATAGTCAAGTATGTGTTTCACTTGTGACCCGCATAGTCTAGTATGCGTTTCACCTGTGACACGCATAAGTGAACTATGCGTTTCACTTGTGACCCGCATTCTTCTAGTATGTTTTGTTTTGCTTTGTGTAGTTTACGTATCACTAAGAACATGCATGGTCTATTGTGCGTATCCTTAGTGACACGTATAGTTGTGTTTTTCGTTGTTTCAGTATGATATGTGTTTCCTTCATCACACGTATTCCCTCATATGTTCCCTTCAGGACACGCATACCTCATATGCGTTCCCTTCACGACACGCATACCTCATATGCGTTTCCTTCAGGACACGCATACCTCATATGCGTTTCCTTCAGGACCCGCATTTCATACTTGGAATATTTTTTTTCGTGTTTTCTGTTAAATGTTTATCTGTGTTTTGTTTCAGGTTATCATAACTTCTCAAACAAATACTGATCCAATGATTCAAGATGAAAATGTCGTTCTTCAGGATCCGGCTGATCAGGCATCTCATGATACACCTATGTCGTCTGTTCCGTCTGTTGGGGCTGATCTTTCTATATCTAGACGATCTCCAAATGATGTGTTTCCTAACGTCATGTACATGCCTTATAAGCGTAATAAATACTTTGTTGACTTTGATCGCATCAAGATTCATCCTGTCATACACACTATTCTTCGTGGACATCCGCTCTCTCAAGCTCTCTGTTCAGTTGTCGATGTTCCGGAAGTCTACGTTCAGCAAGTTTGGCACACCATCACAAAGAACGAACTGGCACGTCCTCATCGATTTGATCTCCAAATTGATCAATTTGATTCATATCTTTCTTACAAGCGGTTAAGGTTGATTCTTGAGCTTCCTGAGCCTACTTCTAGACCTGGAAGGACAACATATGATCAGTTTCCATCCGAAGAATAAGTGTTTGAGGGCATCAAACGACTAGGCTATGTTGGTCCACTGAACAAGGTTGTAGACTTTGACAAGTCTAACCTTCCTCCTGTCTGGTATTCTTTATTTTCTGTCATCAACAGGTGTTTAACGTTTAAACATACTGGCACGGATAGTTCTAGTCTTCACTATCTTCGACTGTTCCATGCAGTAGTATATGACCTGCATGTCGACTATACGATCATTTTCTGGACCGAGCTTTTCGAAATAGTGCAAGACAAGTTAACCAACAAGCGAATAAAGTTCATTCCTTTTATCAGGTTTCTCAAGCTGATTATTAGAAGCATGTTTCGAAGCAATCCGGCAATTCCACGAAGATTATCTTGGCCGCAAGGTCAGGATACTGAGATGCTTTTTCTCCAGAAACAGAAGAAGTCCTTTACTTTTTCTATGACCATTCCTTATGGTCTTATTGCCAATTATGCTGACATGACCGATCCCAGTGTCATTGATTATTGTTTATAAAATGACTTTGAAGAGGCTGAACAGGAAGAACCTTCTCATGGCATTCCAGCCGGTACTACTCATGAAGAGCAAGTTGAAGCAAATACTCAGGTAATAGAGACAGTTGTTGATCTTTCTGCAACACCACAAGATGTTGCTACTCATCGCGTTGAATCTGTCATTGCTGATATTGAAGCTGAAGCAACTACTATTACTGCTGATGATAGAAAAGATGCTAATCCTGATGAAACTGGAGTTGCTGATGATGATGAGACAAATGCTGAGTTTTCTGATGATGGTGAAAATACGACAAGTGATTCAGATGATGGTGATGATGATGTTGATCAATCGAACATGAAAGTGTATGAACGGAAAGTAAGAACTCCGGAAATGGTTGTCTCAACAGAAGTTATCTCTGATGATGATTCAGTTCCACTAAATCCTTCAGTTGCACATCTTCAAGTAGATGAATTGGATACAGCTTTTGATCAAGCCACAACTTCGGTTCAAAGTCATGCTCCAGCAACTACACTTGCAGTTATTCAGTCTACTTCATCAGCTGTAGAGCTTACTTCTGATCAAGCTCGAGTTTCAACTGACAAATTCTCTACTTTGAATGATGTAATTCGGCAGTTATCGGAGAGAATGGATGCTGAAAAGGAAGCACAGATTCTGAAGTTAAAAGCTTTATTCAAAGGGAAGATGCCTGAGATTGATACTTCAGTGATTCCTACAGAGATTCCGTTCAGACGCCCATCTGGGGTCGTTCTAAGAGAGCCGTCTTCTGCTGTTCAATCTTCTGCTCCAGCGATCATGTCTATTCCTCTACCTCCGTTGTTTACTCAGTCAACTGGTGTTTCTTCATCTACTCGTATACCTGTGTCTTCTTCTAGCACTCCAGTATCAGATCTTCCTATTTCAGAGTTGACAGATTTGCTCTATGCTCGACTTCTTTCTATGTCGCCACCAGAACATCAGGATCAAGATCTTCTTTCTCTGCTTCGGAACTTCCAACCTACGCCTCCAGTTTCTTCATCTGAATCTGACAGGATCTATGTTTCATCTACTGAGTTTCAAGCATTCAGATCGGAAGTTCAATCAAGTTTTGCTGATCCCAAATCGTTTATATCTCAAACTTTCTCTGATTTATCTTCCAGGCTTGATATTCATGAACAAAGCTGCAGAACTGAGGCCGGTCCGTCTCTTAAACGAAGACATGACCAAGATGATCCCGATCATCAAGGCCATGAGGGGGAGATGGCAAAGAGACAAAGAACAGAAGGGTCTTCTGAAGCACGAGAAGTTGTTCAAGAAGAAGTGGCTGGAGATAGAGAAAAGACTGCTGATACAGTTCAAGATTGCAGTATCCAAGAATTAATGGATGTCATGATTGACAATGCTGATGTAACTGTTTTGCATAATGAATTTAATTTGTCTGAAGCAAATTTTAATAATATGCAAATTGTAGTTTATGTGGATCCAGATGTCTCAGGTAGAGCTCATGAAGTTGAAGAGTCGGAAGCAGCAAATGACATGAGATCTTTCTTCGCGAACTTCAATGAGATAAATTCAGATGATGATGAAGAAGTAAGATTTGAGAAAGTTGCTCAAGTTAAAGAAGAAGATTGCAACAATATCATCATCTTATCTGATACAGAGGATGATACTGCTTTCATGGATGCATCAGATACAAAAGAGGCTGAATTGTTATATGCTGATCTTCCGAGTCAAGGTGAGATTCCAGAAGTTGATCAACCTTCATCTACTCCAGTAACTAGTTATGCTCCGACAACCAATGTTCCGTCAAGTGCATTTGAAGTTGGTGAGTCATCTAGAGCTCAAGCGGTTATTCCTTCTTCCGAACCGGTAATTCCTCCATCTCTTCTAGAAGAAGGAGAAGCTTTATCTAGACAGCAAAGGCAGAGAAATCTACAGCAAAGATATATGGCTTCTAGACTCAGAACTGCTATTCTTGAAGATATCCAAAGCAACATCTTTGTTTCTAGAAGAAGGACACTCAATTTATATGCCATTCTTGGAGTAGAGAAAGAATCAGAAGCTTATCAGCATGAGTACTTAGCATTTATCAAATGCCAACGCAAAAAGAATAACACTGTTGCTTCTCCTCATCTAATAGTTCGAGTTCTCAGTGTCACCATTTGTAAGTTTATGAACATTTGTTATCCAAATCTTGAAGTGGAAAGAAGAGACTGCAAGCGGTACATTTTTTTAGAGGCTGATTTCGTTGATCTTTCAATTGATGATGTTGAATTCCTATATGATCACTTCAGGAATCTTTATCACCGGACTCAGGATGTTTCTCAAACTCTTTATGTTCTTAAATGATTCATTCGACGACAGATCCGATTTTATCGTGTTTTTGATTTTCAGATGGCCGTCGAAAGTTTTCAGCCTGTGGTTAATCTTGAAAGACCCAACCGGAGTTTGCAGAATATAGAATCTTATCAGTTATTCACCATTATCAAAGATCCATACGGAGTAGTTTACAAGAACAACTCAAGTGAAAAATGCTTTCTACGATTTGATGAAGTTGGATATTACTCTGATGGAACTCTAAAGGTGATCAAACTTCAGTTGGAGCATCGTCTGCAAGAGGCTAGAAGAAAGTTTTTGGAAACAAGAAAAGAGTCATATCTGTTTGAAAACGATGAAATTCGTCTGATCCGTAGATCTTTGGACAATATTCAAGACAGACTGAATCTCCGTTCAACTCTGCGACGATTGGAAGTGTTAGTTGGGTTGAACAGACTACGTCAACGAGAAGAACATCAATGATCCTTCAAAGTCGTCTAGATGGTCAATGCTGTTTTTTTAAGATTGTTTTTTGAAGACCTCGGCGCCAATGATTACTAAGGGGGAGATTGTTAGATCTGATTTTATAGTAATCATTGTATTTATTTTAATGCTTTCAGTTGTGTTATCTGTTTTGTAAATGACTTGGGGTATTTAAGTCCCCTTGGCTTGTTAGTTTTGTAAGAACTGAATACTGTTTGAATATAAGTCACTGTTACATTTGGAGCGCACTTTCTCTCTCTATATTCTCTCTCTACGATCTTGTGATCTTGGCTCTTCAATCATTCATTAAATTATTTATGCTTATATTCGGCTCTTGTGTTCAAGAAAGTGTTCGGGAATACGGGTGTATAATTTCGAGAGAAATCATAGTATAACTTGGATAAGAAAGTGATATCGTGTAAGATCATTTTCCGTAATAAATATTTTGAACCTATAATCTGCCTGGTTTGTACAAAATTTTATCGAGGATAATCTCAATTCGCACTAACGATTTTGACAAAAACTGAAAGCTGTTAACACATAGAAAATTGCAACGGTTCGTACATTAAAACCGAAAATACATGTTCCATTAGAGGAAAATAGTTACCAAATTTAGGATAAAGTATTGGGTGGTTACAAGAGGTTATAGAGCAGTTACGAACTGGTGATATCAATGGGTCATCACCAATGTTGTCAGGATCGAATTCTCAACAAGAAATAATTCTCAGAAACAATATCAAAGAAGTTTGCGGAATAACACTTTGATATTTAATGAAATAGTAAATCAACACAGTAAATATAAATAACAAACTGTAAACTTGTATTGAATTCTTTGAAGTTACAAGATTACACACTCAACCTCAATATTGATGAACAGGCTCACCAATACGAATTCTACTTCTCTAGAATTAGGATCTATGCCTTGAGGTTGATTTTCTCTCTCTGGAACTAACACTTAGAATTAATTAATTAATCTATTCTATCAAATCTGTACATATACTGAATAAACAGATAATTACAATAAATAAAATATCTTCAGTATATCTTCCATCATTATCTTCAAGCCTTCCATGAATATCTTGAATCTTTCCAGCTGTCATCCTTTCCATTCGGATCTTCAAGTCATAAGCAGAACTAACTATGCTCAGCAACATTAATTCCTTCTAGCAGCATTAACTATTAAGCAGCACTAACCACTAGCAGTACTAACTAGCTAAGCAGTACTAACTTTGTTCAAGCAGCACTAACTTTGACTAGCAGTATTAATTCTACTAGCAGTAGTAACACTCAGCAGTATTAACCTTTAAGTCTTCTAGCAGTAGTAACTTTGAACTAGCAACATTAACCATACTTGATGAATTCTTCAGTTCCCAACAATCTCCCCCTAACTTGACTTTTAGGAAGAGAAGTCAAGTTCTTCAAATTTTCTTCAAGATGCTCCCAAAACTCTATCATGGCCTAAATTCCAGTGTTTGCATCCAATCCCAAACTCTGATTAATTGTTCTTTGAATCTAATATTTAGCCATTTCTGAATCTGGAACACATCTTAACTTTTTCTTCAGCATGGCATGAAGCTTCAATCTGCTATGATTGTACACTCTATCCACTAGGAAGTATTCAGTGTGATTTAAATCCAAAGTCACTGTATATACTCCACTAATTTCATATAGAGTCCAACTGTTGACTGACTTGAATACATTCTTGATCACATGCTCTACTTCTTCAGGTTTGAACATCATACACAAATACTCCATTACCAGTTTTGTAATTGAAATCCCTGGAGCCTTCAGTATATCTGCATACAACTTCATTCATATCTCAAACATCTCTTCAAGATCTGACCTAGAGCATGTTCTTACAATCTTTGCCCAAGTATTGAACACCTCATACTTTTCATCCTTCCTTTTTATCCTTATGTATTCCTTTCCATCCACTGTCAATGTATCCCAGAGAATAACCTCAGGAGGCTTTACTCCTACAGGTTCTGCTGAAATTGGTTCAGGCACTTTGTCCATCACTACCATATACAAATTTACATCATCTGAGTTTGATGGCTCTTTCTGTTTAGATGACTCAGGTGCCCCTTCTTCTTCAGCAACCTTCTCAGCTTCTCCTTCAGCTATTCTAGGCTTCTTGATTGACTTTCTCCTATCCATCATCTTTGTTCTCTTTAAAGTCCTTAGACTTTCTCCCAAAGTAGCTTCTTTCTTTGATGGTGTTTCCTGCTCATCTGGAAAGGGCTTTTGTATCAGAAGATCATTACTTTCTTTCATCCTCTTCTCCATCTCCACCCTTGCAGTTTCATTCACCTGCAGCTTTAACATCTCTGAATCATACAGCTCTTTAATCTTCTCAAAAGACATTTTGGAGAACATCTCCTTTTTGACTCCTACAGCACCTTTGAGAAATATAATCATCTTGTTTCTCTCTTGGGTACCTAGGAATGTCTTTGAGGGTTTTCTCTTCTTTGTAGCTGCTTTTACTACCACTGATTTCTTCATAGTTGCAGCTTTCTTCTGTGCAATTTCAGTTGCCAGACTCAGTTGATAAGCTTCATTCAGTTCAGCAGCTAGAGCTTTTGCCATCTCCCTGTCCGTTTCCATCTGAACTCTTTCTTCCTCTTCAATGTCATCTTGCATCTTTCTAGCTAAGGCTTCATCTGATTCAACCAACCTTTGCTTTTTGATTGGTTGATCAGATTCCACCATCTTTGCTTTTCCTTTATCTTTGTCCATTGCCTTCTTACTGTTATCTTTCTTGATCACTTCACCTTGTTCTTTGATGATTACTCCTTTGGTCTTTGAAGTGACCTTGGGAGTATCATTCTTGTCTTTAAATAAGGTTTCTGCAATCTCAATATCTGTTAATACTTCTTTCACTGTTTCTGCTGCTTTATTTATGTCAGCAGTAGTAACCGTTTCTGCTGCTTCTTGTGTTTTTATTGGCACTGAATCTCTTTCTGCTTCTGCTTCCTGCTCCCCCTCAACATCAATTTTCTCTCCATCAAGCTTCCCCTCTCTTGTGGCTTCTTCCATGTTGATCTCCCCCTTTTTGGGAGCATCATTCTCAGATTTCCTTCTCCTTAGTTGGAATTGCTTTCTCTTCTTCCTCTGTACCAGACTAATCACCATCTTCTTCAGCTTAGCAATCTGTACTTGTTGTGACAGAATGACCAGCTTCATTTCTTCAATTTCTTTGCCATGTTTGAGAACATCTTGATTGATATTCCCCATTGTTTCCATCAATTCATAGTAAGTATATCTGTCCTCACCCTCTCTAGAAGTGTTACCCTCTTTTGAAGGATCATTGGATCTTTTTGCAGTGGAAGTCTTCTGCCTAGCAGAAGCACTATCCATCCCCTTGGTTTCTTGGCACCAGGGACCTTTGAATGATTGCTCATTCAAAGTTGCCATGGGTGAGGTCTTATTTATGGTACCACTGTCCTTCTCTGTGCTAGCAGAAGTAGTGGTAGCCTCAGTACCCATATGCTCTACCTCCTCCTCAGAGAGCACCTCCTTTGGGTTGGGAGACACCCTTGTGGATTCCCTTTGGATATTCTCTACTGGAGAATGCTCCAATAGAGGTCTTAAAGGCTGAGTAGGTGATGGTACAAGAAGGGAAGGAGCCTTCTTTACCTGTTTTCTTTGATAAGTTTGGGTGATAGGTGAAGTTGGTTTGTCAAGAAGAGACTGAGGAATTGATGTAGAGATGGAAGGTTGGGATTGGCTAGCAGTGGGTTGGTCTAATGGGGGCCTTGACCCTACTACCATACCTTCATTGGTTTGGGACACCACCATCATTGAAGAGAACAATGGGGTGTCAACTCCTTCCGAGTCCCCAGCAGATCTTCTCATATTTGAGAAAACCTTGCCTTTGGGGGGTTTAGGTACATATACCCCAACAGGTTGAGGTATATTCTTCAATTCATGAGTAATAACTTCTTGGACAAACCTGGGGTACATAAAGAAGCTCTTTTTGTTTCCCATGTTTGAGACAAGATCACTGAAAATCATTTTAGAAAAGTTATACTTTCTGGCAGTGGCCAAGCATACCAAAGCATAAGAAATGGTGCTGCTGAACTCACTCCATCCAGTAGTCTTTTTGGAGATACAGTGCATAAGAGTATGGACAAAGAAACGCCATTGGGGTGAAAATTTGGCTTTTGAGAATTTGAATACACCCAATGGGCCTCCATACCCCATTCTTGTAAGATTGGAGAACAGTTCATCGTTTGGGATAGAAGTTATACCAGAGGCATCGTCTAGACGTAAACTGATGCGAATAACCTCTTCAGTAACTGTTAGTGATTGTTCACAGATTCTTGTCTTGATCATTTGCACACCATTTTCAGCAACAATGGTGGCATTAGCCCAGAACTGCCTTTGATGCTCGATATAGATTGTAGGAGATACAGTAAGAGCATGAGCAATATGGCTTGACTTGAGGAAATCCACAATCTGATGAAATCCTGCAGCTTGCTTTGGCTTTTGTAGCATCGCGATCTCATTGTGCTCGTCGATGAATGCCATGGATGCCATTGATCTTAGTGAACAACGTGCCTGAAAGTTTCGAACTTGAGAGAGAGTCGTTATAAGCTTTTAGGCGGGCAAAGAGTATTTATAGTATTTGGAACATAAGCAGTATTAACCTAGAGCAGTATTAACTACTAGCAGTATTAACTGAAAGCAGTATTAACTACTAGCAGTATTAACTGAAAGCAGTATTAACTACTAGCAGTATTAACTACTAACAGTATTAACTGAAAGCAGTATTAACTACTAGCAGTATTAACTACTAGCAGTATTAACTACTAGCAGTATTAACTACTAGCAGTATTAACTGAAAGCAGTATTAACTACTAGCAGTATTAACTACTAACAGTATTAACTGAAAGCAGTATTAACTACTAGCAGTATTAACTACTAGCAGTATTAACTGAAAGCAGTATTAACTACTAGCAGTATTAACTAACTTACTCCTTTAAACTTGCTAAACACTGAGTACTGCTATGCATATCCTGAAAAAGAAGATTAGTAACACCAAGAATAAATAATATACAGGTATAGAGTCAATTTTTGAGAAGGGACTTATTCAGAGTTGATCATTCCCACACTTGTTACCAAGAAGGTGAATCTACCCACATCAAAAGCTTTAGTGAATAGATCAGCAAACTGATTATCAATGTGAACTTTTACAACTTGAATAAGTTTCTTTTCATTACAGTCTCTTATGAAGTGATACCTGATCTCAATGTGCTTTGTCTTAGAGTGCTTGACAGGATTATTCACAATGCTGATAGCACTGCTATTATCAATAAAAATGGGAGTGTGTAGAAAGGTTACCCCATAGTCCAGCATTTGATTCTGAATCCATAAGACTTGAGAACAACAACTTGCAGCTGCTATGTACTCTGCCTCTGTTGTAGATGTGGACACTGTGGTTTGTTTCTTGCACTGCCATGAAACTAGTCTAGCACCCAAAAACTGACATCCTCCAGAAGTAGATTTTCTGTCCAAGTTTGCTCCACCTATATCACTATCTGAGTATGCAAGTAGGTCAAAGGATGAGTCATGAGGATACCAAAGTCCCAATCTGGGTTGCCCTTTGAGATATCTGAATATCCTCTTAACAGCTTGATAGTGAGATTGCTTTGGCCTAACTTGGAATCTTGCACACACACAGACTGGAAACATTATATCTGGCCTTGATGCTGTGAGATACATGAGAGAGCCAATCATGGATCTATAATGATGCACATCCATATCCTCCCCCTCAAGATCTGCTGTTATCTGCTTGTGTGTTTCCATAGGTGTGCTGGCAGGTTTTGACTCTGAGAAACCAAACTTGGTTAGAATGTCCTGCACATACTTGGATTGACAGATGAAGATGCCATCTGACTTCTGTTGAACTTGGAGTCCAAGGAAGAAAGTAAGTTCCCCCATGGAACTCATTTTGAACCTTTGATGCATTAGATCCTCAAACTCCTTGCACATGTTGTCTCTTGTAGATCCAAAGATAATGTCATCAACATAAATTTGGACCAGCAAGATATCCTTCTTCTTTCTCTTGATAAATAGAGTCTTATCAATGACTCCTCTTTCAAAGTCATTTTCCAAGAGATAGGATGACAGAGTGTCATGCCATGCTCTTGGAGCTTGATGCAGTCCATAAAGAGCTTTCTTCAATTTGTATACCCTGTCTGGATAGCTTGGGTTTTCAAACCCTGGTGGTTGACAGACATATACCTCTTCTTCAATTGATCCATAGAGAAAAGAACTTTTTACATCCATTTGATAGACTTTGAAGTTCATGTAAGAAGCATAGGCTAGGAATAGTCTGATTGCTTCTATCCTAGCCACAGGTGCAAAAACTTCTTCATAATCTATACCCTCTTCTTGAGTATATCCTTGAGCCACCAGCCTTGCTTTGTTCCTTATGACAATACCTCTTTCATCTCTCTTGTTTCTGAAAATCCACTTTGTGCCAATTGCTCTGTGTCCTTTAGGAAGGTCTACTAAATCCCATACATCTTGTAGCTTGAATTGTAACAGTTCTTCTTGCATTGCTTCTATCCAGCTAGATTCTTTCATAGCATCATGTGCCTTTTTAGGCTCAAGCTGGGATAGAAAACAAGAAAGCACTGTATGCTGTTGATCTTGCATTTCTTGAAGCCCACTTTGATGTCTAGTCATCATAGGAGAAGAGATATCTCCTATTACCAGCTGTGGAGGATGATTCTTTTGAACTCTGGTGTTATGACTAGGTTCTTCATTCAGTCCAGCCTCTAGATTAGAGTCATGCAACTCAACTAAAGTGTTTTCAGAAGACACTTCTGATTCTTTATTTTCTTGAGTCTCCTCACCTCTAGTTTCTTCTTCACTCTGACTTGGTTCAGTAGATGATTCCTTTTCACAGTCTTCAACAGAATTCACTGTGGGTATGGGAAATATCACAGATTTAGATATACTTTCTGAGACTTGTGTAGTCCCTGATCCTCCACTTCCTGTTCCTGTATAATCATCACTACTGAAACCAAAAGAATTTGTTAGTGAGTCAATGTCAAATAACCACTGAGGACCAGACCCAATTGGATTTGGTGTATTCTCATTGCATTTGACATTGTCACTTTCTTCAATTATTCTGGAAGAAGAGTTAAAAACTCTGTAGGCCTTACTCTGAGATGAATATCCAACAAGAAATTCATCATCTGCTTTGCTATCAAACTTACCTAAGTGAGATTTGGTATTGAGAATAGTACAAGGACACCCAAAAGGTTTGAAGAAACCAATGAAAGGTTTTCTTTTATTTAAAAGCTCATATGGGGTCTTGTTCTTTTGCTTGACCACTAGAACTCTGTTTTGGACATAACAAGCAGTATTAACTGCTTCAGCCCAGAAGGTAATTGGCAATTTTGAATCAGCCAACAGAGATCTAGCAGCCTCTATTAGTGTCCTATTTCTCCTTTCAGCAACACCATTCTGTTGAGGAGTCCTAGGAGCACTATATTGCCTCTCAATACCTTTCTCTTCACAAAAGGTGTTTAGATCATGATTTTTAAACTCAGTTCCATTATCTGATCTAATGACTTTTACTCTTTGATTAGTTTGGTTTTCAATTCTTAGAATAAAGGATTTGATAAGTCCACTTGTTTCATCCTTAGTCCTTAGAAAATATACCCAAGTAAATCTGGAGTAATCATCAACAATAACCAAGCAGTAAGATTTCTTGCCTATACTCATAACATTTGTAGGACCAAACAGATCCATATGCAGTAACTGGAGACAAGAAGAAACAGAATTTAACTCTTTGGTCTTATGAGAAGTTTTGTGCTGTTTGCCTTTAAGACAAGCAACACAATGATCATCACATGAAAAGACTTTTGAAGGTAAACCTCTTACAAGGTTGTTTTTAACAAGTTTGTTCATAGTCTTGAAATTATATGACACATCCTTCTGTGCCAAAGAGAGGATTCATCCACAGAAGCTTTTGAAACAAGACAGTTCAGGGATGAATCACTATTAACATTTTCCATATCTAGACAATAAACATTGTCCTTCCTTGGAGTTCTAAGTAGTATCATGCTTTCATCAACTACCTTGAACCCTGGAGCAAGGATCATACACTCAGTATTTGTAAATAATATACTATGTTGTTTGTCACATACCTGTGATACACTTAACAGGTTGTACTTTAATTGATCAACATAGTAGACATCCTCAAATGTCATCTTACCTTTGGTGACATTACCTTTTCCACTTATCTTACCACCAGTAAGATTATCTCCAAATGCAACATGTCCTCCATTGATATGCTTGAAATCCTGAAGGCATGACATGTTGCCTGTCATGTGCCTAGAGCAACCACTATCAACATGCCATATGCTCTTTCCCTTGAGCTGTTGGTTGCCCTGCACATAAGATAGATCAGTTAGTATGAATTAGGAACCCAAGCCAAAGTGGTCTTGGGTACCCCTTTCTCATCAAAATACTTGCATTCTTTCTTGACAAGATTTTTGAACTTTAACTCCTCATTCTTGGAGTACTTTGTTACAATAATAGGCTTGGAAATATTTTTGCTAGAATCAGTACTGTTTTTAGAAGTACTCACTGCCTTAGCAGCACTTGCATGCTTAGCAGTACTAACCTTGTTAGCAGTAGTAACTGTGTTAGCAGCAGTAACTGTGTTGGCAATATTAATCTTTGAAGAGGTACTAACAGTATTAGCAACATTAATATTTTCAGTAGTACTAACACAGGTAGCAGTAGTAACCATGTTAGCAGTACTAACAGTTTTAGTGCTTCTAACCCTGTCATCAGTACTAACAGTTTTAGTGCTTCTAGGCACCCACATTTTGACACTTTCTGTTAAAATCTTTTTCTTCATGGGGCCTTTCCTTTCATCATGTTTCTTTATCATATGTTTCTTTCCAGCCTTCCTATAACCAACAGGTTTTTGCACAAATCTTTGAAAGTTCATCTGTTGGTTAATAGGGTTAAAGTAACAATACTTAGCCAAATGATTTAACTTGCCACATATGAAACAAGGTTTTGGTCTATTGATTTTATTCAGATCAACTCCTTGTTTCTGAGCCCATTGATTATTCCAGTTTCTTTGATTTCCTCTTTTTAAACCAGAATTTAGGCTCTTGGCTTTACTGCAATCACACTGTTTACAAGATCCAGGATTCACAACTGTGGTTTGTTTGTAATGAACCTTGTTATCCTTTCCTTTTGTCTTCTCTATATCCTTGGACTTGACCCAGATTTTCCACATCCCTCATTGGTGATAATGTTATTTTCTAATGGTATCTTTTTACTCACATCATTATCCCTATACTCACTGGCTTCTTTCTCAGTTAAATCCTTAATTACTACTTCATCCAAAGCATCTATCTTAAAGGCTTTCTCAGATAAGTCCTTTTTCTCCTTGGTTTCTAACAAGTCTGAAGTAGGAGAGATATAATTATTGTTGTAAGGAGGAGGTGTATTGTTGTATCCAATACCAGGCTTCATCTTGTCATGAATCTGAGCCTTTAGAAGAGAATCCATTGCTTTTGAAGCATATGAAAACTTTTCTATGTCAAGTTTAACTTTAGACAGTTCCTCTTTCAGCCTATCACTCTCTTCTAAGGATTTAGACAGTTTGGTCTCTAACTCATTCTTTTCCCACTTCCAATAGTTTGTGTCATAAGAGTGTTGAAGTTCATTAGCTTGAAAGCCTTTGATTTGCTCTTCAAATCTCTCTACTATCAACACATAATCTCTTCTGTCCTTTTCTAATCTTTTGAGGTCATCACACATACTTTGATTGTGATCCCTGTATCTTGTGACAGTGTCAATGCAAGATTTTGTACAAAGATTAGAAATTACCTCAGAGGGAAGATCAGACACTTCTGCCATAAGAGCTTGATTCTGAATGGCTTCCTCAGCTTGATCACTCCAGTCAAAACCCATTCCTTGTTGAGAAACAAGGGCTTGAGCAGGATTCTTGTTTTGATTGTAACCTCCATTCTGAGCTTGTTGGTGGTTGTTGTTTGGAACAGCACTCCTGCATTCTCTAGCAAAGTGTCCTTTCATGTGACACTTATAACATTCCACCTTGGTCTTGTCAAAACCAGCTCCATCTTCTCTTCTTTGAGAGAAGTTATTCCTTCCTGTTCTTTTAATGAACTTCTTCACCCTCATTGATAACATGGCCATCTGCCATTTAATATCCATCTCCTCCAGGTCATCAGGGTGAATTTGATCCAGATCATCATTAATCAAAGAATTGCTGCTATGACTGGACAAAAAGGCTTCAAAGATAGTTTCAGTGCCTTTTTCTGAACTTACTCCACTGGCAGTACTAACTGCTTCAGGGTTAGCAGTAGTATCAGTGGATGCTGAGAGAAGTGCAGCATTGTGGATATAACCAGAGGGCTTCTTCTTGGTTTCTACCTCAGTTTCAAAAACTCTTAGATCATTGTATAGATCATCAAGTTCTTTCTCTTCCAGATTGTCACTTTGTCTATATGAGACAGTGTACATAGTCCATTCATCCCCAAGAGATCTGAGGAACTTTCTGTTGATATCATCTTGTTCCATCTTTACTTCTACAGTAGCCAGTTCACCTATGAGTTTGTTGAACTTATCAAAAGTTTGAGTCATAGACTCATTCTTTGAGGAAGTGAAGTTCTCATACTGCTGCTTTAGAACATCTCTTTGATTTCTTTTGATGCTTTTGGTTCCAGCAAATCTTTTCTCTAGAGCATTCCAGAGAATCTGAGCATCAGTGCAGTTGCAAAATTGATGCTGATATTCATTGGGGATGGCCAAGAGCAGAGTGCTCAAGGCCTTCATCTCTGTCTGTCTTATCTTCCTCTCACCATCTGTCTTTGGTGGAGGTCTTTTCCCATCTGCTCCTATCCTTCCAGCTTCAGAAGGACCATTCTCAATGATATCCCATATTGAGTAGTCAGTGAGAAGAATATATTGTCTGATTCTGATCTTCCACATGTCAAACTCACTGGGTTTGAGCATTGGAACCTTAGAAACCAAAGTACTGCTTGATTCTGTAAGATTTTCCATGATGAATAGATGCTTCTGAGAGAGTTTGGCTCTTATGCCACTTGTCAGGATCGAATTCTCAACAAGAAATAATTCTCAGAAACAATATCAAAGAAGTTTGCGGTATAACACTTTGATATTCAATGAAATAGTAAATCAACACAGTAAATATAAATAACAAACTGTAAACTTGTATTGAATTCTTTGAAGTTACAAGATTACACACTCAACCTCAATATTGATGAACAGGCTCACCAATACGAATTCTACTTCTCTAGAATTAGGATCTATGCCTTGAGGTTGATTTTCTCTCTCTGGAACTAACACTTAGAATTAATTAATTAATCTATTCTATCAAATCTGTACATATACTGAATAAACAGATAATTACAATAAATAAAATATCTTCAGTATATCTTCCATCATTATCTTCAAGCCTTCCATGAATATCTTGAATCTTTCCAGCTGTCATCCTTTCCATTCAGATCTTCAAGTCATAAGCAGCACTAACTATGCTCAGCAACATTAATTCCTTCTAGCAGCATTAACTATCAAGCAGCACTAACCACTAGCAGTACTAACTAGCTAAGCAGTACTAACTTTGTTCAAGCAGCACTAACTTTGACTAGCAATATTAATTCTACTAGCAGTAGTAATACTCAGCAGTATTAACCTTTAAGTCTTCTAGCAGTAGTAACTTTGAACTAGCAACATTAACCATACTTGATGAATTCTTCAGTTCCCAACAAATGTTGCACTCATCAGCTTCAAGTGATAAACATTGATTAGCATCAATATGTAATTAAACATTGATCAACGTCAGTGGGCACATCTATAGATCTGTGCCACTTATGGCACACACTGACCTCATCCGTACCACTGATAAGACATTCATTAGTGTCAATAAAACACCGATGAATAACCGTTGAAATCGACTTGACACTAAAAAAATTATTGTTAACTATCTTAAATTCCGTTTAGGTTTAAGGCATTGTCTCGAACCCTGCAAGGGTGGCCCACTGACCAAGTTGCTAGGGAATATGCCCCTTCGACCCCGCCAAGGGCGCTGCCCTTAGATCCCCGCAAAGTGGCACTCGACCCCTTTACACCACCGCCATATGGCGACTAGGGGTGTTTAAAAAAATTGTTGGCCCGCTAAAATTGGTCGAATCAAGTTAAACCAGACCGTTTATGGCGGTTTGATTGGGGGCTAACGGTCCGACCGGGTCTAAAAAAATAGTCAAACTGCTCGGTCCGACTGGTCTGCTGGTTGAACTCTTTTTTGAGCAATTTGGACTGAACCGACCACCAAAAATACATATGTATTGATTATATTTAGTTTCATGTCATAGGCTTAACTATTATGGTCAAATTAATAAAAAGTCCATTCAAGACATTATGTTTTTAGTTTTAATTTCTCAATTCACCATATTATCTAAATTATAAACATTATGAAATTCGTCAAAAATCAAATCCAAAATGTTGGATCGTCATTCGACTTGCTCATTATTTATCCAAAATTCCAACTATTGTTGATGGATTGTTTAACTTTTTCCAACTTCCTAAATGTTTATTTTTCTTAATTTTTGAGATACATGTTTCTTTTATAACTTGATATACTATTTTTTTAAATAATTCTATGATCGTAGAAATTTCATTTTGAGTACATATGTTATGTATTTTTAGTTTAGATCCCATAAGAGGTTCAAACCGTATAAACCGGTCAAACCAGACTGCCATTTTGTTGTCCGGTTTTGACCGGTTTGGTCACTTATTGTCAAACCATTCAGTTTGGAAAATATCCTAAACCGACATTACTGTTTGGTTTTTTATTTCGGGGGTTGTTTATGCCAAAAATCTCCCAAGGAAAATTTAAGGTAAATGTGGAGCTTGATCCAACCAAAGAAAGTAGCTTTAATAATCGTACGATAATAATAAAAATGAAATAAACGAGACAAGGGAATTGGTGACGCGGAAAACCCCTAAAATGGGTAAAAACCGCGGACGAGTATGAGTCGTCGTGCACTATGGACGTCAATCAGGGACGTCGTCCTTTATAACAAGTGTTACAAGTGTAGAACAATATAAAATAATACGATAAAGAAAAGTCGGTCGTGCGTCGTGTGTAATTAGACTTCGGTCGTGCGTCGTGCAACCAACAGTAGTAGGCTTTATGAACTTCGAGAGAGAATGAGTGAGCTTGTAAGGTCTGGGCCTCAGATGTCCCCGAGTGAGATTTCCTTTTCGTATTTATATTGCATTTTTCCGTTAGGACGCCTTGAATGCGTATCTTACACATTAATGGGATGACCGTTTTGACATTGATGATAGCGTCCGTTATGTCCGTTGCTATTGATGAAGGCTTTCGTTATGATCTTTGGTCATAAATATCCTTGATTCCTGCATAAAAACATGGTATAATGTATATTGTAGATTAGTAATTGAGATTATGTCGTACGACCGAGACTGCGGATAGGTTCTGATAATTTGATTGAGGTCACTTGAAGAAAGGGCGTCTGTTATCTATTTGGTCGTGCGACATAGTAGGTTCTGACTGTTGGAATTCCTTACCTGTTTTCCAGTGTTAATCGTACAACAATGTACTATTGAAATTTTTACCCAAACAGTTTGCCCCCAAATTTAAAGTTCAAGCGGCAACTTTTTGAATTTTAAATTTTAAATTTTAAATTAAGACACGTGTCACCAAAGAGAAAGCGGTAAATTTGCATAGAACCAAATTCGACCAGATAATGACGTCATCTCCTGCAAAGTTAGCAATTTGACAGCAAATAAAGGACAGGTGTCATGCCCTCGTTGAGTGTACTCGAGTGGCTGCCAGATACGAACGACACGTGTCAATATCATTGACCGTCCATTTTCTGGCGATTCGATTTCCTGACGATTTGATTTTCGATTTTCAGTATAAATATGAATTGCCCACAATCCATTCCTTTTTTACGTTTTGTCCTACTAAAGAATACATATCTCCGGCGAGATTTCCGAGCGACTTGCATGTCTTTTAGCGGCTGAATATGTGGTCCCACAGACATCAGAGCCTCCGGTGATACAATTAATCACCTTGGTATGCTCTGGGGATGTGGGACGCACGTCCTTCTTTTCCGTCAATTCTTGTAAATAACCTTTCGAATTAAGCCAGGACAGTTCTTTCTTCAGGGCGATGCAATCATCCGTTAGATGACCGAAGTCATTATGGAAATCGCACCATTTTGTTTTGTCTTTCTTATCACTATCCTTATCGCTTTTCTTTGTCCATCGAACGTTTTGTTGGAGCTGTTTCAGGGACACGACGACGTCTTTGGCTGACCCAGGGAATCCATAAGATGACACCTTAGGATATTGGACTGATTTAGAAGTCGTCGGCCCTTTCTTTTCGAATCTGACGTTTGAAATCTGTCGGGAAGGCTCTGATCGAACGATTGGTTTCAGTTTGAAGTCTGGCTTTTTCACACCTAAACCTTTCCTGTCGTTTGAATGTTTATTTCTGAAAACGAGGTCATCCTCGACCCTCATATGAGCAAGCGTCCTTTCTCGTACGTCTTCAAAGGTTTCCGGAGGATACTTCGTAACGTTGAGATATAACCCTGAACTATCATCCAGACCCCGTTTGTACGCTTCAATTGTTGTTTTCACGTCGCAATTTTGGATACTAATCATTTATGCGTTGAACCGGTTAAAATATTCCCGGTTGGACTCTCCATTCTTCTGTACGACATAGTAAAGGTCGCTCGTTTGTTTTTCCATTTTTCGACTACTAGCGAATTGTTGAAAAAATTGATTCACTAATTCTGCAAAAGACCCAATAGTTTTAGGTTTGAGATTGATCAACCATTGTAACGCTGCTCCAGTCAAAGTTGCTCCAAAACTCGTGCACATGCAGATTTCCTGGAATTGATGCGGTATTGAAATAGTCCACATGAGTTGTTTGTATTGGGCGACGTGTTCTGTCGGATTAGTGACACCTGAATATTTTGGGGAGAAGGTCGGGATGCTATATTTCTTTGGGATGTCAACCAAAGCAATTTCATCGACGAACGGCGACGCTTGAAATCCTGTTTATGGTTCGACATCAACTGGGACTGCTGCCCCCGGCAATTTGGCCAACATAGATAAGACACGCTCATTCTGCTCCTCTAGAAACTTCAATCGTTGTGCAACTGGATCCATTGGTACACCCCCGGGAACACCCAATGGAACATAACCTGATCCGTTGAAGTTAGTCTGCTGCGAAGAATCAGAGGCATATCCATTGAACGACATATAAGGCATAGGCATAGTTGGGATTACGAAGGTCGCAGGATTAACTGGTGGTGGACGAGGATAATTAGGCAATGGAGGAGGTACGTTCCAAGCACCATTATAAGCATTCGTAGTCCCAGTCACATTGTTTCCACTTTGACTTATGAGATGCTCGATGGTTTCTGCCGCCTGACGAGCCTGAGATGTTAGGGCGTCAATACGGGCACGAGCAGCAGTCAGCTCCATATTCATTTGAGCCATAACATGATCTTGATTTCCTTGGAATGACATTATCCTGAATAACTGAGAAAAGAGAATACTCGAAGGAAAACGTTAGCACGTCGTAAGATTATCAAAGATTTTCTTTGGATGGGGCCCCACGATGGGTGCCAAACTGTTTATGCCAAAAATCTCCCAAGGAAAATTTAAGGTAAATGTGGAGCTTGATCCAACCAAAGAAAGTAGCTTTAATAATCGTACGATAATAATAAAAACGAAATAAACGAGACAAGGGAATTGGTGACGCGGAAAACCCCTAAAATGGGTATAAACCGCGGACGAGTATGAGTCGTCGTGCACTATGGACGTCAATCAGGGACGTCGTCCTTTATAATAAGTGTTACAAGTGTAGAACAATATAAAATAATACGATAAAGAAAAGTCGGTCGTGCGTCGTGTGTAATTAGACTTCGGTCGTGCGTCGTGCAACCAACAGTAGTAGGCTTTATGAACTTCGAGAGAGAATGAGTGAGCTTGTAAGGTCTGAGCCTCAGATGTCCCCGAGTGAGATTTCCTCTTCGTATTTATAGTGCATTTTTCCGTTAGGACGCCTTTAATGCGTATCTTACACATTAATGGGATGACCGTTTTGACATTGATGATAGCGTCCGTTATGTCCGTTGCTATTGATGAAGGCTTCCGTTATGATATTTGGTCATAAATATCCTTGAATTCTGCATTAAAACATGGTATAATGTATATTGTAGATTACTAACTGAGATTATATCGTACGACCGAGACTGCGGATAGGTTCTGATAATTTGATTGAGGTCACTTGAAGAAAGGGCGTCTGTTATCTATTTGGTCGTGCGACATAGTAGGTTCTGGTTGTTGGAATTCCTTACCTGTTGTCCAGTGTTAATCGTACGACAATGTACTATTGAAAATTTTACCCAAACATGGGTTAAACCACCCAAATTGGTCCGCGAACAACCCTGATGGGGACATTTGACAATCTTGAGTTCTAGCTAGTTTATGCGAGTGTGTACTCCGCACATCCTAACTCACATGTTTGCTTAACTAACAACACTTTTTTTAGTCCAATTACACAAAACGACACGATGATTTAATAAAATCATCAACATAAGGTACGTTGACTACTCGGATGTTATGTTTTGTATCAAAAATGTTTATGAATTAATGTTTAATATGAAAACCATGAACCTAGTAACTGTAAAACTAACTAGTATTGTATATATCTCACGACACGTCAATACTATAAACAATAAGGATAAAGAAAAGGTTTTATTGTGGTGTGAGATAATCTTCCGATTTTATTACGATTATGCTGTGTTTGTTGGTGATAGAGGAATTTCCGAATAAATCCACAAAGTAGCCACAGTGTTCCCACAATGGCGGTGCACGTGAACACTCACACTATGATCACTACAAGTAATAAAAGTGGTAGTACACCAAGATCGTTTCCACAAGGACTGGACTACTAAGATTCTGAGAATTTCATGAACTTCTTGTGCAAGTTTCGGTTGTGAGAAAAATCTATATTTTTTATGGTGAAGTTTCTTTAATTAAAGAAATTAAACTTTTGATTAAAAGATAGGTATGGATGTAAGTTTCTCTTAAGACGGTGGTAGTAACAAAATGACAGAGATTTATGTAATAAAAATGTCCATAAAGATCCCGATCTCTCAAAAATGAATCGCCCATAGACGTTGCCCACGAAGTCCCCACCAAGTCACCACTAATGTCGATTTAGCTAAGTTGATTAAAATATCAATTCTATTAGTATGAAGATTTATACCTAAATCTCTTTGTAGTGTAAATCTAGACCAATGTTTAAACCTTAGAAAAAAACATACAAAACCCGTATCTCTACGTGATTATCAAAGACTTTAACAAATCTTTCTGCATCACTTAAGTTGTATTTCGAATTTGTCCATATCTGGATATAGGATCTAATATTATCCCTTCAAAGTGATTGTCTTATCCGCGTTTAGTTGAAATCGCAACTCATGTGACCAAGCTTAAGAATTAGCAGTTTTGGCAACACTAATAGTCTAAAGTTTGACTTACACTCGCACCCAAAGATGTGCTTAGCTCTCATAATAAAAGTAAAGAACATGGTATAAATAGAGAAATACTTAAAAGATACTTGCATTGAAATTAAAATACAAACTGTTACCACAATGGTCAGACATTGGGCATAAATACTTGAAATTAAATAAAAGACTTCAACTAAGTGCTGAAAATTTAACTCTCCTCCACAACTCCAGCTCTTCAATATAAGTGTTGAATGACTTAATGTAGAATGATCTTGAATGCTCTTATTTATAGGAGAGAAAAAGGAGAAGTGCACAACCCTTTTACCTAATAGATAGAGACTTCAATCAATCTTTTAGGCAAAATGGCTCTTCTCTTTTATTCTTGTGGATTTTCCAGACCGACTTTCAACTTTAGAAGCTCCAAGTGACCAGAAATGGAACATAAAATCATATCCAAATATGTCTCGGAATTACCCACAGTGAGCAAATTATGGCCACTGCCAAACAGTGACGATTTTAGAGCAAAATTAAATCCTTGGTATTTTATTACCTCTTAAGAACATTTTAGACAAAAAGAAGGAGATAGAAGCAAAGTGGGAATATAAAATGACATAAAATACTATAAAAGAGTAATAAATAACTCTCGAAATTAATTGTCGTCGGTGGGCATTTAGATACATTTTGGTTTTAGTTGCAATCTGTAGGTACGTTTAAGTCTTACGTGGCGTTTGGTTAACACAATGTTTTTGGATGAAATGGAATCTGTCAAAAGAATTTGACTTGTAAGGAATTGGAATGGAATGTTGTCAGGTTTGACCACCTGTTTGGCTGACAGAATTGGAATGAAATCTGTTAAATGAATCAAAATCTGTTTGTTTGGTTCATAGAATTTAGCTTTGAAATTGGAATGAACTTTTGATAAATGACCAAAATACCCTCTTTGATAATTTTTAAAATTTTTAAAGAAAAAATGCTTTAATAAATAAATCATTAAATACTTTTTTTTAAACTAAAAGTACTTTAATAAAATAATTTTTAAAAACTTTAATGTGTAAAAAATATAATATATCCAAATAAAATATATTGTCAAATAAACAAAATTATATTTCAAAAAAATAAAATAAATTTTGAGAAAGAAAATAAAAAACACATGTATTAAATTATATTAAATAAAATAAAAAACTAAAGTATTAAATTAATTTAATTTAATTTAATTAGGTTATATTTAGGTTAAAGGGTATATTTGAAATTATGAAAATACAACATTCCATTCCATCCAAATACCTCATAGTTGCTAAGGAATGTTAAATTCCTTCATTTGAAGAATTCGATGAAATTCAGAGATTTTTTCAGTGAAAAAAAACGAACCAAACCAAAGAATAGAATTTGATAAATGGAATTCAGCATTCCACTTCCATCAAATTCCTCCAGAATCTACTAACCAAACACCACCTTATGGTGTGAATGACTGTAAGATGTGTCGAGTACTTAATATTTATATAGTTATTAGCCGGCATAGTCCTGAGAAAATAGGTTACAACTACATTTACCACATAATAAGCCAAAAAATAAATAATTTTAAAATATATTTTTTTATTTATCTATACTTTAATAATTTTAGAACATATAATTATATAGAGGAAGATTCAAACGAGAATGCTAACTATTTAAAAAAACAACAAATCATATGCGAAATCACATATGACTCGGCATTAACGGCCAAATAAATGGACGCGGTCGACTTCGCTCGCGACTCAAGTTGTGAGCAAAGTCGCGTGAATCATATATGATTTTACATTGATTCGGTCGTTCTCGTGTTTTCTCGTATAAACCTACCTCTAATTATATATATATATATATATATATATATATATATATATATATATATATATATATATATGGGAGGTTTCAAATGGAAACCACTCTAATTTTGAAAACCGTGGAAACCATCAATTTCATTGGTTAAGTTAATGAAATTGTTTCATTAAATTTTTTAATTTGATGAAATTGTTTCATATAATTCTTTTATTGATGAAATTGTTGCATATATTTATGTTTTTCATGTAAAAATGATAAAGTTTCATCAGACTGTGAAAATACATGAAACAATTTCATCAGAATTAGAAAAATAGATGAAACTACATAAAAGCCACAAATATATGAAACAATTTCATTAATAAAAGAATTATATGAAACAACTTGATCATATTAAACATTTTTATGAACTAATTTCATTAATTTAACCAATGAAATTGACGGTTTCCAATGTTTCCAATCTAATATGGTTTCCAATTGAAACCACCCCTATATGTATATATATATATATATATATATATAGACCGTATGAATGACTAGGATTAATTCTCTATTTCCCTATATATATATATATATATATATAGCCATAGGTTCAAATGAGAAATGCTAAGTGTGTTAGAAATAGAAATAGAGAATTAATCCTAGGCATTCATACGGTCAAGATTGAATTTGATTGGTCAAAAATTGCGGTTTTGACTCGTCAAAAATGGCAGCTATTCCAAATATAGAACGATAGTTTCATAACTTTTACAAATACGCAGGACGAGTTAATATGTGAACCTGTGTGATTCATATATGAACTATATGTTTATATGTGAAACTTTATAATTCACATATGAACTCTATTTTAACTGATTCACATATGGATCTTTGTGATTCATATATGAACTAATTAACTTTAGGTTCATATGTTAATCGGTTGAACTAATTAACAGATTCACATTTGAACCTTTGTGATTCACATATGAAGTAATTAAGTGATTCTGATATGAACTAATTAACTGGTTGACATTTATATGTGAACCACACTAGTTCATATGTAAACTTGTTTGTCGTATATTTGTAAAAGTTACGAACTTACCCCTCTATTTTCTGCAGGCCATGTTAGGAATTATCCGATACTTCACAGTCAAAACCACAAATGTTGACCAGATGAAGGAATAAGATCATTTCTCTATTTCTCACACTTAACGTTTCTCATTTGAACATCTCCCTATATATATATATATTTGTTATGATATAGTTTAAAATAATAAAAAAGTTTCAAAATATTTCTTATAAAAATATTGAAAATTTGAAGGAGGGGAGAGGGAGAGGGACGAAGTGTGACTGTAGACACTTGTGGATAATCAAAACACCTTTTGATTTTTTGTTAAAAAATCTAACCAGATAAATATTTATAAAACATACATCGGTATGATAATTGTTGATATATTTCATCTGTATTTATTGTCATAATCATATTTCTAAATCTAGGAGATCTGGTTTTTAGAAAGAGTGTCTAACATAACATAATTGTAGTTATCAACTACAATGTGAATATTAGATGAAATTGATGACTGCAATTGTAGTTATATGGCCGTTTATGACGAAATGATAGAACCTAGCAGCTTATGTTAAAAAAAGTTATGCATTAATAAATAATGCTTAATACTTAACAAATTATTCAAAAAAATTATCCAATGTTTAATAATATAAGCAATATTATGTGTGTACATATGTCATACTTATAAACTTACATCCATCCATAGAGGCTAGATCTGTTCATCAGTTGATATCCATTGGATGTCAGAAGAACTGAACTGATCCAATTATTCATTGGATGTTGGATTTTGTCAACCGATTCAATCCAATTAACATTGGACAACTGATTCAATCCAATCAAATGGATGATTGGATCGGTAGGGTTCCATCCACTTGATCAGATTGGTTCCAACCATTATTAAGTGGATTGGATCAGATTGGATCCATCCGACATCCGATCGATCATCAGATCTGACTGAATCTATCCAATGTCTTATTTCAATCCAATTTTCCAACAATGACACAAATTGATTATTTTAATGTGTACTAAAACCGATACAATTGAGGCTAAAAGTTCAAAAACCAACACAAAACAAATTCCAAGATTCTGAACAGAAAACAATTTGAAAACAAATTAATTGGATGATAGTTGGATAATGGTTTAGTGGGTAACTACCTTAGTGGATGGTTAACTTGATGGTATTTGAATGTTGGTCAGTTTTGTTCGCTCGGTTTTGATTGGTTTTGGACTACCATCAAGAACCGACTAATCCAAATGGGATGTTAAAATTTTCAATTTGATCAGATCCAATTACAATGGATATCCAATTATGGTCGATCGGTTCTAATTAGATCATTCGATTTCAGTTGGATCGGTTAACTTACTGCACACCTGTAACACCCTCAAGGTAAGAGCAACTAATTAAAAATTTCGATATAATATCAAGTACAAACCAAAAGGTCATCATACCTCAAATGTAAAATTCTAAAATTAACCTTAAACAATTATAAACCCCAACATTAAACAAGGGCTAAACTGAAGTCGGGTGCTACCTAACCCCGAGGCAAGTTGCTCTTCACATGACCAAAGCGGAAGACTTCGCCAATGTTACTCACATCTCGAGCACACTACTAGCAATCCTATCTTCATAGTGATACTAGGACTACTCTCAACCAGAACCTGATGCACATGCCGACAAATAAAAAGGTCAGGCTAACGCCTAGTGAGTTCAAGAGTTTTCAACATGAATAAATATATAGTAAAAACGGAAAAATGCAGTTTAAATCATGATCTTTCAAAATGATTTCCCTTAGCTATGAAAACGACTCGTTTTCCAATAACATGCGTTTTTAGGGACGAACATCCCAATACAAAACATTCTTTATAAAATGATGCCGCCCAAAACTCACCCAAATGAATAGAAAACGGATTCCCAATTATAGAAATGCGAATAACACTTTATATCCTGAAACACCCAAAACACGGGTGGGGTATAATGTTGATCTCATATATCATGGAAAAACAATCCATATAAATATAACATGTCATCGAAAACATGGAACTAAAATTCAATACTCACACGACCATAAAATGGAATGAAATCCAAATGTTAAAGCATGGGCAATTAAATATCGAAAATACTGTTGGCCGACGACGGGGGAGACCCGTATCTGTTGAGAATGGAGGAATACAAAAGTATGCCACTCATACAACGTTAATCGTATGGCACTTCATGACACGCAAGCCCAAGTTCCCCTACGACTCCCTTCAAGCTAGACCAAAAGAGACAACTGATCTTTGCGAATATTACTGTAATAACCGAGTCTTTTTATTATAAGTGGAAAATGGAAGGGGACATCTTGTTAAATATTTTAAGGAAGGATTCAAGTGGTAAATATGAAAATAAGGTTTCTCTTTTAGTATGGTTACCCTACCTTTTAGTCATTTCGTGTGCGACGGCTAAGAAGCAACCTGGGGATTTTGGGAGAGCATAGGAGAAGGAAGCAGACTCTTGGATTGGAAGGGATTCTTGCATCATCTTCTTTAAGGTAAGTCTTCTAACCCTTCCTTGTGTCTTTAAATGTTTTAAGAGGGATTAGTGTGATTCTTATGGGTGTGTTCATGAGAATTTTTGGTAGGATTTTAGTGTGGATTTGGGAAGTTTCTGTTGAAAATCAACCCTTATCGATTGAGAGTTAAAAACCCAAGGAGAAAGCCTTGAACCGATCGGTTTTAGGTTAGGCAAGAACGTGGGTTGTTGGTTTTGAAGCTTGGGAATGTCGACCTCGTTTGAGTCGTATCGCCGGTCGGATTAGCCTTCGGACTTCGTGACCATGGTCTGTGATTTCTATAGGGTTCGGTCGGGGTTCTATCTGGGAGACCCCGGGCGGTGTTCAACAGGAAGACCCCGTGCGGTGTTCAATCGGGAGACCTCGGGCTCCAAAAGTCGGGCGACCCCGGGCATCACTCACCTAGGCGAACTCGGGGCCTTCTAGCCGGGTGACCCCGGGACCTTGTCAACCGGTGCGATCCGGGTTCTGCTATCAACCGGTCGGCACCGGGCAACAACCTAAACCCATGGTGCTGTTAGGCCGGGTTAGCCAAATCAGTTTGGGCCAAGGAAGAAGTGTGACATCCAATGCTTCCTTCATCCCTTTAGAAAAAATTAGAGTGGAGTAGCGAGAGAAGTTCAGTTTTAGATCTAAAGAGTCGGTGGGGGACTTACCAATCTACATCATTTCATGTATAGGATTCGTTCGCGACCAAAGTAAACGTGAGAACTTAAGCAAAGGACCACAGGTGAGTTTTCTAAATTAAATGCTTTTATCGTTAAATGGTTAAAGGAGCTCAAAAGATTTCTTAAAGCATTTATTAATTTTGTTGCTTTATACATGCGAGATTTGTCGAAAGTGGTTTATATTTTCGTTGATGTTTAAATGTATGCATACATTGTATTTGCGAGTTATGGCCTAAGATGGGGGGGGGGGGTGTCCCGCCTACTCTCGTACCAAGGGGGGGTGTCCCGTTTATGCCATTGGGGGGTGTGTCCCAAAATGAGGCAGTACGAGTCAGACACACCATCATCCTTGTATGATGGTAGTATAGGTCAAAAGTGTGGTTTATCTGTGTGGAGTTGTTTTATTAAATTGAATTGGTTATGGTTATAAATCTTTTATAATTTTGTTTAAATTGTGGTTAGAGGGGACTCACTAGACCTCCGGTCTAACCCTCGTTCTTTAAAAACTAAAACTCTTTTCAGGTAGACGTGAAGTAGGTGGATTCGCTAAAGGGGAAGAGAAGGTGTGAACGACATCCGTGTATAAGGACTTCCTTATAGCGGTTCCTTTTATTCTCAGTTATGTAATAGGTTGCCTTATTGCAAACCTGGAAATTTTACTGTTGACTTGGGACCTTTTGGCATGGATTTTTTATATGTATTGATTACATGTTTTGTTGGAAGTTTTGGGTTGTTACAATTGGTATTAGAGCCATAGTTTAAGGGATCTGGGTGACTGGACAGGCCTAGACTTAAACTAGGGGGTAGAAACATAACTGAGAATTAGGATGACCATAGGAATATGAGTGATAGGGTGGTGAGGACTAGCATGTAAGGTAAATTTGGAACTACATCTGGCTAGTGTAAATTTGAATTTACAGGTACATGCTTGTGCTTAATTTGCCTTATTGCGTTGCACCTTTTGTACCGAATGCTATATGTTTACGTCTTACCAGTAATCATGTATGAACACATGAAAAGGAGTAGGTCCGCGCCGGTAACTGCAGAAGTGTAAGGAAATGAGGTTATTGTGAATGGACCAGTAGCCGCTCCTAAGACGGCTGTCACCCGAGGGAAGGGTCGTGGTCGACCTAAAGGGAAAGGAAAGACGACATGGAAGGAGGCCACCCAAGTGGAAGGACCCAAAGAGGGGGTTGAAAAGCGTAAGACGACGCGTGTCGGATGTCGAGCAAGAAGTGTGGAAGCCAGAGCTGAGCAAGAACTCTCTCTTCAAGAAAGCTCAGCTACGGGGAGGGGAAGAGGCAGTTCGAGCAGCCGAGGTGGGGGTCGAACGCAAGCGTTCGTAACCCAAGAGACTTTCGCCACTGAGATGGGGAAACTTCAGGAAACATTGCAAGCTTTACTGACGCATCAGACTAGGGAAGTATTGGCAAGCAGGGAAAGGAGCAATGAGAGGGGGGCGACCGATATGACCAATTCGCCAATAACTGTGACAGGCAGCCACTCCCAGTCGACTCCGGAGTTGGCAACCAAAGCAGTTACGGAGAAGGGATGTAGCTACAAAGTATTCACTTCTTGCAATCCCCCTACTTTCAAAGGAGAATGCGATCCGATAGTGGTGATTAAGTGGGTCGGGAATATGGAACTGGCTTTTGACACCTGTAAGCGTGCCGAAGAAGATACGGTCATGTTTGCATTGTCCATGCTGAGAGACGATGCTGTGTTTTGGTGGGAGGAGGAAACTGGGGGTAAGGGTTCGAAGGCAGCAAAAGGAATGGATTGGGAGACTTTCGTTGTCAAGTTCAAGCGGCAGTTTTGTCCGTTAGCAGCGGTAAAGAAGCTAGAGGAGGAATTTCTGAACTTAGAACAAGGGGAAATGACGGTTCTAGAGTATACAACAAAATATCTCGAAAAGGCACGTTTTGCTGAAATTTATGTACCGAACGAGGAACGTCGGGTGGACAGGTATCTGTTCGGGCTAAGTGCAATATCCGAGAACTAGCGGTCGTACGAGAACCTACTACCTTTCAAGCAGCCGTTAACGCGGCCGAGATGACTGAGAAAGATAAACCGCGCCAAATGTCTGAGAAGAGCGGTAAAAAGAGAAAATGGGAAGGGACAGTTCATGACCCAAAGAAGTTTAAAGGTGTAAGGTCTGATCAGCGGGCAATGCCAAGGTTTGAGAACAAGCCGTGCAGTAAGTGTAATCGGATGGATAAAGGGGAATGTATGATGGATCTTGAAGGTTGCTTTAAATGTGGATAGTCGGGGCATATAGCTCGGGATTGTCAAGGGCCGAAATCTTGCTATCTATGTGGTTCTCCGGATCACATCAAGATCGACTGTCCCCAGCTGAAGAAGGGAGTAGTCGGGGGATCTGGAGAAAAAGGAGGGGAGAGTAAGGTGGAGCCAGCTCGGACGAGTCCTAGAGCATTTAACATGACAGCGGAGGAGGTGGTGGAGGCACCACATGTGGTGACAGGTACTTTCCCTATAGACTCGAATTATGCTAAGGTATTATTTGACTTGGGCGCAAACCGTTCATTTGTATCACAGAACTTTGTTCATAAATTGTATGTGAAACCCAAGAAGCTTAATCAGGGGTTTGAAGTAGAGGTAGCGGATGATAGTCGAGTCTTAGTGGGGGAATTATATGAAGCATGTAGAATTGACATCGATGGTCATTTATTCCCATTGCGATTATACCGTATGGGTATGGGGGAATTTGACGTCATTGTGGGAATGGACTGGTTGGCGTCTAATGATGCCAATATAGTATGCAATAAGAAGTTGATTTGTATAGCCTTGCCTGGTAAGGAAGAGGTAGTGGTTTAAGGCGATCGTCGGGATAAGGGGTCATGGTTGATCTCGATGATCAAAGCTAGGCGGTGTTTAGTAAAGGGGTGTGGGGGACTCTTGGCGTACGTTTTAGACGCTAAGAAGGAGAAGAAGGGGTTAGAGTCGGTTACAGTAGTAAGTGAATACCCTGAAGTGTTTCCGGACGACCTAACCACCCTGCCTCCAGATCGACAAGTGGAGTTCCGAATAGACCTGATACCTAGAACAATACCTGTTGCAAGAGCACCCTACCGTTTGGCACCAGCCGAAATGAAGGAAATGATGGAACAACTGCAAGAGCTGCTCGATATGGGTTTAATTCGTCCTTGTACCTCACCGTGGGGAGCGTTTGTGTTGTTCGTTAAGAAGAAGGACGAGTCTATGCGGATGTGTATAGACTATCGCGAGCTTAATAAAGTAACAGTCAAGAATAAGTACCCGCTTCCCATAATTGATGATCTTTTCGACCAATTGCATAGAGCGAGTTACTTCTCGAAGATAGATCTGCGATCGGGTTATCATCAGCTGAAGGTGAGAAAAGAGGATGTGCCAAAGACTGCTTTTCGTACAAGGTACGTGCATTATGAGTTTTCAGTCATTCCATTTGGTTTGACTAACGCCCCAGCAATATTCATGGACCTGATTAATAGAGTGTGTAGCCCACTTTTGGAAAAGTGTGTCATTGTCTTTATTGATGATATACTAATTTATTCACGGTCCATGAGTGAGCACGAGTCACACCTGCGATCAATATTGGAAGTGCTCAAACGCGAAAAGTTGTACGCCAAATTCTCAAAATGCGAATTTTGGTTAAGGGAAGTGCAATTCCTAGGGCACGTGATGTCGGAAGATGGAATTAAGGTTGATCCGGCTAAGATTGAAACTATTAAAGGTTGGGAAGCGCCGAAATCACCCTCTGAAGTAAGAAGTTTCCTCGGGTTGGCGGGCTATTATCGAAAGTTAATCCAGGATTTCTCGAGGATAGCCACACCGTTAACGGATCTAACAAGGAAAAACGTCAAATTTTTGTGGGCGGAGGCTCAAGAGGGCACATTTAGTAAATTGAAAGAAAGTGTGAGTAGTGCACCAATCTTATCCCTACCCAACGGAACTGAAGGATTTGTGATTTACAACGATGTTTCTAAGATGGGATTAGGGTGCGTACTGATGCAAGAAGGAAAGGTAATAGATTACGCATCTCGTCAGTTGAAGGAGCACGAGAAGAACTACCCGATGCATGATCTGGAATTGGCAGACGTAGTTTTCGCTCTGAAGATTTGGAGGCATTACTTGTACGGGGTTAAGTGTTAGATTTATACAGACCACAAGAGCCTCCAACACCTATTCAACCAGAAGGAGCTGAATATGAGACAACGTAGGTGGATGGAGTTGTTAAGTGAATATGACTGCGAGATTCTTTACCACCCAGGGAAAGCCAATGTAGTGGTCGACGCCTTGAGTCGGAAGGAGCGTGGCGATGTAACAAATGTAGTGGATTTTCGAGTCGAGCAACTTCCATATTTTTGGAGGAAATTAAGAGTCTTCAAAAGGAAGCGCTCTTGGAAGAGAATTTGAAGAATGAGAGAATAGCCGGAATTGTGACTTCGTTAACCGTTGACAGTCAGGGAGTGAGATGTTTTGGTGATCGAGTTTAGGTTCCGAAGTTAGGCGACCTTCGGAAGAAAGTGTTGGAAGAGGCGCATAAGTCTCGTTATTCCATTCATCTAGGAACCAATAAGATGTATCGAGATCTGAAGCAAAGCTATTGGTGGTCGGGTTTGAAGAAAGACATCACTTATTTCGTCGAGCGATGCCTGACGTGTTTAAGGGTGAAAGCGGAGCATCAGAGACCATACGGGGAGTTATAACTGTTGGAAATTCCAGTATGGAAGTGGGATGAGATCGTTATGGACTTTGTCACGGGACTTCCGCGATCACCTAAAGGGCACGACGCCATTTGGGTGATAGTGGATCGACTTACAAAGTCAACTCATTTTCTACCAATTAAAGAGACGTATCCGTTAGAGAAACTGGCTAAATTGTACATAGAAGAGATTTTTTCCAGGCATGGGGTGCCGTCGGCTATTATATCAGATCGGAATGGCCGATTTACGTCATCGTTTTGGAGGAGTCTGCACCGAGAGTTGGGTTCGTAACTCAAGTTGAGTACAACATATCATCCTCAAACGGATGGTCAAAGCGAAAGAACCATCCAGACGCTATAAGACATGCTCCGAGCATGTGCGATTAACTTCAAAGGTTCGTGGGAGGTCCACCTACCATTGATAGAGTTCTCCTATAACAACAATTATCACGCCAATATTCAAGCACCATTTGAAGCGTTGTACGGATGCAAGTGTATAACACCCTTGTGTTGGAACAAGGTGGGAGAACGGCAATTGGCAGGTGCGGAGGTGGTACAAGTGACAGCCGATAAGGTGAACCATATTCGAGAGAGGTTATGATCAACTCAAGATCGGCAGAAAATGTACGCGAATAAGCGAAGGAAACCATTAGAGTTTCAAGTAGGGGACAAAGTGATGTTAAAGGTCTCACCTTGGAAAGGCGCTATGCGTTTTGGAAAGAAAGGGAAGTTGAGACCAAGATTCCTAGGACCCTTTGTGATCAGCAAGCGTGTAGGAGAGGTAGCTTACAAACTCGAACTACCCGAGGATCTGCAAGGGGTACACCCTACCTTTCACATATCGAATTTGAAGATGTGTCTGTCCGAAGCCGATGTGGTAATATCATTAGATGAAGTGCACGTGGATGAGAAGTTAAGTTTTATAGAGGAACCGATGGCCATATTAGACCACAAGGTGAAGAAGTTGAGGAATAAAGAGATCCGTTTAGTAAAGATACAGTGGAAATTCCACAAAGGTCATGAGGCAACGTGGGAAGTGGAGTCGGATATGAAATCTCTATACCCCAGTCTTTTCGACAATGGGATTCTGGGGACAGAATCCTGTTGAGGGGGGGGGTATTGTAATAACTGAGTCTTTTTATTATAAGTGGAAAATGGAAGGGGACATCTTGTTAAATCTTTTAAGGAAGGGGTCAATTGGTAAATATGAAAATAAGGGTTCTCTTTTAGTATGGTTACCCTACCTTTTAGTCATTTCGTGTGTGGCGGCTAAGAAGCAACCTAGGGATTTTGGGAGAGCATAGGAGAAGGAAGCAGACTCTTGGATTGGAAGGGATTCTTGCATCATCTTCTTTAAGGTAAGTCGTCTAATCCTTCCTTGTGTCTTTAAATATTTTAAGAGGGATTAGTGTGATTCTAATGGGTGTGTTCATGAGAATTTTTGGTAGGATTTTAGTGTGGATTTGGGAAGTTTCTGTTGAAAATCAACCCTTATCGATTGAGAGTTAAAAACCCAAGGAGAAAGCCTTGAACCGATCGATTTTAGGTTAGGGAAGAACGTGGGTTGTTAGTTTTGAAGCTTGGGAATGTCAACCTCGTTTGAGTCGTATCGCCGGTCGGATTAGCCTTCGGGCTTCGTGACCATGGTCTGTGATTTCTATAGGGTTCGGTCGGAGTTCTATCCGGAAGACCCGGGTGGTGTTCAAACGGGAGACCCCGTGCTCCAACAGTCGGGCGACCCCGGGCATCACTCACCCAGGCGAACCCGGGGCCTTCTAGCTGAATGACCCCAGGACCTTTTCAACCGGGGTGATTCGGGTTCTGCTATCAACCGGTCGGCACCGGACAACAACCTAAACCCATGGTGCTGTTAGGGCGGGTTAGCCAAATCAGTTTGGCCCGAGGAAGAAGTGTGACATCCAATGCTTCCTTCATCCCTTTTGAAAAAATTAGAGTGGAGTAGCGAGAGAAGTTCAGTTTTACATCTAAAGAGTCGGTGGGGGACTTACCGATCTACATTATTTCATGTATAGGATTCGTTCGCGACCAAAGTAAATGTGAGAACTTAAGCAAAGGACCACAAGTGAGTTTTCTAAATTAAATTCTTTTATCGTTAAATGGTTAAAGGAGCTCGAAATATTTCTTAAAGCATTTATTAATTTCGTTGCTTTATACATGCGAGATTTGTCGAAAGTGGTTTATATTTTCGTTGATGTCTAAATGTATGCATACATTGTATTTGCGAGTTATATCCTAAGACGAGGAGTGTGTCCCACCTGCTCTCGTACCGGGGGATGTGTCCCGTTTATGCCATTGGGGGTGTGTCCCAAACTGAGATAGTACGAGTCAGACACGCCATCATCCTTGTGTGATGGTAGTGTAGGTCAAAAGTGTGGTTTATCTGTGCGGAGTTGTTTTTTTAAACTGAATTGGTTATAGTTATAAATCTTTTATAATGTTGTTTAAATTGTGGTTAGAGGGGACTCACTAGACCTCCGGTCTAACCCTTGCTCTTTAAAAACTAAAACCCTTTTCCGGTAGACGTGGAGTAGTTGGATTCGGTAAAGGGAAAGAGAAGGTGTGAACGACAATAGAGGACTTCTTTATAGCAGTTCCTTTTATTCTCAGTTATGTAATAGGTTGCCTTATTGCGAACCTTGAAATTTTACTCTTGACTTCAGACCTTTTGGCATGGATTTTTTTATATGTATTGATTATATCTTTTGTTGGAAGTTTTGGGTTGTTACAATTACCATGAATACCGCCAAAGGCTTGGCACAGTCGGGGGTTACAACCATGGCATTGCCCCGACATGGCGGAGGCCCCAAACGCCCATCACTCATGATAGCACAACCGGACTCAGCCCTCCTAGTGTACAGTTGAAAAGTTAAGGCCATAAAACATGGGCCTCGGAGTCAATTCCCGCAACACCCAGTTGACCATCAATTAAAGACTGACTTACGTGCCTATGAATCTAATGCAACACAGACTAACATTACATGATTACACAGGAATGACCAACGCACTTGAGCATGTAATTATCGTCAATATACAACGAGATGCATTAATATGTAAATCAAAAATCAGACTCTACATTGAGCCATTTAAAACTGGACACATGTCCTCAAGACTCCTTTTAAGTCAATACCGAGCTCAAATATTCAAAATCCATTTGACCAACAAGTATCAGTCCTCAAATAGAAAAAAATGCATTTAAACGACGTTTATGCAGACACATACCTCAAAGATGCGATTAACCCCAAAACTCTTCAAGGATTGGGACGAAAGGTTTTTCAAATGGGTTCATACCCTTATGTTTTCCAAAATGTGTCATAACACAGTGACATGCATTTTCTAAATGATTTATAACATCAAATACACTAAAAATGCATAAATCATAGATTAGACTTCACGTATACAAAATCACCAAAAATGCATAAATCATAAAATATACTTCACTTGTACAAAATCACTAAATACATAAATCATACCATTTACTTATCCAAAATATCCAAGTCCCAAATATGGAATTTCATGAGATTCAAACAACTCAAGTTTACCGAATATGAAAACTTATCAAAATACTCAACCCATTGACAATTATTAAGTAAAACATATTTTTACTTTAAAAATACTTATTTTGGCATGTACATAGTTTTCACAAAGCAACTTGAACTCAATTTACTAGATTTAGGCTAAATCTAGATTTTACCCACATAGAGCTTCCTTGAAGAAACTTGAATCCTTAAAGCCAAAACCTAGATTCACAATATTCCAACCATAAACATAGATATTCAACCGTATAGAATCGTTCCCCAACATTTTACATGAAGATCTCATCTATACCCAAAAACCCTAATTTCCATAGATGAAGAAGATAGAATTTTACCTTAACCAACAACTTGAATCCAGCACCAACACACCTCTAGGTCACCAAAATAAACCACAAACTCCAAATATGCAAAAGGGAGAACAAGGGTGGATGAAACCCTAAATATCTTGATGAAGAAGATGAAGATGAGAGATAATGGTTCTAACCTGCAAGCTTGATAGATGAAGAAGGATCACTTGATTTTAGGAGAAAGACTCCCAAAATGAGTTAGGGTTTGTTTGGGGAGGTTGGGGGTCGATTTGGGAGAGAAAGGGGATGGGATTTTAGGGTTTTGTGAGAAATGAGGGTTGGGGGCCGATTATTTCCTTTTATCAGCGCACAGTGGCTCCGCGTGGTTGGCTGCGCGGTTTGACCTGCACCGACAGTCGCGTCGGGTTCTGGAGTTGGGGCGGAACAAAGGCCCACGCGGATGACCGTGCGGTTCCACTCGCGCGGAGAGCCGCGCGGAACACTGGCGACACTCTCTGTCATCCTCTTGGCTACTTTGCTCAATATCGGATTAGGAAGAAAACTCCCAAAATTCGGGGTGTTACAACACCCCTCTAGCATTACAACAAAATTGAGTTTAAAGGACTTAAGTTTATTGGACTAAACTATAAAATGTCTTATCTAAAAGTGTTAGAGTAGGTTTATAGGATGTTTTTAAACAATTTAACATGTTTGTTAGATGCTTTAAAAATAAAGTGTCTATTAATTATTTTACAGGACAATTTTGAGAAGTGCCCTATAGACCCATCTTTTGATACGCACACTTGTATTTATAGGATAAATTTTCAAATAGTGTTGTATAAAGTAACTAACAAAACACATACATTTAAAAATGTCATCAACAACTTGTTAAAACGATCAAAAGCGTCATATAAACCCGTTATTACATTTTTATGACGTTTTATAGTTTGTCCTGTAAAGTACGCTTAAACATTGTAAGCATTCTATAAACCTAATTTTATTATAGTGTGTAACACCCCTAAAAATAGAGGTCAATTTTAACATGGATGGAAACGAGTAGATGACATCTAAATATAACGTCACCCAAGAATGGAGAAATTGTAAAGCGCTTACAAAGAATAAATATGAATGATAAACGACAACCTACTAATCTAAGCTAATCTAAGCTAGATTAAGGACGGGTATCACTATCATCATCAAAAGAATATTGTCTCTAAGTATCGCTTGCTATTAAAAGCTACCAATCCTAAAAAATGCCCAAGACGGCAATTGGACGCTCCACTCAAGTCTTAAAATCCCCTCCGCTAAGAGAACCTGAATATACATGTCATTTGAAGAAAAGAGTTAGGCCTATGCCTAGTGAGTTCAAACAATTATGAAACAACACTAGTAAATATTGAATTCTAACGTGATAAGAACAAGATCTCAAGGTAATTCAAACCTATTTTATCCTTGGGAGGACATAAGATTTCACAAAAGTAACGGGTGAGACCTGGTTTACCATTGACGCTGACAGAACACAAGTAAGTCACGTTACAATGTTATAGAGTTTCTATTATCTTACCATTGGTCATCGAGTTCAATCACCCACAGTCTATAGATTGAGTCCCCCAATGGACTAAGAAAGACTCATATGCTAGAAATCAAGTATCATAGGTCACACGGTCATCGAGTTCAACCACCCACGGTCTATAGTTCGAGTCCCCCGGTGATATAATCCCTACGTCTAGCCAAAATGTGGGAACAAATCACCCCCTTCCATAAAAAGTTGACTAAATGCCTATGGATCCATTACACTATAGTCTAACATTTGACACTTTTTAGGAATATATCATGTATCCCTAACATAAATATGCATTTGTACATATAAACCATCCACCGAAATCCATGTTATTCCAACATAATTTTTTTTTTCATAATCGTAACTTTCCCAAAATCCATCGTAATAGCAAGATATCATTTTTTATACAAGTAAAATGAAGTTCCATAGCCAAAACATCATTTTAATTAAAATCATCAAAACCTAATTTTCACCTAGCTTTCTCAAAATTGCTTAAGTGAAAAGAAATGTGTGTGTCCCACAATCAGTGTAAATCAATATAGATGACAACCAAATTCAATCAATCTCCATTTCTATTTCAATTTCAATATCAAATACAGTATGAATGCTCTCAAGACTATTTCTCTCTCTAGAACATACGCGCATAGTACTCTCTTCTTAGTATAATGATTCTACTAACGAAAAACTCTTATATCTAAAACACTTACAAAATTGACCTTTGACTTTTCTTTATTACACAAGACTTTGACTTTATGCTTGAAGGGCTTTGACTTAAGCTTTTGACTTTGAATTTCAGACTTCAGTCTTAATGATCGTGTATCCAACAAATTTGTGCACTAACAATCTCCCCTTTTGGATCAAGATCATCTTCAAAAATATATAGAATACAATCTCCCCCTTTTGATTGACCTTTAACAAATTTAATCTCCCCTTTTGTTAAGACAACTTATCATCTTCAGAGAAATAAGCATTGAAGCACAATCTCCCCTTTTTGCTCAAAAACAGTCTTCAATCTTTCTGTAATCTCCCCAAAGTCTGTGATAATGATCTTCAATAATCTTGAACAATCTCCCCTTTCTTGGATAAAAATTGTCTTAAAAAACAGTAACAATCTCCCCCAAGGTTGTAAAAACTTCTTTCAAACATCGGAAAGAAATTATCTTCAGATTTGGCTCTCGTTTCTTCTACAAATCAATCTTCAAAGAAAATTTCAGTAAATTCTGCTCGCATTTTGAAATATCTTAACTTTCTCTTTCAAACTTGTACAATCTTCAACAAAACTTGCAATCTTTGACACAAACTTGCAATAAACTTTCTTCAAAAACTTTCTTTCACAACCATTACTTGAAACTCACTTTCTTCAGCAAACATTTCTTCAACACCTCTTCTCCGACTTTTTGATGATTATAGCACAGAAATCATCAAAACTTCTTCAAGAAATGTCCTTGATCTTTTTCTGACCATTGATCTTAATCACTGAGCCTCTGATGGTCTGATGATTCATAAAGTATTTATCCGAATATTTTCAAATTCAGACAAATATGAATGGTAACACCTGAATCAACAAATGAATCAGTTAAAAATGTCTGTCAGTAGCACAAAGCCACTGTGTGTAACAGATACACATTGGAAAGGAGCTTTTTGATGTTCACTCCCCCAGGTCTTCCATTCAATCATCGAATAACACAAGGTTAAACTATGAACGTTTAGACAGAAAAACGAATTTCCTGTGTGTACGTGCTTGTGTATGAAAGAATTAAGCACAAGATGATTACATTAAATATTTGGCTCAAAATGTGTAAACCATTGAGACAACAACAGTGTGTGTCACTGTGATTCACGATTCAATCAAGCAAAACAATTAAGTAATAAGATTACGCAAACCTGATATGATTATTCAATCGAATTGAATGGTTACATGGTTTGAAAAACTCGATCAAGCTCTCTCTCTCTTTTCTATCTGTCGCAACTCTCTCTCTATTCTCTCTTAATTGTGTACGGCGGCTACTGATTCAACAGCCACAGAAAAACAAAACCAAATAATCTAAAATATACCTAAAACCTATTTTAAAGGAAAAGGACTAAAAACGAAAATACACAACAAATTTTGACTATTTATTACAAAGGACCTAGACTATTTGTTGAGAGTCGACTTTTCCAGCTTTGACTTCAGATTTCCATCTTCAGAAATTGATGATCTTGAATCCAATAAATCTGTGCTCTAACAAACAGTAATACACAGACTCAATTGTGCATGATCGAAGTGCGAAGGTGGGGCATACTTCCTTCTTTTTTAATATCCAGATTTTCCAAATGAAAATCAGATAGAATATGTGTTGCATCCCAAAAAAAATTGAAACATCTCTTTATTGAGAAAAAGATGAGTATCTGGTGTGGTTTAAGCAAGAGTTGGCATGGGCTAGTTGCCTGTTTCAATGATGTTCACGAAGAATTGTGAAACAACAGTAATGTAGTTGCTCGACTCAGAAAAAGTTAGTGCAGAGTTTGATATTCTTTTACTCTGTTATCACACCCTCTTTCTTTTTATCATTGAGCTCACTTCTAACCAAACTCTCTTTTCATTTTACCTCATCACACATACCCACACTCAGATATTTTGACTCCTCACCTCTCGATCAGTCAAGGATAACTTCTTGGGTAGGAAACGCTGGTTAATGTGAATCCATAGAAGTTCTGTTAAGTCCTCACACAATGAACCCATGTTATCCTATAAGCAAAGATGTTACTCAAATAGTTTAACTTTTCAGTTAAAGCACATAATGAAATACAGGTCAGATGTATGTATGCTGATGAAGATAATCATGAAGATTTGAGCATTTTAATCATGAAAGATTTTCTCAAAAACAAGTATATAGAAAAAAATGAAATGAATACCAAAGACTTGTTTGAGAATCTGACATTGTATGATAAGATCAAATATGAATGTTTTATCAATCAAGGCTTAGGTCATGAAAAATCGATATTGTCTATAAGAGCAATTATAGACATTCTTGAAAGAAACGTTTTGAATCAATCAACGCTCAACTAGTAAAGAAGTTCAAACGGGGTGTCTTACCATCGAAAATTGGTTTCAATTTGAGACATGGTAAGAACATAGTCAATAAAAGTACTAAACCGGTCTGTGTGAATACTTGACAATATATGGAAAAGATAATATACAAGTATTTATCTTTGGAAACACACGGTTTGTTTTAACATTTAAGCTCATGAAAATGAAAACATTTAAAATCACACTTATAAATTCATGAAATCATTTTGAGAATCGAGAAGTGGTTTGAACATTTAAGAACATGTTTTTCATATCTGAAAGTCGTCCTTCTTTCATACATGTATAAGATTAAGTTTAGAATATGCCTTACACTCATCTTAAATCTCATGAAGTCAGCTCAAAAGTCATACTAGATATGATCGTTTAAGCTCCCCCTCAAAATATGCATTCAGTCACAAAGTCTTCAAAGCACAAAGTCTTATTCACAAAATTTATTGAAAAAAGTAAATGACATAAAACAATAAAACGTGTTAAGAACGAGTTCTGATCAGATGTAATCAGAAGTCATTTACGCCTCCTGAAATATTGCATTCACAATATTTAACAATCAGGAAAAATATGTACTCCCCCTTGAAGGTTGATCATCTTTTTTATGCATCGGATTACAATCTCATATATGCACTGAAGTATAATCTCTTTTGATCATTGAAGTACGAGTCCTAAACTGTTGTGTTTAGAAGTCAAACTCTTTAACATTGAAGATCGGGTTTTGAATTGTATTATCCAAGAGACATTATTCGTTGAAGCACGGGTTCTGAACTGATTTATTCAGAAGCCTAGATTCTTTTACTCCCCCTTAACTTGAGATGCCTCCAACACAGAAGGATCTTTTGGCTTTGGTACCCACTGGTATTTGGGTCCATGTTTGTTAGTTGTAGTTTTGTTAGGAGTAATAGAATAAGAACCATACCAGTAATGATCATAAGTATTATGAACAAAATCATTTGCATGACAATAAGAACAATAACTCTTCTTGAGCTAACCTAATTAATTGATTTCTCGAGTAAACAAAATCAGGTTTACCTTTTCGCACATTGTTCTTCTTGGCATTTGGTGTATGCATAAATGATTTCTTACCATTCTTCTCATCATTCTTTTCATTAGAAGATGGGTTAACCTTCCAGATCAACTTCTCTTCTCCATACCTTCTTCTTTTGTATGTACATGAATCATCCACATTCCTATCATAGAAAATGTTAGTAGTACGAATCTGATCTTTAATATTGACTGTCTTTTTTGTGGAAACAGTTGTATGATATGAACTTGATGCTGTCTTGAATGAACATTCAGAGTCAGCTAAATCTTCTCTAGGTGTTTGTGGACTTAAACCTGGAGACTTCTGCTCAGTCAAAAACACCTTAGAAACAACTTCTTCAAGCTCTTTTATCTTGGAGGATAAATTGTCCCTTTCTGCAGTGAGTAGGTCAAACTTTTCCTTTAATTCAGACTTCGCATTCTTTTCATTCATAACAGTTGTTGTCAGTTTAGATAGTGACTTTGTAAGCTTCTCAATCTCAGCCTCAAATATCTTCCTTTCTTCTTCAAAATCCTTCTCAACACTCTTTCTCTGACCAGATATTTCTTTGAAAATTTCAACATTTTTCTGTTCAATCATCTTCTTTTCTTTTGCAAATTTATCTCTTTCAATGATGATCACTTTCTCAAAATAAGTTACTTGTTGAGAAAGTTTTGCACATTTAAATTCAACAACATTGTTCTCTTCAAAAGTCTTTCTAGAAAATTCAGAGAATTTATGTGCAAACCCTTTCTTTTCTTTTTCAAACTCTTCTTTGTCTTTGGAAATCTTCTCTTCCAACTCTGAAATTTGCTTTCTTAGCTCATCATTAACACTTTCCAAACCCTTAGCTATCTCCTCATTCCTACTGATAAAATCTTCTTGTTGGATTTTGACAATTTGAACTTCCAAGTCTGAGATCTTACTTTTCAACTCAGTATTCTCAGCTTGCAAACTCTGTACTTTCTCTTCAATGCTCTTACCATCCTTTAATTGTTGAGAATCAGACATCTGCTTCAGAAGATCCTCATTAATGTTCTTTAATGCATTGACTTCTTCCCTTAGTAATCTCTTTTCATCATGATATTTCTTTGATCTCTTCGAGTAATATTCAATAGATGAAATGAGATTTTTATTCTCAGTTTTGAGTTTAAAAATCTGAACTTCGTCATCATTATCAAAATATCCCATCTTGATCTTTACACTGTTTAAAATGATCTTCAGAAATCCAGAAACAAACTTAATCTGCAAAAGTCAAACTTGGTCAAATCTGAAAAGTCTTAGAAAAATTCTAAGTATAAAACTCGCAAAACAACAAAGAAGCAACTACACGCAAACTATGATGTGCACATTTGAGGTTCACGCACAACAAATAATACGAGAACAAGGTTCACGCATGGAGAGTCGTGCGAGTTCGGACTTCGCGCACGCTGACCTTTGCGTGTTTCTTCTTCGCGCAAACCACTACGTGTGAGTTCTTTCAGGTGTCACTTCACGAAATTCCGTTGCGCGTTTAACACTTAGAAAATATTTCTCACTTTTTGTTCACGCAAAACAAAAACTTCGCGCAAAACACAGAAATGAACATTAGAAACTCGCACAATGTATCTTGCGTGTTTCTACTTCTCACACATCACAACTTGCGTGTTCTTCATCCTGAACAAAAATCTATGTTTTGCATGTTCTTCAGGATGGCTTTTGCGCGTTTTTCAGAACTAGCGTGATCTTCACTTATCGAACAAAAACTTGAACTTTTTCTCTGAATTCAACTCAAATCTTCATCAATTGATCTGAAACTCTGCAGATAAGTCCTATTCCATCTTTCGATCATATTACAATTAATGAATTTCAATCTAAAGCAACATAATTACTAATTCGATCTAGACTTAGTTAGTTTACAGACTCGAACAAAACTTTACAAAAAATCCAAAATTCACACGAATCTTTTGGGAATTGGACTAAACAATACAAACAGAAAGTGATCTAGATGAAAAATCAAGTACAATGACACAAAAATCAGATCTAAAACATGACTGGATTGCAAAATCAAATCTGAATAGGACGTTTTGCGATTTCTTGAAATGTCGACCCAAAAACTTTTGAATTGAACCTTGTTTTCTGAATTTCTTTCTGCTCTGATACCAATTGTGTGTCCCACAATCAGGGTAAATCAATATAGATGACAACCAAATTCAATCAATCTCTATTTCTATTTCTATTTCAATTTCAACATCAAATACAGTATGAATGCTCTCAAGACTATTTCTCTCTCTATAACATACGCGTTCAGTACTCTGTTCTTAGTCTAATGATTCTACTAACGAAAAACTCTTATATCTAAAACAGTTACAACATTGACCTTTGACTTTTCTTTATTACACAATACTTTGACTTTATGCTTGAAGGGTTTTGACTTGAGCTTTTGACTTTGACTTTGACTTTCAGTCTTCATGATCTGTTGGGAACTGAAAGAATTGCTTAAGTATGGTTACTACTGCCAGTACAATGGAGTTAGTACTGCTGGAGTTAGTACTGCCAGATCAAAGTTAATACTGCTGAATGATATTAATACTGCTCATGAAGTTAGTGCTGCTTATGAGATGAAGGCTTCGTATGGCAAGGATGACAGATGTATTGACTGAAGATAATCATGGAAAGTCTTGGAGATAACTATGGAAGATTATACTGAAGATCTTTTATATTTTGTAATTATCTTTTATCTTTAGTATATGTATAGACTTAGTCAGAATAGTTTAGAATTAATTTTTGATTCTGAGTTTTTGTTTTCATAGAGAGAATTAACCTCAAGGTTTAGAACCCTAGTTCTAGAGAAGTAGAATTCGTATTGGTGAGCCTGTTCATCAATATTGAGGTTTTGTTTGAAATCTTGTAGCTTTAAATCATTCAATAAAGTTTACAATTTGTGATTTGTGATTTCTGATTCACTGTTTCATTGATCTTTGAATATTAAAGTGTTATTCCGCAAACTCCTTTAATATTGTTTCTGAGTGTTTATTCTTGTTAAGAATTCAGATCCTGACATGATCTTGTATCCAACATATTTTTGCACTAACAAAATCTGTTAGAGATCTTGTTGAACCATAACAATAACATTCAAGACATGTATATAAAGTAAACGAGTTGTAGGATGAACCCACTATACTAGGTGTTGGCTAAAACCTAGAAACCACCAAGTCCTAGCAAAGAAGATGACACAAAAGCTTGTTCAAATACTTGAGCTCCTTCCTCTTAGGTGATAGCAAACCCTAGACGAGAAGTTATGGATGATCTTGAGTGAGTTCAACAGTGTGTGAAAACGCCCTAAATGCAGAGAGAAATTGGCCTTGAATATGATTTTTGTGATAAATGGCCAAAGAAAATCGGTCCAAGCATTAAATACTAGCTTTTTGGCCGACAACGATAGTGTCCAGGGAGAGTTCCCTCTGGTACAATCGCTGAGATTGTACTAAAGGGGTCCCCGGGCGTAAGAGTTCCTAGAGAGAGTGCCCTATGGCACAATCGCGGGCACAATCGCTGAGATTGTATTGCGAGTACCCTAAAGTCGACGATTGTAACACTGGTGATAGGGACATATGTCCAATCGTTGTCACTATCACCCCAGGCCTCAAGAGCTTCGAAACTCCACTTTTTTGTGCGGTCAACAAGTCGGTTCGCCTGGTCATTGTCAATAGCTTATTCCAATATAAATTATTAATAAGATGAGTCATAAGGGTATAAAAAAGCCAATTTTACTTACCAAAAATTACGGGTGTTACATAGTGAGGGACTTGCAATGTGATTGCATAGGGGCAGACCTATTAGGAGCTGGCGGGGCAGGCTCCTGTACACTTGCTTACTCGTTTATTGCAAGAGAAAAAAAATTAGGTGTCTGAAAAGTGCATCAACTTGATTTTGAGGGGTGTCTATAAATACTTGGAAACCAAATCTATAATATAAAATTAAACATGGGTGGATGGTTGAATTACCAGTCTACATGCCAGAGGTTGTGTGTTTAAGTCTTATTTCAAGTGAAAAAATAATTTTTTATCTTTCTGTTTTAAGCTCTAGGCTTTGCCAAGAGCATTAAATCAGCCATACAATGCTATTTCTAAAAATATTAACAGCAAAAATATAGTTAGAAGAATCGAACTCACAACCTCAGATACAATTATAGGCATTACTACCACTATGTCAAGATAACAGTTTGTTAAATTTTCTCCCATTTAGATTTTTTTATTAATTTCATGATTTAGTTTCCTTCCCAATGTCAATTCATCTTAAAAATCATCACTTTTTATCTCATTTTCAAGAAAACATATATTTAATTTAAAGATCAAGGTCGATTCCATTTCAAAAAAATGTATTTTATTTCCTAAATCGATAAACTAACTTCCCCAGGTCAAACCGCGTTGATTTTCTCCCTCGGTCAAACCGTGATTTTACGGACCTTTGATTCACCTTCAAGATGAACCTGCTAAAAAAACAAAACCTGGATACACGACTGTTATCGGATGTGATTACAATTTGCATGTAACTTTTACAAATGAGATGTGTGCTCTTATATGATAATTGTGGAACCATGGCAATGAAAACGTTTGTAAAGGTTGGAAGTTAAGTTGCAATGCCATTTTTTTGTTACCATGGGTGTCTAGCCAGTTTGTGCGCACCTCGAATAATCCTAACGGTCTTGAAAAATAGTCAAGAAAATCCCAGTGGCCTTGCAGTTTTGGTCCCTATGGTTGCCACCCACTAGCAACTATCGTCCCTCTTTTGAACTAATTACAATTTTGCTCATTGTATTTGTTGGATCCCAGATTTAATCTTATAACAATGATATAAAACAATTAATAAGAATAAGAACAACAGAAGCAATATAGTTTTAATATCAAAGCAGATTCATTATCACAGTTTATAATAAGATATATAAATCGTAGAAGATCTTTCTCTTGAATACTTTCAGTATATTAAAAGATGATTCATATACAAGATCTATCAAAAGCACACTTTTGTCAATGGAGTGATGGTCCTATTTATAGGACCATAAATTGTACAGTGTACAATTCTGACATAAAAAGCATGCTTGAACAGTGCCTTACCTAAAAGGTAAGCTCAAGACATGCTTGAATAGTGACCTACTCTAAAAAGTAAATCTTATCAGTGATGACGTGTCATCTGTTCTTCTGTCAATACTTGTATTACTTTAGCTTTCTTCGGAGAGGGGTCTTCAGATCTCTGATGTAGGTACCTCTGATGAAGCCATCTCTGATGTCTTCTGTTGAAATTCTCTAACTCTAGAACAATCTTCAGAGGCAGGTTTGTCCTCTGAAGTCTATCTCTGGAAGTCCTCTGAAATAGGACTTAGAATATTTTCAATACTTTTACAATTTAGAATTGGGGTTAACAATCTCCCCCTAATTATTGAAAATAAAAAAATTGCAACACTAGCAGATAAAGAAAATTTAATCTAGAAAGCATAGAGGAGAAAGTTATCCTCTTTAAATGTTAATTCTTCAAATGATGAAAATTACAAAACAAAGAAGATAACAAAAGCAACAAAAAGTTACAAATAAACTAATTACTTTCACCAGAGCATATCCTATGGAACTTCATTATCAGCTCTCTGAAGTTAATCATTGATCGAATTTCCAAGTCTAGCTTTGCCAATAGGTCAGCTATATGTCGTTCTTTCTTTGTATGAATCATCTTCAATACACCCATTAGAGTCCCATCTGAGTATTTAGCGACCTCTGAAGCCAGGAATATTTTCTTGACTTTATTCACTTTGTAGACAAATCCCATAGGTTCTGGAATTATTGAGCCGGTCTTGTACTTGTCTGAATCAGGGATCTTCTCTAATGGTTCAGTAACTCTGAGCTTTTCTTCTCCTAGATTCAGAGCTATCTGAAAGTCCAATTTTGCTCTAAGTTGGATGTGAGCGTTCATGGCACTGTAAACATCATACTTACCCATTCTGTTTTGTCTTCCTCTGTCATATCTTGTTACATAGCATGCATGAAGTTGAGGCAGATCATACGAGTTTAGATTTACAAGATCATTATCATCGAACTCGTAAACCTTCTTGTCAGCTCGGATAACAACGAAATGCCTGTTTATTATTTTGTTGTAGGCAAAATTCTTTTCAGAGATATAATTTATTTTAATGATGATCTCCTCTGAATAGACTTGCTCTACAAGTTGTGTTTTTGCTTTGATGAACCTTTTCTCATAATCTTGCATATTTTCCTTGATCCTTGGGTTCAGAGGAAGCACTTGGGTGTTATCTAGATTGAATTCGGAGTAGAGGTATCTGAAATGATCTTCGATTGCTATCTCTGGCTCTGAGGCAAAAAAGATTGGGGGTTGGGTGAACCTCGATATGGCAGGAATACCAATGCTTGTCTTCTGAACAGGTTCTTTTGGAGGATCCTTGTTAAGACACAGTCTCATTGGATTCAAGATCATACAATACGAAGATCGCAATCTGAAGCTAAAGCAGACAAGTCAACTCTTAAATATTAGTCTAAGTCGTTTGTAATAAAATAGTCAAAGTTAGTTTGAATTTTATTTTATAGTATTGTAATAGTTTAGTTTCTAGTAGTTAGTTAGTTATATTATTTAGTTAGAAATAATATCTAGATATTAAATCTAGATATTATCTTAGGAAGTGTGTTCAACACACTAGATATATTTGTGATATCTCTCAACTCTCTCTAACAATCAGATCATAATTAACACATACAAACACACACTTAAAGGTGTAAAAGAGAGAATACACAGAGAACACATTTCATGCTTGAATCAGATCAACCTTGTAATCGTTGTTATAAATCAATACAGGTTGGTAATCATATTGTGTCGTTAATCTATAAACTTGATAAGTATTGTGGACCCACAATTGGTATCAGAGCCTGATAAAGATCAAATCAAGTTTTTCAAGAAAAAACGTCTCTGTGTTCTGTGTTCTGTGTTCTAAATCGATTTTGAGATTTAAACTGTTTTAGGTGTTAAAATCGATTAGGTTGTGATCGAAATACAAGCTAGATCGAGTTGTGTGTGATTAATTTCAGTATTAAGCTTTATTCGAATTCCAATTTGTGGTTTTAGTGAGAAAACAGTCGAGAACTTTAAGTCACTGTGCTATCAAACTATTTTCGAAATAGTGTGTTTAAGTGAGATCGAGTGCTTAAAATCAGTTCTAGAAGTGTTTCTAGACATATTGGTAGAGATTTGTACTGCTAATCGACAAAGAAAACAAGTTTCAGTTGATTTTTCGTAGAACAGGACGAACATACGCAAAGCAGAAGAAGAACACACGCAAAGTCCCACTTTGCGCGTCCCAAGTGAAACGCAAAGTCCCACTTTGCGCATCCCAAGTGAAACGCAAAGTCCCACTTTGCACGTCCCAAGTGAAACGCAAAGCCCACTTTGCGCTCCTCAAGCCATACGCAAAGCATACTTCTCGGATCATACAGCATACGCAAACCTCATATCACGTGTTCATCTTCTCGAAAAAAAATCAAGTCTACTTTGCGCCTCCAACAGGAAACGCAAACCTCAATTTTGCGCTTCCAACGTAAATCGCAAACCTTACTTTGTGTGTCCCATTAGAAACGCAAACCTCAACTTCGCGCTTCTCTCTTGAAACGCAAAACTCAACTTTGTGCGTCCCACTTGAAACGCAAACCTTCTCAATACGCAAAGCTTCTATTCCATACTTAGCGGGACCCCCGTGCTAAGTCTGCCTAGGTGGACAAAATTTCTTGAGTGATCAAATTTTATCTGGACTAACGGTCAAATCCAAGTTCTTATTTATATATAATACAGGATGACTTCAAAAGACGCTCTTTCCATTGGCACGGATGTCAAACCCCCAGTTCTGTTCAAAGGGGATTACGAACAATGGAAAGACAGATTTCTTGACTTTGTGGATCGACACTCAAACGGAGATAACATTCTTTTATCAATAAAAGAAGGTCCCATGGCACCACTTTCTGTCCAAGTACCTGATGATGATGATAATGATGCTGAAGATGATTCTTCTGACAGTGAGGATGGGAACGTGGAAAGAGAACAGAAGATGAAAACTGTTACGCTAGAGTATGCCCAATTTTCTGATGAACAAAAGAACCGTTTCAATGCTGATAAGCAAGCAAGATCTTTACTTCTTCAAAGTATCCCTAATGATATCTATATCAAAATAGACAGCTACAAAGTTACTGCTAAGAAGATGTAGGATCAACTTCAAAAGATGATGATGGGATCTAAGGTTGGAAACCAGATGAAAGTCGCAAACTGTATAAACAGTTACGAAGAATTCAAAGCCTTTGAAGATGAAAGCCTAGCTGACACTTATGATTGATATGTTCTGCTTCTGAACGAGCTGTCAAAGAATAAAGTTAAGAAGAAACAAATAGAGAACAACGTCAAGTTTCTCAGTGTCCTTCAACTAGAATGGAAGAAGCATACACGAAGAATGAAACAGATGAAAGATCTGTCTGACATTCCACTCCACGAAGTGTATGAGACACTAAGGCAGAACGAAGAGGAAGTAGAAGAGAAACGGAATGAAAAGAATAAAAAGGAAGTTGAGAAAGTTCCTGATTCAGTTGCACTTGTTGTCAAAGATAAGAAGAAAAAGAAGAAAGTAATTACAAGTTCTGAATCAGAAACTGAATCTGATGGAGATGATGGAGAAAGTCTCAAGCAAGCACTGCAATTACTGACCCGTGCATTCCAAAAGAAATTCTACAAGAAACCGGGATCAAATTCACAGAGATATTCTTCATCAAGCTCCAAGAACCGTGAGCATAGAGAAAGAGTAGAAGGAAGTAGATCTCAAGAGAAGAAACCAAGAGAAAGGAAGAAATCTGGGAATGACTACACCAGTACAGACAAGAAACCGATGTGTTAGAGCATAAATATGTTGAATTCAAGATCATAAAAATTGAAGACAAAAGATCAAGAAGTCAAAGCTGAGAAAGTCAACTCTTATCAAAAGTCAAAGTCTTTTGTTAATAAAGTCAAAGTCAATGTATTTGTAATTTGTTTCTTTGTAATTGTCAAGGGTATAAATACCTTTGTTGTCTTTGTAATCTGTAGAGAACACTTATTGTAAACAATTAGAGAAGAGGTAATTAGAAAATCATTCTAGAGAGAGAGAGTATTTGTAGAGAGAGAAAGTTGAGAGTTTGTAATATTCGATTGAGATCAATGATATGTGATTACGAAATTTTCATCTTGATTGTTGTTTGTATCAATTAGAACTTGAATCTGGGAATAACAATTGGTATCAGAGCAGATCCAAATCGAAATTTCAAGAAAATCAGAAAGTTCGTTTTTACTATTCAACGAAGTCAAGATCAAATCCGAGTTTTAGTGAGTTTTTGGTTCTGTAATTGATTAGATTTTGTTCAAATAGCTTAATCGATCGAGTCTGTATAGGTGTTATCAAGTACTGCACTGTAATCAATTCGAATTTTCGAATTTTTGTGGTTGTTGTATTCACGAGTTCTTGACACTGTATGTGTATCAAATTTGTAATTTTTGTGTATTTGATCGAAAATCAGTGTTAGTTTTGTGTTCGAATTGGTTAGACGTGTGAATTGTCGAAGTATAGAGTTGAATTTCTAGGTTTAAATGAGTTTTTGGTGCGATTTTGTTCGGTTTTAGAGGTTTGCGGGTGTTCTTCAGGTTTGCGTTTGATTCATCGAGATTTGCGTTCCATTCAAACAGGTTTGTGGGTCATTCATCAAGATATGTGTAAGTTCTTCAGAGGTTTGCGGGTCATTCAAAGTTTGCGGGTGTATTCAACGAGACACGCAAAGTGATATTTGCGTTTTCAACAAGAACCGAGAAGCAAGCTTTGCGTCTGTAACTACAAACGCAAAGTAGGGTAGCGGGACCCCCGTGCTAAGTCTGCGGAGGGGGACATAGTTCTGATTGTGATCAAAATTTCTGAATTTTTATTTCAAGTTTTTCTGTATTTCTTGAGATTTCATATTTTGGATTAACGATCATTTTTGTCAAGTTCTTTTTGTTTACAGGTATTCAAGATGGGATATCTTTCTGATGGTGATGAAAAGAAGATTCACAAGCTCAAATTAGAAAACAAAAATCTTGCTTCCTCAGTTGACTACTACACAAAGAAGTCAAAGAGATATTCTGATGAAAGCAAGCTACTGAGAGAAGAAGTCAGTGTGTTAAAGAAGATAAATGAAGATTTGCTGAAACAGACTTCTGGTCTTATTGAAGAAAAGGTCTTCTTTTTGGAAGCTGAAAACACTGAGTTAAAGAACAAGGTTTCAGAATTAGAAGATCACATTGTCAAGTTTCAGCAAACAGGGTGTGCTAATGAAAGGAAGATCTTTGAATTAGAATTGCAAATTGTTGAAGAAAGATCAGTTTTTGAGAAAGAAAAGAAAGAATTTGCTAAGAAATTCTCAGAGTTTTCAAGAAAATGTGCTGACGAGAAGAAAACAGTTGAGCTGAAATGTTTAAAGCTTTCTCAACAGATTTCAGAATTTGAGAAAGTAATTATTCTGGAAAGAGAAAAGTTTGCAAAGGAAAGAAAGACCATAGAGCAAAAGAATGTTGGGATATTCAAAGAAATATCTGGTCAGAGGACAAATGCTGAAATGGGCTTTGAGGAAGAAAGAAGCTTATTTGAAGCAGAGATAAAGAAGCTAACTGCAAAGTTATCTGAGCTATCTACTAGTGTGCTTATAGAGCAGCAAACTAAGTCTGAATTCAAAACGAAGATTGACCTTATTGTAAAAGAAAGAGACAGTTACTCTTCAAAGGTAAAAGAGCTTGAAAAAATTGTTTCAAAGGTGGTGGTGACTGAGCAAACGACTCCAGAGTCAAAAATCCACTCACCTAGAAATAGTTCAGTTGGTTCTAATAAGCCAGCATCAAACTCACATCAGCAAACTGTTTCTACAAAAAGGTCATTTAAATCTTCCAATCAGATTCGTACTACTAATATTTTCTATGATAGCAAAATAGATGGTTCTGGTACACATAGAAGAAAGAGATATAAAGAAGAAAAACTGGTATGGAGAGTGAAACCAGTGGTTGAAAATGAGACGAATGATGAAAAGAAGGAAGAAAAGAAAGGAAAGAAGGAAGAGAAGAAAAGTAACAAATCATTTGTACATGCATCAACAGCCAAGAAGAACAAAGTGCTGAAAGGTAAACCTGATCTTGCTTATTCGAGAGATCAATTGATCAGGTTATCTAAAAAGAGGTATTGTTCTTATTGTCGTACTTATGATTTTGTTCATAAAGCTAATGATCATTACTGGTATGGTTCTTATTCTGTTACTCCCATTCGAACTGCAACTAACACACATGGACCCAAATACCAGTGGGTACCAAAGCCGAAAAGTGAATCTGTGTTGCAGGCACCTACAGTCAAGGGGGAGTAAGAGAACCAAGGCTTCTGAACAAATCAGTTCAGGACCCGTACTTCAATGAAGTTTGACTTCTAAACACAACAGTTTAGGACTCGCTCTTCAATGATGAAAAAGAAATGCTACTCCCGGGCTGATAAGAGATTGTACTCAGATACTCCAACGAGGATATCCACCTTCAAGGGGGAGTACATATTTTTCTGAAATTTTTACATCCGATAGATATGACGAACTACATTCCAAAAGGAGTTGTAGATCTCTATCATGTATTTTATAACTGACATATTTTAGATGCATAATTTCAGGGGGAGTAAAAGGATTATGATTTCTGATTATTTCAGATCAGAACTCGTATTTTAATCGTTTTACCGCTTTATGTCATTTTTTTTTTGAATAAATTTTTGTGTATAAATTTTGACTAGACTTTGAGACTTATGCAGAATGAGAGAAGCTGAAACGATCATATCTTTTTGACTTCAGCTGACTTTATGAGTGTTAAGATTGAGCGAAAAGGTAAATTTCTTATCTTAATCTCAAATGTATCTAAAAAGAAGGACAACTTTCAGATATAGAAAACATGTTCTTAAATGTTCAAACCACTTCTCGAATTTTAAACAGATTTTATAATTTGGAAGTGTGATTTTAAATGTTTTCATTTTATTTTTGTGCTTCATTGATAAACAAACCGTGTGTTATCCAAAGATTAATACTTGTGTATTGTCTTTTCATATACTTTCAAGTATTCACACACACTGGTTTGATTTCTTGTTCAAATAGTTCTTACCATGTCTCATATTGAAACATAATTTTTCGATGGTAAGACACCCCGCTTGTACTTCAAAGAATTTTGAGCGTCATTTCATTTCAAAACGTCATTTCAAGAATGTCTATATCTTGGTTCATATAGACAATATCCATTATTCTTGACCTTAAGCTTTGATTGATATATCATTTCATTTCTGATCATTTTCATACAATGTCAGATTTTCAAACAAGTGTTTTGCATTCATGTTCATTCATTCAGTATACTTGTTTGAAAATATTTCAATGTCTAAAAATGCTCAAATTTTCATGATTATATTTTATGAGCATACATTCGTCTGACATTTGTATATGAGCTTTAACTGTTATAGTTAAATCATCTGAGCAACATTATGCTTTTATAGGAAATATGGGTTCTTTGTGCTAGGAATTATCTGAACTTCTATGGAATCACGTTAACCAGTGATTTCTACCCAAGAAGTTAATCCATAGAGATTGAGTGTGAGGAGTCAAAAAGAAATGAGTGTGGGTTGTGTGATGAGGTAAAATGGAAAAGAGAGTTTGGTTAGTAGTGCGCTTAATGATTAAAAGAAAGAGGGTGTGAGATCAGAGTAAAGGAATATCAAACTCTGCACCAACTACTTTATGAGCCGGGCAATCACATTACTAATGTTTCATATTTCTTCGTGAACGTTATTGAAACAGGCAACTAGCCCATGCCAACTCTTGACTAAACCCCACAAGCTACTTATTTTCTTCTCAAAAAGAAAATGTTTCACATTTTAAAGGGGACGCAACACATAATCTATCTGATTTTCATTTGGAAAATCTGGATATTGAAAAAGAAGGAAGTCTACCCCACCTTCGCATTTCAATCATGCACATTGAGTCTGTGTTTATCTACTGTTGTCTCAGTGGTTTACACAATTTTGAGCCTTATTGAAAAGCAATTATTTGTGTTTAATTCTTTCTACACATGCACGAGCACACAAGGAATTTGTTTCTTTGTTATAACATTCATAGAAATTGCCTTTGTGATATTTCGATGATTGGATGGAAGCCCTGGGGGAGTGAACATTACAAAAGATCCTTTATATTGTGTATTCGTTACACACAGTGACTTTGTGTTACTGACAGGCATATTAACTGATTCATCTTTTGATTCAGGAGTTACATGTTCTTATTTTGTCTAGATTTGTAAAGATCTAGATGAATACTTGGTTATGGATCACAGAATCAGAGGCTCAGTTTGACATATCAGATTGGTCAAAGACATTTCTTGGAGAAAGTTTTGATGATCAGATGCTCTATTCATCTAAAAGGGGGAGAAGATATCAAGAAATGTGTGATTCAAAGCAATATTGAAGTTGTGAAAGAAAGTTATTAAAGAAAGTTTGCTAAAAGAATTAAAAGATTTCAGAATTGTTGAAGATAAGTTTGTTCAAGGTTGATAAGAGAAAGTTCAAAGAATTTCGAATGCAAGCAGATTTTGGAGAAAGTTTATTTGAAAAAAGTTGGATAAATCGTTCAGAGCTGAAAATGAAGATAATTTCTTTCAATGTCTGAAAGAGGTTTGCTTACAACCTTGGGGGAGATTGTTATTTTTTTAAAGATCAGATATTGGGAAGATTGTTGAAAGTTTTTGAAGACAAAGCTAAAGAAGAATTTCATCGTGTTAAGGGGGAGTTTGTATATCTTGTTAGTATCAAAGGGGAGATTACAAGAGAAGATAAAGATTTTTCAAAGGGGAGAAGACATAATCAGTTGCTGCTCTTCCACCAAACCAGAATGATGGGTGTTAGGTCATGATATCATAATGGTGAAGATATCTGCTCATGAGTTTTTCTTCAGATATCTACAAAGATCAATTTCAAAGACAAATGGTGAAGATAATCTATAAGAGATAATTCGTGAAAATTCGTTTTTCAAAAGACGATCAAGAGATCAGAGTGATGAAGATAAAGTTTTTGAAAGATTCCTCGAAGTTTCAAGTTTCAAAGATTTCAAAAGATTCCTGAAGATTTCAAAGTTTTGTTCAAGACTTGTTGACTTTCCAAAGATGCAATGTGAAAGACTTTTCAAGCTTATCTGAAGATTCTTCAAAGATTAGAAGACTTTCTCATCAACATTTTCGTGATTTAAACAAGCTGAGGACACAACAGTTAGTGATTGGACTTCCTGAATTAAAGATTGAACAAAAGGTAGATTGGGAAGAAAATGATTGTATTATTCACAATCTAGAGAGAGAAAGACTTTCTCTCACTAGAAACACTTACAACATTTAAGTCTACATTGTGCAAGAAAAGTTACAAACAAATTACAAACATCTCCTATTTATACGCCAATTACCCATGTTACAACATTTAAGGCTACATTCTGATGTGGACAGTAACCTCGACTGAGTGCACATAAAGACAACTTTTAACTTTAGTAAACCCAACACATTCCTTAACGCTCACAAGAATGATAGGTGTGAATTATGACATGACATTCAAAGTGCATCTTCAGTATATAACATCAAATCTGTCTTTTACCGCGAGTTGAATAGGAATTCAGCTTAAGAACTTAATCTGGTATGCTTGTCGGAGGATGCAACATGTAGCAAACACTACTAGGTAGGGTAGAAGATTTATCCGAGGAAAAATTTGACAGTTAAATCTCACAAGGCAAATTGTCGCAAAAATGGGTGTGAACAGTAACTTGTCGCAAATGCTCAGAACTCGCAGACCATTTAAACTCGCAGAACAAAAAAAAACTCGCAAAGCATTGTTCATAAAGCTTCGCGCTAAACGTGATGTGCGTGTTCTTGAAACTCGCAGGCCTCTTCATGCGCGTTTTATGCCTTAGAAAAAATCTGACAAAATCCAAACTCGCTAAGCATGAAACTCGCAGACCGAAGGAAAATAATCGCCCAAACTCGCAAGCTTCGACTTGCGCGTTTAGTAAACTCGTACGCTGCATCTAGTGCTTTTGCTCAAACTCGCAAGCTTCGAGTTGCGCGTTTCCCAAACTCACACGCTTCATCTAGCGCGTTTCAGGACTTAGAAAAATTTGACAATATCAAATTCGCAGACGTCCTTAGCGCGTTTCTCTCTATCCTTACGCGTTCTTCAGCTAGCGCGTTCTACAGATGAATCTTGCGCGTTTTCGACGAACTTGCGCGTTCTTCTATGAACTTGCGCGTTCTTGCAATCTAGCGCGTTTTCGAGTCTGAGATCTTGAAAACACCAAATCTTTCACATTTCTTCGATTTCTGAGATGAAACTTTGTGAGCATGTTCGAAATATACTCCTAAACAACTTTGTAGTTGATGATCTTGTATAAAAACATCTAGATACAAGGATTCAATCACAGCATAGTAAAAAAAATATTTCGAACCAAAAAATCTCAAAATCGAACAATTCTTCTAATCTAATTGAAATTACACAAAGTGATTGATTACAAATGGTTCGACTCTAATCACATCATCAATCTAGCATCAAATCTCGATCGATTAAGCTCCAAAATGAAGAATTTGAAAATCTCGTTACTGTTCATGCGACTACAGTACTGTTCCATTGAAAAAATCACGAATTCGATCGTTTCGATGAATGATTTCTTCGATTAGGCTCTGATACCACATGTTAGGTCATGAATTGGTAATTAAATCAATGTAGAAAGATTGAACAAAAGGTAGATTGGGAAGAAAATGATTGTATTATTCACAATCTAGAGAGAGAAAGAGTTTCTCTCACTAGAAACACTTACAAATTTAAGGCTACATTGTGAATGAAAAGTTACAAACAAATTACAAACATCTCCTATTTATACCCCAAATACCCATTTTACACAAATTAGCCCAACCCATTATGCTAATGACAAAGCCTATTGCAGTAAGGATGACTTTAAAAACTTTCTAAATACAGTACATTAACATTCTCCCCCTAAAGTTTTGTAAAGGAATCATCTCTTATCAGCTTCAGCTCTTCTCCCCGTTGATTTCTTTGAAAAACTTTAGCATTGCGTAAATTTCAAACAGCTCCGGCTCCCCCTTGAAAGTAGCTCTTATTCTTGGAGTATCAACTGAAATATCAGATCTGATGTGGACAGTAACCTCGACTGAGTGCACATCAAGACAACTTTTAACTATAGTAAACCCAACACATTCCTTAACGCTCACAAGAATGATATGTGTGGATTACGACATGACATTCAAAGTGCATCTTCAGTATATAACATCAAATATGTCTTTTACCGCGAGTTGAATAGGAATTCAACTTATGAACTTAATCTGATATGATTGTCGGAGGATGCAACATGTAGCAAACACTACTGGGTAGGGTAGAATATTTATCTGAGGAAAAATTTGACAGATAAATCTCACAAGGCAAATTGTCGCAAAAATGGGTGTGAACAGTAACTTGTCGCAAATGCTTAGAACTCGCAGACCATTTAAACTCGCAGAACAAAAAAAACTCGCAAAGCATTGTTCATAATGCTTCGCGCTAAACGTGATATGCGTGTTCTTGAAACTCGCAGGCCTCTTCATGCGCGTTTTATGCCTTAGAAAAAATCTGACAAAATCCAAACTCGCTAAGCATGAAACTCGAAGACCGAAGGAAAATAATCGCCCAAACTCGCAAGCTTCGACTTGCGCGTTTAGTAAACTCGCACGCTGCATCTAGCGCTTTTGCTCAAACTCGCAAGCTTTGAGTTGCGCGTTTCCCAAACTCGCACGCTTCATCAAGCGCGTTTCAGGACTTAGAAAAATTTGACAATATAAAACTCGCAGACGTCCTTAGCGCGTTTCTCCCTATCCTTACGCGTTCTTCAGCTAGCACGTTCTACAGATGAATCTTACGCGTTTTCGACGAACTTGCGCGTTCTTCGATGAACTTGCGCGTTCTTGCGATCTAGCGCGTTTTCGAGTCTGGGATCTTGAAAACACCAAATCTTTCACATTTCTTCGATTTCTGAGATGAAACTTTGTGAGCATGTTCGAAATTTACTTCTAAACAACTTTGTAGTTGATGATCTTGTATAAAAACATCTAGATACAAGGATTCGATCACAACACAGTAAAAAAAACATTTTTAACAAAAAAATCTCAAAATCGAACAATTTTTCTAATCTAATTGAAATTACACAAAGTGATTGATTACAAATGGTTCGACTCTAATCACATCATCAATCTAGCATCAAATCTCGATCGATTAAGCTCCAAAATGAAGAATTTGAAAATGTCGTTAGTGTTCATGCGACTACAGTACTGTTCCATTGAAAAAATCACGAATTCGATCGTTTCGATGAATGATTTCTTGGATTAGGCTCTGATACCACATGTTAGGTCATGAATTCGTAATTAAATCAATGTAGAAAGATTGAACAAAAGGTAGATTTGGAAGAAAATGATTTTACTATTCACAATCTAGAGAGAGAGTTTCTCTCACTAGAAACACTTACAACATTTAAGGCTACATAGTGAATGAAAAGTTACAAACAAATTACAAACATCTCCTATTTATACCCCAATTACCCATGTTACACAAATTAGCCCAACCCATTATGCTAATGACAAAGCCTATTGCAGTAAGGATGACTTTACAAAACTTTCTAAATACAGTACATTAACATTCTCCCCCTAATGTTTTGTAAAGGAATCATCTCTTATCAGCTTCAGCTCTTCTCCCCCTTGATTTCTTTGAAAAACTTTTGCATTGCGTAAACTTCAAACAGCAACGGCTCCCCCTTGAAAGTAGCTCTTACTTTTGGAGTATCAACTGAAATATCAGATATGATGTGGACAGTAACCTCGACTGAGTGCACATAAAGAAAACTTTTAAAATTTAGTAAACCCAACACATTCCTTAACGCCCACAAGAATGATATGTGTGGATTATGACATGACATTCAAAGTGCATCTTCAGTATATAACATTAAATCTGCCTTTTACAGCGAGTTGAATAGGAATTCAGCTTAAGAATTTAATCTGGTATGCTTGTTGGAGGATGCAACATGTAGCAAACACTACTGGGTAGGGTAGAAGATTTATCTGAGGAAAAATTTGACAGTTAAATCTCACAAGGCAAATTGTCGCAAAAATGGGTGTGAACAGTAACTTGTCGCAAATGCTCAGAACTCGCAGACCATTTAAACTTGTAGAACAAAAAAAAATCGCAAAGAATTGTTCATAATGCTTCGCGCTAAACGTGATGTGCGTGTTCTTGAAACTCGCAGGCCTCTTCATGCGCGTTTTATGCCTTAGCAAAAATCTGACAAAATCCAAACTCGCTAAGCATGAAACTCGCATACCGAAGGAAAATAATCGCCCAAACTCGCAAGCTTCGACTTGCGCGTTTAGTAAACTCGTACGCAGCATCTAGCGCTTTTTCTCAAACTCGCAAGCTTCGAGTTGCGCGTTTCCCAAACTCACACGCTTCATCTAGCGCGTTTCAGGACTTAGAAAAATTTGACAATATCCAACTCGTAGACGTCCTTTGCACGTTTCTCTCTATCCTTGCGCGTTCTTCAGCTAGCGCATTCTACAGATGAATCTTGCGCGTTTTCGACGAACTTGCACGTTCTTCGATGAACTTGCGCGTTCTTGCGATCTAGCGCGTTTTCGAGTCTGAGATCTTGAAAACACCAAATCTTTCACATTTCTTCGATTTCTGAGATGAAACTTTGTGAGCATGTTCGAAATATACTTCTAAACAACTTTGTAGTTGATGATCTTGTATAAAAACATCTAGATACAAGGATTCGATCACAACACAGTAAAAAAAATATTTCGAACCAAAAAATCTCAAAATCGAACAATTCTTCTAATCTAATTGAAACTAAACAAAGTGATTGATTACAAATGGTTCGACTCTAATCACATCATCAATCTAGCATCAAATCTCGATCGATTAAGCTCCAAAATGAGGAATTTGAAAATCTCGTTACTGTTCATGCGACTACAGTACTGTTCCATTGAAAAAAATCACGAATTCGATTGTTTCGATGAATGATTTCTTCGATTAGGCTCTGATACCACATGTTAGGTCATGAATTCATAATTAATTCAATGTAGAAAGATTGAACAAAAGGTAGATTGGGAAGAAAATGATTGTATTATTCACAATCTAGAGAGAGAAAGAGTTTGTCTCACTAGAAACACTTACAACATTTAAGACTACATTGTGAATGAAAAGTTACAAACAAATTACAAACATCTCCTATTTATACCCCAATTACCCATGTTACACAAATTAGCCCAACCCATTATGCTAATGACAAAGCTTATTGCAGTAAGGATGACTTTAAAAACTTTCTAAATACAGTACATTAACATTCTCCCCCTAAAGTTTTGTAAAGGAATCATCTCTTATCAGCTTCAGCTCTTCTCCCCCTTGATTTCTTTGAAAAACTTTAGCATTGCTTAAACTTCAAACAGCTCCGACTCCCCCTTGAAAGTTGCTCTTATTCTTGGAGTATCAACTGAAATATCAGATCTGATGTGGACAGTAACCTCGACTGAATGCACATAAAGACAACTTTTTACTTTAGTAAACCCAACACATTCCTTAACGCTCACAAGAATGATATGTGTGGATTACGACATGACATTCAAAGTCCACCCTCAGTATATAACATCAAATCTGTCTTTTACCGCGAGTTGAATAGGAATTCAGCTTAAGAACTTAATCCGGTATGCTTGTCGGAGGATGCAACATGTAGCAAATATTACTTGGTGGGGTAGAAGATTTATCTGAGGAAAAATTTGACAGTTAAATCTCACAAGGCAAATTGTCGCAAAAACGGGTGTGAACAGTAACTTGTCGCAAATGCTCAGAACTCGCAGACCATTTAAACTCGCAGAACAAAAAAAACTCGCAAAGCATTTTTCATAATGCTTCGCGCTAAGCGTGATGTGCGTGTTCTTGAAACTCGCAGGCCTCTTCATGCGCGTTTTATGCCTTAGAAAAAATCTGAAAAAATCCAAACTCGCTAAGCATGAAACTCGCAGACCGAAGGAAAATAATCGCCCAAACTCGCAAGCTTCGACTTGCGCGTTTAGTAAACTTGCACGGTGTATCTAGCGCTTTTGCTCAAACTCGCAAGCTTCGAGTTGCGCGTTTCCCAAACTCGCACGCTTCATCTAGCGCGTTTCAGGACTTAGAATAATTTGACAATATAAAACTCGCAGACGTCCTTAGCGCGTTTCTCTCTATCCTTGCGCGTTGTTCAGCTAGCGCGTTTTACAGATGAATCTTGCACGTTTTCGACGAACTTGCGCGTTCTTGCGATCTAGCGCGTTTTCGAGTCTGAGATCTTGAAAACACCAAATCTTTCACATTTCTTCGATTTCTGAGATGAAACTTTGTGAGCATGTTCGAAATATACTTCTAAACAACTTTGTAGTTGATGATCTTGTATAAAAACATCTAGATACAAGGATTCGATCACAACACAGTAAAAAAATATTTTGAACCAAAAAATCTCAAAATCGAACAATTCTTCTAATCTAATTGAAATTACACAAAGTGATTGATTACAAATGGTTCGACTCTAATCACATCATCAATCTAGCATCAAATCTCGATCGATTAAGCTCCAAAATTAAAATTTTGAAAATCTCGTTACTATTCATGTGACTACAGTACTGTTCCATTGAAAAAATCACGAATTCGATCGTTTCGATAAATGATTTCTTCGATTAGGCTCTGATACCATATGTTAGGTCATGAATTCGTAATTAAATCAATGTAGAAAGATTGAACAAAAGGTAGATTGGGAAGAAAGTGATTGTATTATTCACAATCTAGAGAGAGAAAGAGTTTCTCTCACTAGAAACACTTACAACATTTAAGGCTACATTGTGAATGAAAAGTTACAAACAAATTACAAACATCTCCTATTTATACCCCAATTACCCATGTTACACAAATTAGCCCAACCCATTATGCTAATGACAAAGCCTATTGCAGTCAGGATGACTTTACAAAACTTTCTAAATACAGTACATTAACACTCTCCCCCTAAAGTTTTGTAAAGGAATCATCTCTTATCAGCTTCAGCTCTTCTCCCCATGATTTCTTTGAAAAACTTTAGCATTGCGTAAAGTTCAAACAGCTCCGGCTCCCCCTTGAAAGTAGCTCTTATTTTTGGAGTATCAACTGAAATATCAGATCTGATGTGGACAGTAACCTCGACTGAGTGCACATAAAGACAACTTTTAAAATTTAGTAAACCCAACACATTCCTTAACGCTCACAAGAATGATATGTCTGGATTATGACATGACATTCAAAGTGCATCTTCAGTATATAACATCAAATCTGTCTTTTACCGCGAGTTGAATAGGAATTCAGCTTAAGAACTTAATCTGGTATGGTTGTCGGAGGATGCAACATGTAGCAAACACTACTGGGTAGGGTAGAAGATTTATCTGAGGAAAAATTTGACAGTTAAATCTCACAAGGCAAATTGTCGCAAAAATGGGTGTGAACAGTAACTTGTCACAAATGCTCAGAACTCGCAGACCATTTAAACTCACAGAACAAAAAAAACTCGCAAAGCATTGTTCATAATGCTTCGCGCTAAACGTGATGTGCGTGTTCTTGAAACTCGCAGGCCTCTTCATACGCGTTTTATGCCTTAGAAAAAATCTGACAAAATCCAAACTCGCTAAGCATGAAACTCGCAGACCGAAGGAAAATAATCGCCCAAACTCGCAAGCTTCGACTTACGCGTTTAGTAAACTCGCACGCTGCATCTAGCGCTTTTGCTCAAACTCGCAAGCTTCGAGTTGCGCGTTTCCCAAACTCGCACGCTTCATCTATCGCGTTTCAGGACTTAGAAAAATTTGACAATATCAAACTCGCAGACGTCCTTAGCGCGTTTCTCTCTATCCTTGCGCGTTCTTCACCTAGCGCGTTCTACAGATGAATCTTGCGCGTTTTCGACGAACTTGCGTGTTCTTCGATGAACTTGCGCGTTCTTGCGATCTAGCGCGTTTTCAAGTCTGAGATCTTGAAAACACCAAATCTTTCACATTTCTTCGATTTCTGAGATGAAACTTTGTGAGCATGTTCGAAATATACTTCTAAACAACTTTGTAGTTGATGATCTTGTATAAAAACATCTAGATACAAGGATTCGATCACAACACAGTAAAAAAACTATTTCGAACCAAAAAATCTCAAAATTGAACAATTCTTCTAATCTAATTGAAATTACACAAAGTGTTTGACTACAAATGGTTCGACTCTAATCACATCATCAATCTAGCATCAAATCTCGATCGATTAAGCTCCAAAATGAAGAATTTGAAAATCTCGTTATTGTTCATGCGACTACAGTACTATTCCATTGAAAAAATCACGAATTCGATCGTTTCGATGAATGATTTCTTCGATTAGGCTCTGATACCACATGTTAGGTCATGAATTGGTAATTAAATCAATGTAGAAAGATTGAACAAAAGGTAGATTGGGAAGAAAATGATTGTATTATTCACAATCTAGAGAGAGAAAGAGTTTCTCTCACTAGAAACACTTACAACATTTAAGGCTACATTGTGAATGAAAAGTTACAAACAAATTACAAACATCTCCTATTTATACCCCAATTACCCATGTTACACAAATTATCCCAACCCATTATGCTAATGACAAAGCCTATTCCAGTAAGGATGACTTTTCAAAACTTTCTAAATACAGTACATTAACATTCTCCCCCTAAAGTTTTGTAAAGGAATCATCTCTTATCAGCTTCAGCTCTTCTCCCCCTTGATTTCTTTGAAAAACCTTAGCATTGCTTAAACTTCAAACACCTCCGGCTCCCCCTTGAAAGTAGCTCTTATTCTTGGAGTATCAACTGAAATATCAGATCTGATGTGGACAGTAACCTCGACTGAGTGCACATAAAGACAGCTTTTAACGTTAGTAAACCCAACACATTCCTTAACACTCACAAGAATGATATGTGTGGATTATGACATGACATTCAAAGTGCATCTTCAGTATATAACATCAAATCTGTCTTTTACCGCGAGTTGAATAGGAATTCAGCTTAAGAACTTAATCTGGTATGCTTGTCGGAGGATGCAACATGTAGCAAACATTACTAGGTAGGGTAGAAGATTTATCTGAGGAAAAATTTGACAGTTAAATCTCACAAGGCAAATTGTCGCAAAAATGGGTGTGAACAGTAACTTGTCGCAAATGCTCAGAACTCGCAGACCATTTAAACTCGCAGAACAAAAAAAACTCGCAAAGCATTGTTCAAAATGCTTCGCGCTAAGCGTGATGTGCGTGTTCTTGAAACTCGCAGGCCTCTTCATGCGCGTTTTATGCCTTAGAAAAAATCTGACAAAATCCAAACTCGCTAAGCATGAAACTCGCAGACCGAAGGAAAATAATCGCCCAAACTCGCAAGCTTCGACTTGCGCGTTTAGTAAACTTGCACGCTGCATCTAGCGCTTTTGCTCAAACTCGCAAGCTTCGAGTTGCGCGTTTCCCAAACTCGCACGCTTCATCTAGCGCGTTTCAGGACTTAGAATAATTTGACAATATAAAACTCGCAGACGTCCTTAGCGCGTTTCTCTCTATCCTTGCGCGTTGTTCAGCTAGCGCGTTTTACAGATGAATCTTGCACGTTTTCGACGAACTTGTGCGTTCTTGCGATCTAGCGCGTTTTCGAGTCTGAGATCTTGAAAACACCAAATCTTTCACATTTCTTCGATTTCTGAGATGAAACTTTGTGAGCATGTTCGAAATATACTTCTAAACAACTTTGTAGTTGATGATCTTGTATAAAAACATCTAGATACAAGGATTCGATCACAACACAGTAAAAAAATATTTTGAACCAAAAAATCTCAAAATCGAACAATTCTTCTAATCTAATTGAAATTACACAAAGTGATTGATTACAAATGGTTCGACTCTAATCACATCATCAATCTAGCATCAAATCTCGATCGATTAAGCTCCAAAATGAAAATTTTGAAAATCTCGTTACTATTCATGTGACTACAGTACTGTTCCATTGAAAAAATCACGAATTCGATCGTTTCGATAAATGATTTCTTCGATTAGGCTCTGATACCACATGTTAGGTCATGAATTCGTAATTAAATCAATGTAGAAAGATTGAACAAAAGGTAGATTGGGAAGAAAATGATTGTATTATTCACAATCTAGAGAGAGAAATAGTTTCTCTCACTAGAAACACTTACAACATTTAAGGCTACATTGTGAATGAAAAGTTACAAACAAATTACAAACATCTCCTATTTATACCCCAATTACCCATGTTACACAAATTAGCCCAACCCATTATGCTAATGACAAAGCCTATTGCAGTCAAGATGACTTTACAAAACTTTCTAAATACAGTACATTAACATTCTCCCCCTAAAGTTTTGTAAAGGAATCATCTCTTATCAGCTTCAGCTCTTCTCCCCATGATTTCTTTGAAAAACTTTAGCATTGCGTAAAGTTCAAACAACTCCGGCTCCCCCTTGAAAGTAGCTCTTATTTTTGGAGTATCAACTGAAATATCAGATCTGATGTGGACAGTAACCTCGACTGAGTGCACATAAAGACAACTTTTAAAATTTAGTAAACCCAACACATTCCTTAACGCTCACAAGAATGATATGTGTGGATTATGACATGACATTCAAAGTGCATCTTCAGTATATAACATCAAATCTATCTTTTACCGCGAGTTGAATAGGAATTCAGCTTAAGAACTTAATCTGGTATGCTTGTCGTAGGATGCAACATGTAGCAAACACTACTGGGTAGGGTAGAAGATTTATCTGAGGAAAAATTTGATAGTTAAATCTCACAAGCGCTTTTGCTCAAACTCGCAAGCTTCGAGTTGCGCGTTTCCCAAACTCGCACGCTTCATCTAGCGCGTTTCAGGACTTAGAAAAATTTGACAATATCAAACTCGCAGACGTCCTTAGCGCGTTTCTCTCTATCCTTGCGCGTTCTTCAGCTAGCGCATTCTACAGATGAATCTTGCGCGTTTTCGACGAACTTGCGTGTTCTTCGATGATCTTGCGCGTTCTTGCGATCTAGCGCGTTTTCGAGTCTGAGATCTTGAAAACACCAAATCTTTCACATTTCTTCGATTTATGAGATGAAACTTTGTGAGCATATTCGAAATATACTTCTAAACAACTTTGTAGTTGATGATCTTGTATAAAAATATCTAGATACAAGAATTCGATCACAACACAGTAAAAAAAATATTTCGAACCAAAAAATCTCAAAATTGAACAATTCTTCTAATCTAATTGAAATTACACAAAGTGATTGATTACAAATGGTTCGAATCTAATCACATCATCAATCTAGCATCAAATCTCGATCGATTAAGCTCCAAAATGAAGAATTTGAAAATCTCGTTACTGTTCATGTGACTACAGTACTGTTCCATTGAAAAAATCACGAATTCGATCGTTTCGATAAATGATTTCTTCGATTAGGCTCTGATACCACATGTTAGGTCATGAATTCGTAATTAAATCAATGTAGAAAGATTGAACAAAAGGTAGATTGGGAAGAAAATGATTGTATTATTCACAATCTAGAGAGAGAAAGAGTTTCTCTCACTAGAAACACTTACAACATTTAAGGCTACATTGTGAATGAAAAGTTACAAACAAATTACACACATCTCCTACTTATAACCCAATTACCCATGTTACGCAAATTAGCCCAACCCATTATGCTAATGACAAAGCCTATTGCAGTAAGGATGACTTTACAAAATTTCTAAATACAGTACATTAACAATGGGAGATGTTTCAGATGTGGAAAGCCATGCCATTTCTCTATAAATTGTAGAGGTAGGATTATCAAAGATCAAGACTACTACAAGAACAAATACAAGTACAATATCAAAGAAAGAGTACTTGTTGCAGAGATGGAAGATTGGTTGTCAGACTCTACAAGTGATGGAGAGGAAGAACCTACCAATCTTTGTGGTATGGCTTTTGCAGATGATCAGACCGATGGATCATCAGAGGACTGCTCTGAAAAGGTAAACTCAACTTCCACCTCTGAAAGTGAACTTGAATTGGATGTTGTTAAGCTAACAGATGAGTTTCAAAGCTTAAAGCAAAAACTTTTTGAGGAAAAAGAAAAAAGAAAGCAAATGACAAAAGATCTTAGTTTTTACAAAAGGTTAAAAGATCTTCTTGAGTTAGAAAAGAGAGACATTTTTGTTGAGAAATCTGAACTTGAAAAGGCTCATACACAAAAAGAAAAATCTTTCTCAGAAAAATTCAAAGAACTTGAGAAAGTTTTAAAAGTTAAAGAAGAATAAGTAAAAAGATCTGAGTATAAAAGGCTCAATTCTGTTGCCTTAACCAACTTTTTTCAAAAGGAAAGAGAAATCCTACTTCAATCTCTGGAAAGGAAAGAACTTCAAATCAAAAGCAATCTAGATGCTCAAGATGTCCATATAAAAATAAACTCTCAAATGGACACTCAAGGGCTAGGATTCAATGAATTAGATTCATTCACTGGATTGAAGAAGACTTCACTTTCTTCCACTTTCTGTATAGGAAAGGTCCAGAGCTCTGACTGTCCATCTCTGAACAATTTCAAGAGAGCAAAAACCTCAGAAGGGTCAAAAGCAAGAGCTCTGATTTTTAAAAATGTTGCATACTCTGAAGTAAAAACTTTCCAGAACCTATCTTAAAGATAAAAATAGAAACTTCAGAGGTACTTTTCACAAAACCTCAAAGCAATGATCCCAGAGAAATTTTCAAGTTTGATGCATTTATCACAAAAGAATCAGAGACATCTGAAATAAGTACCTCTGAGACAAGTACTTCTGATGAAGAATCTCAGAGTTCACTTAATCCAGATGCTCCTCTATATTCACCAATCTCAGATGAATACATCAGAACTACATTTGAGGATGACATCAAAAGAATAAATAAAGAAAATGTCATAGCTGATTTGAAAAAGAAAGAAAGCATGAAAAGAATCATTAAAGTCTCTAGACCAAAGGAAATTAAAAAACCAACAGAGGTAGTTATCTCTGACAAGGCTAAAAGAGACTTTCTTGACTCTGATTATGAATCTGATCCAGAGATAGATGAACAGATTTTCTGTAAACCAGATGAACTAATTCATAAAAAGATAGAGACTGTTGGTTCTGGAATTTTGAACATTCCTATTTCTGTTTTGAAAAATAAACCCAAAATAGCAATATGTCCTGATTTTGCAGACATGTGTCTACAAGCAAAAACTTCTCTCGACCTTGAAAAAGAATTACAAGAAAAGGCAAAGAATAAAACTAACACTTCCCATCTCTACACTTATAAACCAATCAAGTTTACTCCTGAACAAAAAGGAAAATGGCAAGAAATTAACCATTTTGATCCTGTTTGTGCAGTGAGCAACAAAGAGAAGAGGATTTTTTTGAACAAGAAAATACAAATTGAAAAGAAGGTTGTCTTTCAAGCTAGAAGAAAGGAAGTAGTTAGGAATAATTGTAATATTCCTAGTACTAATTTAAAAAGGAATCAAAATGTATCAAATACATGTAATGAAATGAAAAACTTTGCTTCTAATTCTTCTTGTTCTGTAAATTGCAATTGCATTTAACTCTTGATGAAACAGAAAAACACTTCAGAGGTTCTCATTGTTTTCTAAATAAGCCTCTGAATAAAAATTCATAGACAAAGCCTCAAAAGAAAAAGGACAACTCTGCCAAAACCTCAAAAGATGAAAAGGCAAACATCCAAAGAAATCATCAGAAACCTAACAAAATAGGACCCATAATGAGATGGGTACCTAAGAAACTCTAATCTGTCTTGCAGAAATAGTCTATGCCAATCTGGTACTTGGATTATGGATGTTCAAGGCATATGAATGGAGATAAGAAGTTACTATCCTCATGTAAAGGTAAATATGGAGGATCAGTAACTTTTGGAGACAATATGCAAGGGCAGATTAAGGGATATAGTGAGCTAACAAGAGGTAATGTTTCTGTATCAAAGGTTGCTTATGTTGATGGGTTAAAACAAAACTTGATCAGCATTAGTCAACTTTGTGACCATGGTTTTGATGTGAAATTTCAAGAAAAACATTGTTCACTTCTTCACTTAAAAACAGGTCAAGAAATGCTCAGAGATGACAGAAAGGGTAACCTATATAGAATGAATTTTGTCAAACACATAAAAACTGACTCAGAGAAACTTTGTCTAGTATCTCTGAACAGTGAAGATGTCTGGCTCTGGCATAAAAAGTTCTCTCATCTGAACTTTTCTTCACTTGAAAAATTGGTCATACTAAATCTGGTTAAGGGATTACCATCTTTGAAGTTTAACTACGATCATCTTTGTTCTACTTGTTAAATGGGAAAAATGAAAAGATCTTCCCACAAGACCAAAAGTGATAATAATTGTCCAAAACCTCTGCATATGCTTCATGTGGACCTTTGTGGTCCTATCTCTGTGCAAAGTCTATCAGGTAAAAAGTATATTCTGGTTCTGATTGATGTATACTCAAGATATACTTGGATAGAAATCATCAGAGCCAAGTCTGATGTCCCTGAAATTTTAATAAGATTGTTAAAAACATTGCAGGTTCTGTTTGACAGCAAAGTTCAGAAGTTGAGAAGTGATAATGGAACAGAGTTCAGAAATGCCAAAATCAACTCATATCTTTCAGAAGAAGGCATGTAACACCCCGAATTTTCGTTTAGCCGTTTAGTGAAGTTGTATTGAGGAAATAGAGGTTTTTGGGGTTGTCTACAGAACGCATGGGTCGTGCGTCCTCCTTCAGAGAAAACGCACGGGTCGTGCGTAGGATCCAGGGCCGAGGCACAGTGCTAGCGCACGGGTCGTGCGCATGTCCTTCTTTGAGGGCGCACGAATGCTTTTTGAGTTTTGCCTTAAATATCTTTTGAGAGATATTTTCATAAATATCTCTCAAATCTCATTTCTCTCTCTCTCTTCTTTTCTTTTCTCTCTCTTTTCTTCTTTCGATCTTCAAGGCTTCGTTGATAGCTAGTTTGCGGTGTTTCTAGCAAGGGGTCGGTGTTTTAAGCTTCACCTCTTCGTCGTGATCGTTATCTGGTTTTCCGAGTTTTATTCTGAAAACCTACCGGTGAGTTCCTACTATCATTTTACAAACTTTATACATGTCAAAACTCTTATTTGCAAAATCTAAAGTATTTCTACGGTATGATTTTATGTTCTCTACATTTTGTTATAAATGAAGTTTTTGGTGAATCTCGGGGTTCCCGGTCAGATTTGACCAAAATGACGGGTTCTGCCTTATTGAAGTAAAATGGTGTTTTACTTACACATTATGTGGTCGTTTGAAAAGAATGTTTATGAACTCATTTTAATGATTTTCATTCTTACCAGAAGTTGAGCTGAGAATAGCATTTTGGTTATAAAATGTACTTATACCATATATTGATTTGTGGTTGGTCACATATGTTGTTGTGACGAGTCCTTACCATTACTAGTGGATCCCTAGGTTTTGGAGTAGACTGTTTTGTTGGGAGGCTATATTCCCCAAATATGTAGCTATGGATCACATGTTCCGTGATGAGTTTATGGTACGGTTATGTGAGGCCGGTTACTAGCCATGGTTCATGGTGATCCTAGTGAAGGAGTATACATTGGTTTCCCTTGGGAGCACGATCTCACCTCGTAGCACGGACTCTGGGTTCATTGCTGAGGACTCCAAGTGTTTAGCTCATAACTCGGATTTGTGGTCTACTTTGTGTTACACCACTCTCCTTGGTAAAATGGTCCTTTTATCACCATTTTAGAGTTTTGGACCGAAGAGGCCCGGTTGTGACGAAATGTTATCTTTACGAACTAAACCTTTATGAAAAGATTTCTTTATGATACTGATGTTATATCTTTTGAGCTTTATAAATTGTATGTTCTCACCAGGCTTTAAAGTCTGACACTTTTTCTCAAATGATATGTATAACAGGTTTCCCTTTGCGGTGGGTTGCACAGGGTCTTTGAGAGTCGAGCGTGGACTCGAGGCATATTTTGGGATGTCTAGTATTTTGGTGTTGGGCATTGTTTAAGTCCCATCTTTTAGTGAATTCCGGTTCGTCAAGTGTTGTAGTCTAGACGGTTATGTTTAGATTAGTATTGTTGATAAATTCTATATCCGCATGAGTTTTGTATAGTCTTAAGGACTGATCCCCTTTATGGGAAGATAATATCATCACGGATGTCTCATTGCCTTATTTCCAGGTTTTAATTTACTCTGATTTTTGAGGTGTTACAAGTTGGTATCAGAGCTCTAGTTTAAGCGAACTAGGCATGAATGTAAGATGTCTAGACTTAGACTGAGTTTGATAGGCATTGATTGTGAGATTGGGTAGAACTTCTAAGATGGGTTAGTCTTAGAATCGACGGAGGTTATGTTAATCAAGCGTTGTGATGATGGTAACAAGAACCCTTATGTGTTATATGTTCATAATCTCACTTAGCTAATGTGATTATGAGGATATTTTACGTGAGTGTAATTGGGTTGCTAATGTTATGACAACTGGTAGACGTAACGGTACGTTTCTTTCGTGCGTATTTCAGTTAAACTCTTCCTTACCCTTTCTCGTGCTTGTGTTTGTCTGCTCTACCTTAGTATGTTGACCGTTTGAGTAGTGCAAAAGTTTCTTAGCGAGTAAGCTAAAGAATGATTGTCGTTTATAGCAATGTCTCTTTAGAATTATAGTAAGTACGTGGGACGTATTAAGTTAATCATCCTAAGCCAGATTCGTTGGTGGAATTAGGATTATATCTTGCTAGATCGATTCTGTTTAGAGGAGAATTGTAAGTTAATCTAATGGGATGGTTGCCCTATGATGCCTGAGGCATCCGGTTGATTATAGAACGTCGGAATATTGTGAAGCCTAGTATTAAGATGTGAGTGCCGACCGAATTCATGCATTTAATTTATTTCTAAAATAAGGTCGCCTAAATTGCTTTACATGAGTGCCAACCATGAAGTAAATTACATTATAACGTTTTGGCAAGACATTTAGCACTCATCATATTTCAAACTATGAGCATAAGCATACTTAAATTAGTTTTGTTGCACCTGATTTCAAATTATTATCAAAACTCTCTTTATTCAAGTCTAGTGTTTAAATGTTATTTGTGAATGTCGAAATAATTGTGTTTTAACGCTTGTTGAGTTAATGGGCAAATAGCTGTGGAATTTTGACCTTTACATTGGAGCTCTTCCACGTATGTCAATGGTTTAAAGGAAAAGTTATCCCCATACTTTTGAGTCGGAGTTCTTGGAAATTTTGGTTTGTGTGAGTCTTGTTGAATTGCATGGAGTATTGTTTTACGAATTCTTTTAACGCGTACGTATATTTTGAGATGCGTAAGTTAATTTAAATTGTGTGCAAATTTATGAGTTCTTTGGGAATCGTGTGTCATCGGAATATTGTCTGAATGGTCACCTTACCTTATATTGAAAAATAGAAATTTTGACACCACTTGATTGTTACCATAAATTACTCATGTCGAACTTGAATATTTCAACAAGTAAATAGTGTGATTTACATATTCTGGGTGATTTTGTACACGTAAAATCTATATTATGATTTATGCATCTTTGATGATTTTGTGCATCTTAGTATAATTGCATTCATAAACTTTTGGAAAATCTTTTGTCTCAATGCGTGTTGAGTTTTGGAAAATCATGTCCTAGTGGTGTGTATTTTCATAAACATTGTTTAAAGACATTTCATTATCTGGGGCAACGTTAAATGTCGGTTAAATGTGTTTTAAGGTTTACGAGACTTTCATTGGAAATTTACGTAAAGTGCCGGGCTTTTGGCTCGGGTTTTGACCGAATGAATCGTGTGGACATTTGTCCGGATTTATAACCGCAATGAAAGATTTTAGCATGATGGAGTTTATTCGTGTTTTGGTAAGTTAAAGTTGAATTGTGAAAATAGTGTACATGCCAAAATGTTTATTTTAAAGTGTTTGTGTTTTACAATAAATTGTTAACTGCTGATAAGTTTTGGTTATTTTTGAAATGTTTAGTTTTATGAACATGTTGAGACACCCATTTTGGGATCTTTGGTTATTTTGGTAAATAAATCATGTTGAAGTGTTTCTTTGATGATTTTACATATATAATTGGAGTTCAGTTGACGTAAGTGTCATTTGGTGTATCTGATCTTATAAACCTTTTTCAGAAAATGCATATTATTGTGTTATGAGGCCTTTTGAAAACATAAGGGTATGAGTTCATTTGGAAAACGGTTTGTTTCAACCAAAGATGAGATTTGAGTTAATCATACTTTTGGTCGTGTTTGCATAATAGTTGGTCAAACGTGTTTCAATATTTATTTCGGCTTTCATTTGGGTATTTACGTAAACCGTTGGGTCGTTGGCTCAGTTTTGACTAAATGGAGTCTTGAGGACATTTGTGTGGAATTTTGGAGTATGATTGCGATTGTTTTATGCCATTGGGAGTTACATGTTTTGGGAACTTTGTTTCTTTTAGTTAAAGTCATGTAATGTTAGACAGTCTGTCTGTTTTGTAAAGCCTGAGGTTTTGGGTTGCACTTAGTGACCGCTCGGGTTTACTAGCGAGTAGACAATAGGTGGCACGAGCCACTGAGTTGGAGCTCCTCTAGATTGGGTAGACACCCGTGTCCGTAAGCCCTTGAGATGGAACTCGACAGAGTATGGCTAGAGGCGACAAACGATTTGAAGTTGTGATGTCTGGTATGACATGGGAACTAAGATCGGGATACGTGGTGAAATCCAATAACATCACGGGTCTCCCCATTCAATTGTTCTCGCCACCCAAGATGGAAACGTTTAGAGGTCATGCGAGGAAGTTGTATGGGCGGCCTACTCGCGTGTCCTTCTATTCTCTTTGTGTACGGGTCTCTCCGTCGTAGACCCGGGGTATTTTAAACACTAATGTCATATTTTTACCAACTTTGGTTATGTGGAGTCGACGGTAAATGATGGCTTTAATATTGGGTTCTCCCCACGTATATTAAGGTTTGAATGAAATGTGTTATTCGTGCATGTTGATATTTAGTTTTCTTTTGTTTTTGGTCGTGTGAGTATTGGGCCTAGTGTCCATGTTTTCGGACGTACGATTTGGATAGTGTTACTAATATTTCATACTTCGAGTTATACAAATTGTGTCAATTTATAAAACGTAATTGTAATGAAGTATCCGTCTTTGAAAGTGCATGACTTTGAAAAGGAGTTATTTCTATGTTTTAAGGTTCATCATTTGAAAGGTTCTGATTTAAAGAGAAGTTCATCAATTTAAATGCTTTTACTTATGTAAAACTCTTGAGCTCTCTAGGCGTTAAGATTAAACTTTTATTTATTTATTTATCTTCGTGTGCATCATTTCCTGTTGGGAGTTTGGTTCTAGCAGTGCTTTGAGGAGTTGGGCCTTAGCCTTGAGCTAGAGTAAGTTGTTGGTGAAGTCTTCCACAGGTTGGAGTTAGTCTAGGCCTGAGTTTCTGTAACGCCCGTCCTTTATAAGTCCGAATGTATAGATTGGTGGTATGTTTAGAAGTTAATCTTTATAATGTGGTTGTAGACGGAGTATTTATGGAAGTATTAAGAAATTCGAATAAGGGCTATTTCCAGATTTGGGGTCGGATCGGAGTTGAGTGATAGGAGAATCTGTGTTAACTGATTTCCGGAAAGACGCTTTAGTGCGCCTTGTAAGAATATCTTTAGCGATATTAGGAATGAATCAGTGAAATCTGAGAGTTTTGGGAAGATTAGCGTCGACCGTTGGCTTTGAGTTCGGAACCGTGCAGTTTGAAAGAATTGGTAGATGGAAAGTTAAGGTCGCTAATTTCCTGGAGGTAGTAATTGTCACCTAAGGTTGAGAGGCAACCATAACCTTGGGAGTAAAGGGTACATTGAAATGTTGAGTGTTCGCTCGGTTAGGAGTGAAATATGCCCAAGTAGGGTAGCTTTTTCGTGTGTCGGTATTAAGATCTAGTTAATGATTCTGTTATTTAGGTTTGAGGCGATATTTTCTGCGATCAGTATTCCATTGAGAAGATTAGATTTCGAGGACGAAATCATTCTAAGGTTGGGAGAATTGTAACACCCCGAATTTTCGTTTAGCCGTTTAGTGAAGTTGTATTGAGGAAATAGAGGTTTTTGGGGTTGTCTACAAGACGCACGGGTCGTGCGTCCTCCTTCAGAGAAAACGCACGGGTCGTGCGTAGGATCCAGGGCCGAGGCACAGTGCTAGCGCACGGGTCGTGCGCATGTCCTTCTTTGAGGGCGCACGAATGCTTTTTGAGTTTTGCCTTAAATATCTTTTGAGAGATATTTTCATAAATATCTCTCAAATCTCATTTCTCTCTCTCTCTTCTTTTCTTTTCTCTCTCTTTTCTTCTTTCGATCTTCAAGGCTTCGTTGATAGCTAGTTTGCGGTGTTTCTAGCAAGGGGTCGGTGTTTTAAGCTTCACCTCTTCGTCGTGATCGTTATCTGGTTTTCCGAGTTTTATTCTGAAAACCTACCGGTGAGTTCCTACTATCATTTTACAAACTTTATACATGTCAAAACTCTTATATGCAAAATCTAAAGTATTTCTACGGTATGATTTTATGTTCTCTACATTTTGTTATAAATGAAGTTTTTGGTGAATCTCGGGGTTCCCGGTCAGATTTGACCAAAATGACGGGTTCCGCCTTATTGAAGTAAAATGGTGTTTTACTTGCACATTATGTGGTCGTTTGAAAAGAATGTTTATGAACTCATTTTAATGATTTTCATTCTTACCAGAAGTTGAACTGAGAATAGCATTTTGGTTATAAAATGTACTTATACCATATATTGATTTGTGGTTGGTCACATATGTTGTTGTGACGAGTCCTTACCGTTACTAGTGGATCCCTAGGTTTTGGAGTAGACTGTTTTGTTGGGAGGCTATATTCCCCAAATATGTAGCTATGGATCACATATTCCGTGATGAGTTTATGGTACGGTTATGTGAGGCCGGTTACTAGCCATGGTTCATGGTGATCCTAGTGAAGGAGTATACATTGGTTTCCCTTGGGAGCGCGATCTCACCTCGTAGCACGGACTCTGGGTTCATTGCTGAGGACTCCAAGTGTTTAGCTCATAACTCGGATTTGTGGTCTACTTTGTGTTACACCACTCTCCTTGGTAAAATGGTCCTTTTATCACCATTTTAGAGTTTTGGACCGAAGAGGCCCGGTTGTGGCGAAATGTTATCTTTACGAACTAAACCTTTATGAAAAGATTTCTTTATGATACTGATGTTATATCTTTTGAGCTTTATAAACTGTATGTTCTCACCAGGCTTTAAAGTCTGACACTTTTTCTCAAATGATATGTATAACAGGTTTCCCTTTGCGGTGGGTTGCACAGGGTCTTTGAGAGTCGAGCGTGGACTCGAGGCATATTTTGAGATGTCTAGTATTTTGGTGTTGGGCATTGTTTAAGTCCCATCTTTTAGTGAATTCCGGTTCGTCAAGTGTTGTAGTCTAGACGGTTATATTTAGATTAGTATTGTTGATAAATTCTATATCCGCATGAGTTTTGTATAGTCTTAAGGACTGATCCCCTTTATGGGAAGATAATATCATCACGGATGTCTCGTTGCCTTATTTCCAGGTTTTAATTTACTCTGATTTTTGAGGTGTTACAAGGCATAACTCCCAACTTCTCTGCAGCAAGAAACCCCTCAACAAAATGGTGTTGTTGAGAGGAAGAACATAACACTTGTTGAAGTTGCAAGAACAATACTTGCAGGATCTGATATTCCCACAAACATTTGGGCAGAGGCAGTGGCTACAACATGTTTCACTCAAAACAGATCTACTATTGTCAAAAGATTCAAGAAAACATCTTATGAACTAATTAACAATAGGAAACCTAATGTTAAATATTTTCATATCTTTGGATGCAGATGTTTATTCTGAATGATAGAGAGTCTCTTGGAAAGTTTGACAAGAAAGAAGATGAAGGCAAATTCATTGGATATTCATTAGCCTCAAAAGCTTTTAGAGTGTTAAATTTGGAGAACAAGAACAATCCAAGAGAGTATCAATGTGTCTTTTGATTATGACAGAAGTCTTGACACCAAAGATAACAATTCAACTGCCAAAAATATCTCTGAATCATCAAAGATAAGAGAATCTGAACTAAACAAAATATTCGAAGATTTCTTTGATGATAAAAACTCAGAGTTTCTTTTCAGAGATATTTCTAGAGCAACTTCAGAGGAACCTCAAAATACAGGTACAACTCTCTCTGGTTCCTCTGAAGTTACAACTTCTGCTTTCTTGAATACAGGTCCACGAAATGAAACAAGACAACCTGGAGGACAATTTTCTTCAGAAGCAGAAGATGAACAAGAGACATCTGAAGAACTTCCAAAGACGTCTCTTGAAGAGACTTCAGATCATGCTTCACCATCTATGGAACCCACTTCAGAACCTCTGAACAGTACAACAGAGATGTCACCTACTGTCATCTCTGAAGCTCAAACTCCACCTCATATTCATGCTCCACTCACAAGATGGACAAAAGATCATCCTCATGTTCGGATCATTGGATCACCTTCAGATGGAGTCAAAACCAAATCTGCAACACTCAATGAATGCCACTTTGTAAACTTTTTTAGCATCATTGAACCAAAGAAGGTAAATGAAGCTCTTGAAGATCCTCATTGGAGTTCTGTCATGCAGGATGAACTTCAAGAGTTTGATAGAAACAAAGTCTGGACCTTAGTTCCCCTTCCTAAAGGAAAATTTGCAATTGGAACTAAATGGGTCTTCAGAAATAAAAAGGATAAAGAAGGCATTATAATCAGAAACAAAGCTAGGTTGGTTGCAAAGGGATATTGCCAAGAAGAGGGTATTGATTCTGATGAAACCTTTGCACCTATGGCTAGGCTAGAAGCAATTAGAATCTTCTTAGCCTTTGCTGCACACAAAGGGTTCAAAGTATATCAAATGGATGTTAAATCTGCCTTTCTAAATGGTAAATTAAATGAAGAAGTTTTTGTTCAGCAACCACCTGGATTTGAAAATGCAGAGTTTCCTAACCATGTTTATTATCTTGATAAAGCTCTGTATGGACTTAAGCAAGCTCCAAGAGCCTGGTATGCTACACTGTCCACATTTCTGATTAATAATGGTTTTGAAAAAGGTACAATCGACACAACATTGTTCATCAAGAGGTACAAAAATGAGATGATTTTAGTACAGATATATGTTGATCACATTAAATTTGGCTCTACAAATCAGAAGTATTGTGACAGGTTTTCAGAGTTAATGAAGAGTGAATTTGAGATGAGTCTCATGGGAGAATTAACATTCTTTCTGGGCTTACAAGTAAAACAAACTTCAGAGGGTACTTTTATAAGTCAATCTAAGTATGTCTCTGACATTTTGAAAAAGTACGAACTCAATGATTCAACTTCTATGAAAACACCTATTGCCACTGGAGTCAAACTTGACTATGATCCTTCTGGAAAATCTGTAGATGTCAAGACTTACAGAGGCATGATAGGATCACTTATATACTTAACTGCCAGTAGGCCTGATATAATGTTTGCAACATGTCACTGTGCTAGATATCAAGCAAATCCAAAAGAATCTCATTTATCAGCAGTGAAAAGAATTTTTAGATACCTCAGAGGCACACCTTCTTTAGGTCTCTAGTATCCTAAACTGTCTGGTTTTGATTCAACAGCATATACTGATGCAGATAATGCAGGGTGCAAACTAGACAGGAAGAGTACCTCTGGATGCTGTCAATTATTGGATAATAAGCTGGTAAGTTGGTCATCCAAGAAGCAGAACTGTGTTTCAACTTCTACTGCAGAGGCAGAATATGTTGCTGCTGTTAGTTGTTGCTCTCAAGTCATCTGGATGAGAACTCAGCTCAGAGACTATGGCCTACATTATGACCGAATTCCAATTTTGTGTGATTCCAAAAGTGCCATAGCAGCAACAAAGCACATTGATGTAGCATTCCAAAACAAAGCACATTGATTTAAGGTACCATTTTCTAAAAGATTATGTTGAAAAGGGAACAATTGAGATGTATTTTGTACCAATTGAACGTCAACTTGCTGATATTTTTACAAAAACTTTAGATGAACGAAGGTTCAATTTCTTAATTAGCAAGTTGGGAATGTTGAACATGTCTACCTAACACATAAGAAAATCAGAGTCTCTGATCCACTCATCAGAGCCTCTGACATGTGTAGCATGTTCAACCCCAGAGCCTCTGAAACTAGTTTCAGAAGCCTCTGGACTTTTCACAAATGGTCAAGATCATTCTTTTGTATCTCTAAGCATCTGTCAAGGGGGAGAAGATAAAAAGAATACATTCTTTGGTCAAGGGGGAGCAAAAGAAAATACTTTTCATTCTATCAGAGGGAGCTTCAGAAATATGGAAGCATCAGAGTCTCTGATCTTCTCTCTGATAACTCATTTCAGAGTCTCTGACCATTTCTCTGATATTTGCCATTGTTTTCTCAAATATTTAATGCATCATTCAAGGGGGAGTAGATAAATTTAGTCAAGAGGAAATAAAGGGAGGATTCTGAATCCTTTTACCTGTTTAGCAATCTTTAATATCATTTGAAATTGAAAATTTAGATTCTCTGAATCCCTTTTCACACTTATGATATTTTAGATTACTTTACAATCAAATTTTTTTCAGACAACAAGGTGAAAGGTTTGTCTAGTCAGTACCAATAACTATTCCATTTCAATATTGGTACTAGCACCCCCTCCTATTTTCTTGGCAACTACACACATAACGTGTTACAGTTATCAAAAACACGTGTCACCACTCAAATGAGTGAAAGGTCAAACGGCCTCAACCAAAGGGTCTAATCACTGTCGTTTCACCTTATGCACTCGAGTGTAATTTTTCTAAATATGGATATAAAAACAATTTTAAATCCGGATATCCATTTTTTACAAATTACTCTCGAGCACTCTATCTCTCTCTCACGAAGGACTTAAACTTCATCTTCTTTGCTCCAACTCTCAAATGGCGTCTTCAATGGAATGGTGCAAACTTTTTCCCAAATCGGGTGAACCTTCAAGAGTGTATCGTTTTCCAATCAAAGACAACAATCACATGATACAGCATGATTCACCCAAGTTCGAGGAACAATATAGAATCATCTGCGAGTTTTTCTCAAACTGTGAACTAACTCAAGCCCTCATCGCCTCCACCACTGATTGCCCCCTCACTTTTGTTCAAGAATGGTACTCCTCCAGTCACTACAGCGACGACCACCATGGAATCATTGGAGAGTTTGACATCTCTCAAACTATGAAATGTAGGTTGCTCATCAATCCTACTGTTCTATGAGAAGTTATTCCACTTCTCACCACTGAAGAACTTCAAATCCCTCGATTTGAAAAACGCCCATCTTCTGAAACCCTACTCCAGTTCATTCCTGTGCTTGGTTACAATACTGAGATCACCAGGCTGAGCAATTTCAGATGACAACATATACCCCCAATATTGAACTTTATGTTCTCGGTACTTAACCGCACCCTAACCTGTAAAGTGGGAAGCATGGACCAAGCCACACCCGAGATTCTGTTTATCATGTATGCATTATTCTTTAATCGCAACATTGATATGGCCGGAATAATCTTTGATCTCATTCTGACGTCCATAGAAAAGAAGAACAAGTGTTTGGCAAAGGACCCTGCCCATCCTCCAGAGTTCCTTGAATCACGTTTCCGAGATTTCTTTCCTTGATCATCCATACTGCCATAGGGAAACTCCACATTCTGACCCACTCTGAACAACCCAAGACTCCTTTCTACATAATGAACAACTTCAAACCGACCATTCTCCCTGAAGGCTATCCAGGAGCACGAAGGATTCCTCACCACATGCTCAATCAGGTAAATCCTCAATCTATAGCCTTAGCCTCTTATCTTTGTGTTGCCCAAGGACTAGAGCCATTCCTAGGAACCCCAACACACTTAGGTCCTATGCCCCAAATGGAGAGTCAAAGCAACTCTACTTCAGAGGGATCAGAGGACCCTGAAGTTCAGAGTTCTCTAAGGAGTGAACCAGAGGGTACTCCAATAAGAGAAACTGTTGTACAGAGAGATAAAAGTAAACCAGAAAGGGCTGTCAATGAGGGAGCAAGGGAAGACCCCTCAGATGCTGGTGAAGAGAGTAGCTCTACTAGCTCTGAGGCAAGTGAGAATGAATCTTTAGAGACTAGCTCTGAAGATTCTCAAAGTGAGAAGAGCGAGTCCCCTAAGGACTTAGAGAAACCAGAGAGTTCTCACCCCTCCCCTCAAAAAGATGCCCAAAGACACATCTATTTTAGGACTCCTACTCCCTCTCCCAGTGCAACCACATAATCTAACCAGCCTGATCCAGAGGCTATGGTTATTGAAACAGAGGTGCACACCTCGAACCCATCCCAACAAGCCACTTCAGAGGTGCATTTTTCTACCTCTGAAATTCACAAACATGAGGAAGCCCAATTTCTGGATAAGTCCTCTCAACAGGACCTACCCAAAGTAATAAGTACTCACTTTCCTCAGAGTACGACAGATATTCCTACACACGATGATGCCTCTGTGGCTCATCTCTCACCCTTTAGGTTATCCCATAGGAGTTGTCCAACTCAGGTACATTGGCTTAACCTTCAGTCACAAGGATTGACTTGCCTGGATCACAAGCTTAACTCCCACATTCACTTCCAGTCTTATGAATCTGAGGAGGAGGACTTGGTTGAGAACAGAACGCTCAGAGATGCTTCTCCGGAACATCGAGGACCGAGCGGAAGTCCTTCCAGAGACAACATACAATCATCTCTGAAAGAAGGCTCCTCTGGACTCGAGGACAAATTGGCAACATGTGTTGTTACCAATGTACCCAGCTCCGACCTTCTCACAAAATTAGAGTTCCAAAGATTATGTGTGGAAGTCAGAGGCTCCTAGAATGAGCATAACTTTCAAAGAATTGACGGTTCAAATACGTCTGCTCTACGCTCTGAAAATGACAAACTCAGAGCAGTGGTTTCTACTCTGAAGACCCAACTTCTGAATTCCAATCACAGGATTCAGGGGTTGGAACAAGAACTGTTTCAGCACAAAGCAGTTTCATCCTTGAAGATTGCAGCTCTTAAAGCTCAGATTGCTACCCTATAGAATCATTCTTCCACATTTGCAGATGTTCATAGAGAGCTCCAGGATATCAGGAACGAGGTAGTGGCCACCAGATCACTTCCATTCTAATCAGAGCAATTGGCTTCTATCTTTGACCTCATCAAGTCAACCATTCAAGCCTCCCTTCCATCAACCAGTGCACCTTCAGAGATCCCCATTCCATCAGTACGCACAGCAGAACACCTCATCACCAAAAATGATCTGGCCTCATTCAAATTTGCAATCATGAGCAGAATGCTGACATGTTCTTCAAAGATATCTACTGTTGCCCAAAAGCAGGTCAAAGATACTCTGGAGGTTCACAAATATAATACAGAGGATCAGGTAGCGAAAATCGTAAGCGCAACTTCAGAGGCAATAGCATCGATTCAGCAAGCTGCACTTAACCCCAAGGGAAAGGGATTGGGTGCTACAGGGTCTCCAAAATATAAACGCAAGTTCGGAGGTGATACTTGCAGCGAAGCGGCTAAAAATTTTCGGCTTGATGATTCAGAGGGACCTGACAAGGATGGGGCCTCTGAATCTCAAAAGGGGGAGATCAGAGAAGCAATAGGACAACCCTCTGAAGCTGCTCCCTCTGAACCTACAAAGACAAGTGGCTCTGCTCCACCAACATCAACAAACAGGGGAGTTCAAGAGAAGGAACCAGAGAGGAACACCACACCTGCTGATGACAACCAAGCAATTCAAATATCCCCTGTACCCGTAACACTCCTATCACCATCAACTTCAAGGTCTCTAATTGTTCCTATTGTGAACGTTGAACCAGAGACGATTGGGGCTCTGGAGGAAGATGAAGATGAACAGTTAATTGACTTCTTAACATCCGATGATGCATTTTCATCACCAGAAAGACCAAATATTGTGGTGAGAGATGCCTTCGGATCAGAATCTGATTCTGAAGAAGAAGAAAGAGTTGCTAAAGAAGAACAAGTTGAAGTAATCGATGTTGAAGACTATGTTTTCAAGAATGCCCAACCACATCATACTTCAACAGAAGCAGAATTAAGAGAATCACCAGAGATTGATGGTTATATCTCTGAACCCAATCAAGATCTTCAGCTGAAGGAACCAGAGACAACACAATTGTCTGCTGAAGAAACCATGGTTGTCGATGAACAGGCTCTAGAGGATCTTGTTCAGAAGACAAGCATTGGTTTACCAGCCAAAGTCTTCACCCATCCTCCTACATTTCTTGCCTCCAAGCCCGAAGCTTCAATAGAAGATCACTTCCGATATATCTACTGTGAGTTCAATCTGGAAGATACTCTAGTCATTCCTCTTAATCCAAGAATCAGATAGAACATGCCTGACTATGAGCAAAGATTCATCAGAGATAAAACAACTCCAAGATCAAAGGTCCTCCCTGATGATCCAATAATTAAAGTCAACAAAATCTCTGAAAGGAAGTTTGCCTGTAACAAGATCATCTACAGGCACTATGAGGTAATTCGCTCTGATCAGAAGGTTTACGAGTTCAATGATAATGATCTCGTAAATCTAAATCCATATGATCTACCTCATTTGTATGCCTACTGCTCTGCAAGATACGATCAAGGAAGGGAATTCATAATGGGCATGTTTGAAATCAGAAGAGCAATGGAAGCATATGTTAAACTCAGAGCAAGACTTGACTTCTAAATTGCTCTGAATCTGGGCGAAGAAAAACTAGGAGTGACTGAACTTGTGGAGACGATCGAGAATCTCGATAAGCAGAAGACAGGATCAATCATTGCAGAGCCTCTAGGTTTCTTCTACAGAGTGAATCAAAACAAGAAAATATTTCTTGCTTCAGAAGTATCGAAGTACTCTGATGAAACCTTAAGAGGTGTGCAGAAGATGATTCATGTGAAGGAAGAACGGCACAGAGCAGATCTTCTGGCGAAACTGGAATTAGAGATTGGCTCAATGATTAACTTTAGAGAGCTTATTATGAAGTTTCATGGAATTTGTTCTAATGATAGGTGCTAGTTTATTTCCTTACTTTTTTAACGTTACTTTCTCTGTTAAGAATTTCCATATGTTTGTGAGAAGTAATATTTAAGAGGATGACTTTCTCCTCTTCGCTTTCTAGATTAACATTTTTCTGTTATTCTTGCATTTTTTTTATTTTCAATAATTAGGGGGAGATTGTTAGCCCCAATTCGGAATTGTAAAAGTATTGAAAATAGCTCAAGTCTTCCTCTGAAGATACTCAGAGACATCAACAAAGAAAGCCAAGTCTGGCTCTGAAGTCAGTTCAGAGACAGACTCTCAGAAGAGAAGACAAAATAGCTCAAGTCTTCCTCTGAAGATACTCAGAGACATCAACAAAGAAAGCCAAGTCTGGCTCTGAAGTCAGTTCAGAGACAGACTCTCAGAAGAGAAGACATCAGAGATATCTTCATCAGAGCTCTTGTTCAGAACTCTAAAGGTGCTCTCTCTGAAGATCAAGACAAGATTTATACAAGTGTTGAACTGAAGAATAGATGACACGTCACTTAGTGATAAGATTTGCTTTCGAGAGTAGGTCACTGTTCAAGCATGTCTTGAGCTTACCTATTAGGTAAGACACTGTTCAAACATGCTTCTAATTGTCAGGATAGTACACTGTTTACTTTATGGTCCTATAAATAGGACCATCACTACATTGACAAAAATGTGCTTTTTGATATATTGTATCTGACAAATCAATTGAATATATTTCAAAGAAGATCTTGTTCTTTCTACATATTTGTTTATGAACTGTGATATTTGAATCTGCTTTTGATATTAAACTATATTGCTTCCACTGTTATTACTCTTGTTGTTTATATCATTATTATTGTAAGATTAAATCTGGGATCCAACATTCTTGTAGTAGTCTTGATCTTTGGCAAGTCTTCCTCTGCAGTTTGCAGAGAAATGGCCTACTTTTCCACATCTGAAACATCTTCCATCATTTTGATTTGGTGGAAGAGCAACAACAGTTTCTGTTTTCTAAGCTTGTGGTTGGGGCTGAAAGTATCTCTGAGGTTGAGGATACTTGGGTTGGAATGGTTGATGAGTTCTTGATTGTTGTGCAGCATCATGATTGTTGAAATTTGTACCCTTTTGATCACTATGTGGAGTGAATCTAGGCTCTTGTTGAAATCTTCTTTCTGGGTTTCTCCTTTCTTCATCATCTCTCCTGCCTTCAAAGACTTTCTTGCCAAATTTCTTGCTAAATTGGTGAGTAATTAGTGCAAGAGACTTGGCAAAGACATTGATATCATTATCTGAGTCTGAATGTTCATCTTCTTTTGCCATTAAAACCTTTTTAGACTTCCTTTTTGGTTCCTTTTTCAAGGAGTTCTTTGTTTCTGCACTACAACCTTCTTTTGATACACTTTTTTGTTTTGAAATGAGGGCAAGTGGTCCACCTAAAAAGGTTTTTGACTTTTGTTTAACAACTTCTTTTTCTTGACCAACAAGAGTGCCATAAATATCAGTCAATGACCATGATTCAAGATTTTTATTGGCTTGTATTGACATGGACAGTTGTGACCATTCTTCATTTAAACTTTTAAGGAAAAGAACAATATTTTCTTCTTTTGTCCTCATAACTCCAAACTTTTTGCATTTATTGATGAGAATGTTGAATCTTGAGTATGTTTGGTGCAAGGTTTCTTCGGGTAGTGCATGAAAGTCATAATACTCATTAATGCAAAGATTTCTTCTGTTTTTCTGAGTTTGTAGGCCACCTTCAAGTTGATTTAACAACTAATCCCATATCTCTTTTGCAGTCGTACAAGAATCAAGTTCTTGAAAGATATCTTTGGGAATGGCCATAATAAGTAATCTAACAGCTTTTGAGTCATTTTCCATCATTCTAGTTTCTTCATCAGTGAAGTTTGAAGTTTTCTTTTGATAGTATGCAGGTATTTCAGCAGTATCCGTTGTTGCTGGAACTCTTGGTACCAACACCATTGGTTGGTGAGGTCCATCGTTCACTAATCTTAAAAGATCCCTGTCCATACCTTCCAATAAATTTACCATCCTTATTTTCCATTGGGGATATTCATCCCTTAGAAGTGTAGGAGGTTTGGTTAATGATCTAACTGTATAAATGACGCTAATACTTGAGTTTGCCATTTTGAAGAAATGAAGGTTTGAAGAACTGATGCTTTTCTAAGAAGATCTTTTATCAAGAAGTAAAACTGTGATTTACTTTCAAATCTGGAGCATATGAAGTTCCTTTAAATAAACGAAGGTTTATATGAACATGCACATATTTAAGCTTGAATCAGTAAGATGTAAATCTATCCGAGTATGCAGATATGATCTTGCTTTGTTTTAAAAACAACCCTGGCTCTGATACCAATTGTTGGATCCCATATTTAATCTTATAACAATGATATAAAACAATTAATAAGAACAAGAACAGCGGAAGCAATATAGTTTTAATATCAAAGCAGATTCAATATCACAATTTATAATAAGATATATAAATAGTAGAAGATCTTTCTCTTGAATACTTTCAGTATATTAAAAGATGATTCATATACAAGATCTATCAAAAGCACACTTTTGTCAATTGAGTGATGGTCCTATTTATAGGACCATAAAGTGTACAGTGTATAATTCTGACATAAGAATCATGCTTGAACAGTGTCTTACCTAAAAGGTAAGCTCAAGACATGCTTGAACAGTGACCTACTCTAAAAAGTAAATCTTATCAGTGATGATGTGTCATCTGTTCTTCTGTCAATACTTGTATAACTTTAGCTTTCTTCAGAGAGGGGGTCTTCAGAGCTCTAATGTAGGTGCCTCTGATTAAGCCATCTCTGGTGTCTTCTGCTGAAATTCTCTAACTCTGGAACAATCTTCAGAGGCAGGTTTGTCCTCTGAAGTCTATCTCTGGAAGTCCTATGAAATAGGACTTAGTATATTTTCAATACTTTTACAATTTAGAATTGGGGCTAACAGTGGTTTTCACTTTGTTTCACTTTTGGTCCCTCAAACTAAATCCCGTTATAAAGGTCCTCTAAGTCAAGGGTATTTTGGTCTTTCATTTTTGTCTTTTTCTTCTTTGTTTTATTAAAGCTTTTTGCCTAAGTCAATAATACACATACCCTCACCCCCACCCCACCCGTATTCTTCCTTCATCGCCAGTCACACCACACCTGGCCACCCCTCCCTCCGGTCATATGTCCGGCAAAATAAACCCAAGCCCAAATCCAAACCCAAACCCAAAATCAGATCCCAAATGAAACCCAAGAACAATGGGGGTTACCTTGTATGTAGGATTACAGTTTTACGAATCTTACATTTTGATATGTTTATTCTATCTCGTGACTTCTTCTTTCTCGCTCAAAAACCCTTGTATATTGTCGTAATGAACTAAACCGAGAAATAACCTTTAGAGAGCTCCCTCTCTATTTTCTTTCTACGACTCTTGGTCGTACGTGAACGACCTACTCCAAAATCCCAAAAGAAAGCTCATCCCCCTTTTAAAAAGATCTGCTTACCCTCTATTGATTCAAAACCATCCTACCCAAAGCTAAATCAAATGAACCCAACAAAGATGCTTCTGCGATTTTAGGGCTCAAAATCTGAGCTTCTAATTTCTTCTGAATAAACGTCTTCCCTAGGTACTAAAGTCGATTGAGGATGAAAAAAAAATGGTTGCCCTTCTCTATCCTTTCTTCTACATGATTTACCAAATGTAGAGGAAAATTCCTCAGATTGAACATGGTTCTTGGGGTGGAAATCCTTCTAACTCTCTTATCCTCTCTTTGGTTCCATATTTTGATTAAATAGGCTTATGTGAACTATGAATGTTACTATTTAAAGATCAGAGGTGGGACTGTTGTTTTGGATCAATTTTGAGCGAGCAAAGGACTTATGATGTTGCTGCGGAAATGGTCTCAAACTCTGCTGTTTCAGACTGATTTTGATCGAGAAAGGGTTGTTGTTCTTGGACTGTTGGGTTTTATTTTGTTTGGAATTTTAAATTTATTTTTCAGATAAGATCACTTGGGGGGAGGATGTCACTAGGATGAGGGGTCACTGGTTCTAATGGATGCTGATGAAGGGAGAGGGAGAATGAGGGGAGAGAGAGAAAATAGAAAGGGTGGTGTATGGGTGCATGAATGAGAAAAAGAAGTCATATATATATATATATATATATATATATATATATATATATATATATATATATATATCAAAAAAGAATAGAGAAAGACTAAAAAAGGATAAAAAGAGCAAAATACCCTTGACTTAACAGACCTCTAGAAAATGACCATAACTGTAATTGGTTCAAACGAGGGACAAGAGTTGCCAATGGGTGACAACCACATGGACCAAAGGTGTAAGTTACTCTAAATATTATAAATGTAACTAGTTTAATGATTCATTTTAAGGGATAATTGCTCAAATACCCAAAATACAAGAGTGTATTTAACAAAATACCCACGTTCAGAGTATTTTGCACTAATACCCACCCATTTGACCAACCATTTTCACCAATATTGGCTAAAAGACAAGTGGGTCCCACAAAAAATAAATTACCAATGAGAACATGTCACCTTGCCCTTGAATCGAGACCATCATTTTTATTGGACCCCACCACTGACACGACCCACCGCCTCTCGCCCCACGACGACACGAGTTTCTCTAAGAGTAGATGTGGGACCTACATCTGACCCAAGGATGACCCACCTCTTAGAACATCTAACCATCTGCTCCCACGTGTCCTTTTATACCCGATTTTTTTGACTAACTTTTTTACTAACTCTTTTGACCCGATTTATTTTCTGCATACCCAATTTTTTACTCAGTTTTTCCTATTACATAAAGGGCAAGGAGGGGCAACATTACTAATACAAGTTTAAACCTTAACCAATAACTTTTGCTCTCCCAAATTTTACTATGTCGTCCACTCTAATAACCAAAAAAAATGATGAAATAGTGGTTAGGAGTTGCAAGGGCTAAAGAAAAAAAATATAAATAAATAAATGTAGGTGAAAGGTTAAAGGCAAGAAAATCATCCAAATAACCCACCGGCCATTGATGTTGGGATGATTCATATGCTTGAAACCGACGATGGCTTAATATATAAGGGACGGTGCATGACAGGTAACCTTGTGTAAGAACCGATCGAGAAGGAGAGTAGTAGAAGCCATGAAAGAAGACGAAGGTTCGCTATGAACGCGACTACTTCAATGCCAATCGGTAAGTGTTTCGCACCTCCCAACTCGAAATCTTGTTTATTATATAGTTACATTAGTTTTTCGATCGATCGGGTGGGTTCTCGTAGGGCAACGGTGGCCAATGGTCATAGCTAACACCCCCACCGTTCTTCACAATTGTAATCTCGGTTACACCAGGATCTCAAACCATGTTCTCATTTCGGTTCGAAAAGATAAAACTCATGGTTCATGTTGGTGTCGGTCAATATAAATAATAGATGATCGATACATCACATTCATAGTGAATCGAATTGTTTGAAACTCGTTATGATGAGAGTTTTCTTCATAGATGTATATATGTGTTCATGTACTAAGTCTTGTTGGCTATGAGAAGGAAAAGAAAATGCAAAGCAAACTGTTAATGAAGAGTTGTATTATTCTCTTTGGAGAGTATATATATATATATCATGCAATCATGGACGAATCGAAAATAGCCTAATGTATGCATGAGTTTTTTTTATATATTATATATGAGTATCTCATGCATATGTATTGGAATTTTTGGTGGCTTAAGATGGATGGTAGGAGAAATATGTATATATATATATATATATAGTTGACTGAGGCGTAAGAAATGCAAGAAGAAATGAATAGTTAGTATAGATATATATAGCATGATCCGGTTGCAAGACCTGTTATATATATATATATATATATTAATATGTGTGCGTGTATATGTATATACATACATATGTATGAATGTTTATGATTAAACACGTCGGAACTTAAGATGTCGGTCTTGGATCGTTAACAACAGTTAGTGTCAAGGGAACCACTCGATCATTTCTAGAGGTGTATTTTATTATTAGAATTAAATTTTATGACATTGGATTTGTAAGAGAGACGTTAGCCACTTCAAAGATCGGTTTGGGCAACGACTTGTATTGTGAGTTATACGCGACTTTTCTAAAAATGGTTGCATATTTTTATTCATGATTATTTCCAAATTGCTTAAAGTTCTAGAGATTTTGATATGTCATTTATGCATTAATCATGACATATTTTTATGATATATGCTTGACATTTTGTGTGGCAATGGGGGTGCACTACGGTGTAAGTCCGTGTCTAATAAGGCGAGCATCTTGTGTGAGCTTGTTTAAAGTCGTAAGCGTGGACATGTTGTGTGAGTGCGCCAGGCAAAGATGTGTGAGTTGGACACCTCCCATAATGTCGTTAGCTTTGTGATTAAATTACTTTACCGCATGCGTGATAAATGATGATGTTTTGTGAAATTTATTATTGATATTATTCATGCATAAAAACCGTGAATTCACCGAGCCCTAGGCTCACCCAACTCCTCTTCAAAATAATTATACAACCAAGTCGTCACTCACTCCGGAGTAGTAGCAAAGGGAAGGAAAAATTTTAGAACCGTCTTTCGTTGGAAAAAAAGAAATGTCGAAGAGGGTATTCGGGATTTTAAGTGATCAAGATTTAGATAACTTTTCTTTTAAATTTTATTATCTAGAAATCTTTCGTTCCGTTGAACTACTTAGACCTTACGGTTTATTTATATATGGATGTTTTATATATTTAAAGAAAAATAATTAGGATTGTACATCCACCGTCTCCCACCGTCTCCCACCGTCGTTCACTACCTCCCACTACCATCTCCCACAAGACCATATTTGTAACATCCCCGTCCCTGAAATCGAATTTCGACAGGAAACTTACATCGATTAAAGAACTCATGGTACTCACGTACCATTCCAACGCACATGCTCGGAGCATATCCTCCAGTGTTTGAATTGTACATTCATATTGCCCATCAGTTTGAGGATAAAAGGATGTAAAAAAATTCAAATGTGTGCCCCAAGATTTATGTAAACCTTCGCAAAATCGAGAAGTAAAGTGTGGGTCTCGATCAGAGGTGATTGATATACGAGTGTCATGTATATGAACAATCTCACGTTAGAATACTTTTGTTAGTTTATCGATCGACCAAGTTTGTTGGACAGGAAGAAAATGAGCTAATTTTGTTAATCGGTCCACCACTACCCAAATTGCATCATGTTTCATGGTCGTGCGGGGTAGTCCGACTACAAAATCCATAGTTACGTGCTCCCATTTTCATACTGGAATGTTCAATGATTGGAGAAGACCACCCAGATGTTGATTGTAACACCCGTAATTTGGAGACTTCCTTTAGTGATAGTTTGGGAGTCTTTTGGCTTTTGGAACATAAAGGTGTTGGGAAATCAGATGAAATTTGATATGGAATCATCGAGGATCGAATCAGGTCAGAAGACGCGAGAAAACCGAGATTTGGGCTGTCGCGAGTTGTGGCGCGACTTGGGGTCGCGACACAAGCCGTGTAACTCACTGGAAGTGAGTTATGGAGGAAACGGGTGACTTATGCCACGACTTGAGGTCGCGGCATAACCCGCGTGACGCACTGGTTGAGCTAAAAGCCGATTTTTCAGCCATTAGCCTCATTTCTCTCAAACCTAAACCCTAAATTTCTTCCCTTTTCTCTCCCAAACCCCAAATGACAAACCCTTACGTATTTTGAAGGTTTTTCCCCCTTGAACCATATGATTCTTCATCATCTACCTAGTAGAATCTTGAACCACAAAACCTCCATCTTCATCTTCCTCATCAAGTTCAACGTTTTGGGAGCTCGGGTGGAAGAGTTGGAATGGGTGTCTTCGGAAAGTCTCATCATCCATAGTGGTAAGATTTCTTGAAATAAAGTTATAAATGCTCCATTGGTGGTTTTTTAAGTGTTTGGTTTCTTAAATCTAGTATTTGATGATTTTGAAGAAACCAGGGTTTTGATCTAGTTGGAGATTTTAGTAAATATTGTTTGGGGAATGTTTCTAAATGGTTTGGTATGTATGGATCTAGATTTTGGAAGCTTTCGGCTTAAGGATTGAAGTGCCCTTCAAAGGAGCTCGTTGGGTAAAACCTAGATTTAGTCTAAATCTAGCAAGGTGAGTTCAAGTTGATTTGTTAAAACGGTGTACATGCCAAAATGTGTAATTTGAAATAAAAATATGTTTTACATGGTTATTTATCAATGTGTGAGTATTTTGATAAGTTTTCATATTTGGTAAACTTGGGTTGTGTTAACCTCTTAAAATACTTATATTGGGTTTTGAATATTCAACAAATAAATAGCATGATTTACGCATTACTGGTGATTTTGTACAAGTAAGATCTATTTTATGATTTATGCATCTTTGATGATTTTGTACAAACGGAGTCTATTCACGCTATATCCATTTGGTGAGCCTGTTCATCAATATTGAGGTTTTGTTTAAAATCTTGTAGCTTTAATCATTCAATAAAGTTTACAAGATTGTGATTTCTGATTCACTGTTTCATTGATAGTTGAATATTAAAGTGTTATTCCGCAACTCCTTTAATATTGTTTCTGAGTTTATTATTCTTGTTAAGAATTAGATCCTGACAAGTGGTATCAGAGCAAGTATTCTCAGAAACCATCATTCATCATGGAAAACACAGTTGAATCAAACATTACTCTTGTCTCAAAGGTTCCAATGCTCAGATCTAATGAGTTTGACATGTGGAAGATTAGGATCAAGCAATACATTCTCCTCACAAATTACTCTATGTGGGACATCATTGAGAATGGCCCATCTGATGAAGGAAAGATTGGTGCAGATGGAAAAAGAATCCCACCAAAGACGGATGCAGAAAGGAAGACAACGCAGACAGAGATGAAAGCCTTGAGCACACTGCTCTTAGCTATTCCCAATGAGTATCAACACCAATTCTGCAATTGCACTGATGCACAGATGCTTTGGAATGCTCTAGAGAAGAGATTCTCTGGTACCAAAAGTACCAAGAGAAATCAGAAGGCAATATTGAAGCAACTGTATGAAAACTTTATGTCAACTAAGAATGAGTCCATGACTCAAACTTTTGACAGGTTTAACAAGCTGATTGGTGAACTAGCTACTATGGGAGTACAGATTGATCACGATGATGTAAACAGAAAGTTCTTAAGGTCCCTTAGAGATGAATGGACCATGTATACTGTTTCATTCAGACAGAATGATCAATTGGAAGAAAAGGAACTGGATGATCTGTACAATGATCTGAGAGTATTTGAATCTGAGGTGGAAGCAAAGAAGAAGCCTACTGGATATGTGCATAATGCTGCACTCCTATCAGCATCAATTGATTCTACAGCTAACCCTGAATCAGTTAATGCTGCTAATGGAGTAAATCAAGAAAAAGGCACTGAATCTGTTTTTGAAGCCTTTCTTTCCAGTCATGGAAACTCCTCTTTAATCAATGATGACTTGGAACAGCTTCATCCTTATGATCTTGAAGAGATGGATATTAGATAGCAGATGGCCATGCTCTCTATGAGGGTGAAGAAGTTCATCAAAAGGACTGGGAGGAACAACTTCTCCCAAAGAAGAGAAGATGGTGCAGGCTTTGATAAGTCAAAGGTGGAGTGCTATAAATGTCATCTGAAGGGACACTTTGCCAGAGAATGCAGAAGTGAAGTGTCTCACAATCACCAACAAACTCAGACTGGAAGCTTCAACCAGAACAAAAACTCTGCTCAAGCTCTTGTTTCTCAACAAGGAATGGGGTTTGACTAGAGTGATCAAGCAGAAGAGGCTATTCAAAATCAAGCTCTCATGGCAGAGGTATCTGATCTCCCAACTGAGGTACTTTCTAATCTTTGATCTCAAACTTGCATTGACACTGTTAAAAGCTACAGGGATCACAACCAGAATATGAGTGATGACCTTAAGAGGTTAGAAAAAGATATAAAAGACTATGTGAGAATTGTTGAGAGGTTTGAGGAACAAATTAAAAGTTTCCAAGCCAATGAACTTCAACACTCATATGATACAAATTACTGGAAGTGGGAGAAGAATGATCTAGAAATCCAACTGACAAAGTCCAAGGAGGAGAATGAAAAGTTGAGAGGAGAACTAGACAAGGTTAAGCTAGATGTAGAAAAGTTTTCCTATGCTTCTAAAGCCATGGATTCAATTCTAAAGGTCCAAATTTATGATAAGCTTGGACCAGGAAGTGGATATAATACCACACCACCACCATATAACAACAACTACATCCCTCCTAAATCAGATCTGGTAGAGACCAAGGATAGGAAGGACTTACCTGAGGGATCCACTGAGATAGATCCTTTAGATGAAGTAGTTGTTGAGGACAAGACAGAGAAAGAAGCTAGTAAGGGTAAGGATAATAATGTGAATGGTGAGATTCCCTTAGGAAATAATATTATCACCAATGAGGATTGTGGAAGGAACTGGGTCAAATCTAAGGACATAGAGAAGACTGAGGGAAAGTCCAAGAAGGTCCATTACAAGCAGACTACAGTTGTGAATCCTGTTCCTTGCAAACAGTGTGCATGCAATAAGAATGAGCCCCTAAAACAGGAAAAAAGGAGAGGAAATCAAAGAAATTGGAACAATCAGTGGGCTCAGAAACAAGGAATTGATCTGAGTAGAATTATCAGACCAAAACCTTGTTTCATATGTGGCAAATTGAATCATCTTGCCAAGCACTGTTAATTTAATCCCATTAACCAAAGGATGAATTTTCAAAGAGCTATGCAAAAACCCTTTGGTTATACGAAGGATGAAAGGAACTATGTGACTAAGAAACCTGTTAAATCTAAAAGCCACATGAAGAAAAAGACTGTGAAAGAAAGTGTCAAGATGTTGATTCCTAAAAGCACTAAAACTGTTAGTACTGCTACTACAAATAGTGTTGCTGACAAAGTTAGTGCTGCCAGAAGCAATACTACTGCTATCAATGTTAGTGTTGCTAACATTGTTAGTACTTCTTCAAATATTAATACTGCTAACTCTGTTAGTGCTGCTAACAAGGTTAGTACTGCTAAACCTGTTAGTGTTGCTAACTCTGTTAGTATTTCTAAAAATAGTACTGCTTCTAGTGTTTGTGCTGCTAGGCCTATTATCTTGACAAAGTACTCCAGTAATGAGTGCTCTGTTTTTAAAAATCTCATCAAAAAGGAATGTAAATACTTTGATGAGAAAGGGAGACCCAAGACCACTTTGGCTTGGGTTCCCAATCAATACTAATTGATTTATCTTATGTGCAGGGCAATCAGCAGCTTAAGGGAAAGGGCATCTGGCATGTTGATAGTGGTTGCTCTAGGCACATGACAGGGAACATGGCTTGCCTCAAGAATTTCAAGAAAATTGATGGAGGACATGTTGCCTTTGGTAATACTCCAGATGGAGGTAAGATCAGTGGTAAGGGAGATGTAACAAAAGGTAAAATGACCTTTGAAGATGTTTTCTATGTTGAGCAGTTAAGGTACAACTTGTTAAGTGTATCACAGGTTTGTGACAAAAAGCATAGTATATTATTCACTGATTCTGAATGCATTATCCTTGCTCCTGGATTCAAGGTAGTTGATGAAAAGATGATACTACTAAGAACTCCCAGAAAGGATAATGTCTATTGTTTGGATATGGAAAATGTGGCAACTGGTTCATCCCTAAATTGTCTTGTTTCAAAAGCATCTTTGGATGAATCATCACTTTGGCACAGAAGGATGTGTCACATGAACTTCAAAAAAATGAATAAACTTGTTAAAAACAACCTTGTAAGAGGTTTGCCTTCAAAAGTCTTTTCATGTGATGATCATTGTGTTGCCTGTCTCAAAGGCAAACAACACAAAACTTCTCATAAGTCCAAAGAGTTGAACACAATCTCTAATTCTCTTCAGTTGTTGCAAAATTGTTGGGAAATAAAGAATTGCTTAAGTATGGTTAATGCTGCTAGCACAACTGATTACTACTGCTAGTAGATTTAATACTGCTTGATAAGTTAGTACTGCTATCTCAAAAGTTAGTACTGCTTGGAGAGTTAGTACTGCTAGTAGTTAGTACTGCTGAAGTTAGTACTGACAGATCAAAGTTAATACTGCTGAACATCATTAATACTGCTGAGGATTTTAATGTTGCTGAAGATGGTTAGTGCTTCTTATGAGATAAAGACTCATTATGGAATGAAGACAACTGTATAGAAGACTTGCTAAAGTAAAGAAGATAATTATGGATTGAAGATCAAGTTTATTTTGATAATTATCTTGTAATATGTCTTATATAAATAGTATAGAAGTCTATGATAGAATTAACTTTTGATAATTCTGAACTTTTGTTTTTCATACGTTTTAGAGAGAATTAACCTCAAGGTTTAGAACCCCAGTTCTAGAGAAGTAGAATTCGTATTGGTGAGCATGTTCATCAATATTGAGGTTTTGTTTGAAATCTTGTAGCTTTAATCATTCAATAAAGTTTACAAGATTGTGATTTCTGATTCACTGTTTCATTGATAGTTGAATATTAAAGTGTTATTCCGCAACTCCTTTAATATTGTTTCTGAGTTCATTATTCTTGTTAAGAATTAGATCCTACAGAGTCCAATTCATGATTTACATCTAAATGCATTTTATTGCATATTTATAATAATTACAGGCTCGAGTGCTTTAGTCATTCATGAGTAGTTGTGTATTTTTAGACTGTGTTGCATTGGATCCATAGGCACGTAAGTCAGTCTTATTTGTTGGTCAATTGGGTGGTACGGGTTTGGACTCCGGGACTCATGTTTTATGACCAAACTTGACAAGTAGGCACTAAGAGGATGTAGTCTTGGGCGCCACTGTGTGGGTGTGTGCCTAGACCTCCGCCGTCGGGGAATTTCCTTTAGTTGTAGTCCCCGGGTTTTCCGGGCCTTTCGGGTGTCTTTATGGCATCAAGGTACCTCGTCTCTTTGGGTGAAACTTGTCAAGGATTCGTAGGGACACTTGGGCTTTCATGTCGTTAGGTGTCATGCGATGAACGTTGTAGGAGTGGCATACTTTGTGTTCTTCCACTCTCAACGGATACGGGTATCCCCCGTTGTCGTCCGCTGTATTTTGGATATCTAATTGTCCACGCTTTAATATTTGGATTTCATTCCATTTTATGGTCGCGTAAGTATTAAGTTTCAATTCCATGTTTTAATGGCGTATCATATTTATATGGATTGTTTTCCGTGATTTAAGGGTCGAGTTTTATGATCCACTCCCGATTTGGGTGAGTTGTTGGTTGCATCGTTTTATAAAGAATGTTGTTTGGGAGCATTGTCTTTAAAATGCATATCATGGGAAAATGTGTTGTTTCCATTTCCAAAGTAAACCATTTCGAAAGATATTGATTTGGACTGAATTTCTCTCTTTTAAAGATATATTCATTCATGTTAAAACTCTTGAGCTCACTAGGCATTAAGCCTAACCTTTTTTATTTGTCGGCATGTGCATCAGGTTCCAGTGGGGTTTTGGATTCTAGCAATTCTATGAAGAGTTGAGCCTTAGCTTTGTGCAAGTGTAAGTAGTTGGTGAAGTATTCCGCAGTTTAGAGATAGTGACTTTTATGGGGTTTTAGTAACACCCGTTCTTATTATAGACTGTATGTATAGAATGAAATATGTGTATTAAGGCCAATTAATGAATTGTGATTGGAGATGTACCATTTATCGATGTATATAAAAAAAATTAATTAGTTGTTATTTCCATATTTGAGGGTGTAACATTGATGCTCACTTTTAACTTGTTGACAAGTGAGACAACGAGCTACAAACCGCCAACCACCATCTCCTACCTTCATCCACCACCTCCCACCATTGTCTCCCACCGTCATCCACCATCTCCCAACACAGTCGTCTTCAGAAATAAATAATGATGTAAGTTGATTAAAAATTTAAATATTTTTTAGAAAAAGTTTGTGTAACTGTTTTGAAGTTATTATTTAACTTTTGGTTTATACAATACATATCACTTGATTGATAATGCATGTTATGTTTATATATATATATATATATATATATATATATATATATAGGATTTATCAGAGTCTTTTGTGATGTTGATGGACAAGTTAAATTTCTTAAAACAGTAAGGGATAAATTAATGGAATATCCTAAATGGATGGATATGTTTAGGTGTACGTGTTTTGGGAACTGTCTAGATATCCAAAGTTTGTATGGAGATCCGATGTTGATTCATACAATTCTCCAATGTCAGATCCTTTTGAAGAACTTTGATATGGAGGAATCATATTTTAGTGTTGGAAGTTTGTAGATCCCAGAACAGTGCGATTTATCAGCAATAATAATCAATGAAAAACAATGATTAAACCACAACAGCTAGTCATATGATTACATTCAACAATAAAGGGTTTCGGTTTACAAGGAGAATTTCTGATCAGCTAATGTAAACCTTAATGACTAACTTTTCTAACAATAACTTTCTTTCTCTAACCCTAAATCTCAACAAAACAAGCCTTAAATACAAGGGATAAAACCCTAAAGGGCCCAAGACCCATTACAACCAAACAAGCCCATTAACAATAAAAGGCTTTTATAACACGATAAATAATAAAACAATTAAACTCTATAAATGCGTTATACAACTTTCCACGCACTAGGACTTTCAGTCCTAACAATCTCCTCCTAAAGTTGAATAAGGCATTTATCATCTTCAAATCTTCAGGCCTTGATCTTCTTTCCCTCTTGAATCTTTGAAGAACTTTGGTGTTGCATGTCTTCACGTCTTTCAAAACTCCCCCTTGAATAAAGCTCTTCGTCTTCATAGTTTCAACTTTGTAAACAGATTCAATGTACAATAGCATCGACTGAATGCACTATCAAGCAGCTTTCAACTGTAGAAACTCAACACATCGGATCAGCACACAAGAAATATAATGTGCGAGTTACGTGACATTCCACAGTGCAACTTCAGTTTAAAACCAAAGAATCTATCTTTGAACCGCGAGTTGAATTGACTTTCAGCTTAAGAACTTGTTTTAATCATCTCACAGGAGGAATCAAGTTGTAGCAAACACCATATGATACAGGATAGAAGAAATGCAATCTTGAAATCCAATGGCTTTTCAATCTTAGATTTAAGAAATTCTGTTACTCCCCCTCAACTTTTGCTAACTCCCCTTCAACATAATGATCTGAGTCTTTGAATTGTGTGAAATTCTGCCCCTCATGATGATTAGGAGAAACTTGAGCATCATGTATCTTCAAAGACTAACCAGATGAGTAGCAAAAGATTAGATAAAACGATACAGTAACTAAAGGTAACAACTAACACAGAAACACAAGAGTAACTGTTATCAGAACAATTAAAAGTAATTGTGTGGCCTATTTTCAGAGTTGTCATCGATGTATCTCTGATAGGACTTCCAGTTATCACTGAAGTAAAATATTAAAAAAAATTACTTCTCAAACTGTTCTGGCAATATCACAAAGATATGCAAGGGGAATCACAAAGATTCGTACGTGTGTAAAAGAAGTATAATAATGGCGATTAGGCTCAAAGATTGATTCAACCTGGGACATAGGTTAGAAATCAATAGACACAGTGAGATGAATATGAAGTTCGGAGACCGGAGCTGATGTCTTCCTTTTTCAACATCTAAGACCTCCGAGTGAGGAATAGATAGATTATGTGCTAAATCTCCGTGCTTATATGAAACAAGTATCTATTGAAAGATACTTGAGTGGTTGGGTGGGGTGACACGAGTTATCGACATTGGGTCCATGTATGTTTCAATATCGATCTCCAAAGAACGAGAATGAATAGATTATGTGGTAACCCGGATAACTGACTCGGTTTAGTAAGGACCAATAATTCTTTTATGTCCTGTCACATCCTCACCATATTCTTTTCACTCTGAACTCATCTATCAATCTAGACCCCTCACTGATATCTATGAAATGGATGTGTTTCTTGGGTAGGTCCTTCCGGTTCTGGATTGACCATAGAAACATTAAAAGCCCTCACACTTCTTTAACTCACCAAGATAGAACATTGAAGTACAACTCAAAACATTGAAGTACGAGTCCTGAACAGAAGTGTTCAGAAGTCGATATGAAAATTTAAACAACCAAACATGGTACTCCCCCACAAAAGTGGCATAACCCTTGATTGTAGTCATGTGACTTGAATAATCTGAACTAAATCACACATGACATTCCTGCAAAATAGATTAGGAAGATTTTGGTTTTGGTATCCATGTTGTGATGGATCCTTGATGGTTAGTTGCCTTAGCTTTTAAGCTATTAAACTAAGGATTGGGGATGCTATAAGTACCATACCAACTATTAACGTACCTTGGATTCACAAAGTCACTCTTTCCACAATAAGTGCAACAGATCGTTTGCTGGCGCAGACTGATCAACTTTCCTATAGAATAGACATAAGTAGGTGAACCAGTCTTGGAAATAAATGACTTTGTATCAAATACAGAAGAATCATGAGACTTGTTTCCTTCACTACTTTCTGTAGTTGATTTCTTTCTCCAAACCATCTTGACTTTTCGAAACACTTGATTATTTGAATCATCAACAAGAGAATTATAGAAAATATTTGACGGGTGAATCCGATCTTTTGAAAATTCATTTGATTTGACAAACTTCTTCGAAGAGTTAGTTGTAGAAGGTGAACTTGAAGAATAAGGAGATTGAACAACAGTATCGGGACTGGCTTGTTCAGATAAATCGACTTTAAGATTTATTTCTTCAAGTTTCTTGACTTTTTCGGATAAAACATTTCTTTCTTCTAGAATCAAGTCAAATTGTTTTTGTAAATCGGATTTTACCTTCTGTTTTTTCAAAATCTCTGTTGTTAATTCAGATAATTTCTTTGAAAGCTTATGAATCTCAGTTTCGAAAATCTTTCTTTCACTTTCAAAATCCACCGGAGGCAAGCGTTAGACCGTAGCTTGCTGCTGAAAAACGTAATAGGCTAGCGCAGCTCGCTTCGCTCTTCAAGCTCCGCCCCCCTTACTCAACGTCTTCATCTATAAAGAAAGCCCTTTCTCCAGAAGAGAAGAAGGTAAGCTTTCAAGCCGTAGCTTCTATACTGTTGCGTTTATCAAATATCTCTTTAAAAATCACAACATTCTTCTTTTCAAGCATTTTCTTTTCACTTTCAAAACCTTTTCGCTCTTTGTCAAAAGAATATCTCTCAATTATCAAAACATTTTCAAAATCAGCGATCTGTTTTGAAAGTTTAGCATTTTGAGTCTCAAAAGTTTTTCTTTCGTCAAAACTTTCTTTGAGAGATCAAGAAATCTTTCTTTCAAAATTCTTTCTTTCATTTGAAAAATCAACTTTTTCTTTTTCAAAAACAGCAAGTCTTTTCTTCAGGTTGAGATTTTCACTCTCCAACACGTTTCCTCTATCTTTAAGCGCCATGTATTTCTCTTATTTGGCTTCCAAATCTGCAACTTTTTATTCAAGTTCAGATATTTTCTTTGACTTTTCATGTAGATCCCTTTTCTTTATATCAGCTTCTCTGTCAAGATCTGAAATCTCTTTGTTAAGAGACTCTATTTGGACACGATACATAGTGTAATATTCACAATCTTCTGTTGACTGTTCAAGTTCATAATTCATGCGTTTGAGCCTGTCATTGAGTTTCTCTAACCAGCAAATTTGTTGATACGAGTTGCTTTCCGATTTCACATTGTCTAACTGACTTTGAAGACCTGCTTTCTCTGCCAACAGTCTGTCAACGGTCTCTAACCTGCTATCTAATTTCTTTTCGAGAACTGCAATCTTTGCTTTGTGTTCAGAGATGGGTACATAATCCATTGTTACTTGCACAGCTTGAAGTCCGGGGACTGAACTTGATAAGAGATGAAACTTTCAAGTGCATGGACCAAAAGTGACAACGAGTGAAACTTGAAAGTTTAGGGATCAAAAATGACAAACTTTGAAACTTTGAAGTACGGGGACTAAAAGAGAAAAAAATTCAAATTGCACTGATATGATCGTGAGACAAAGTATTTGATTTGATATTTTTTCTTTAACCACAACTTAGACCCGGGAGACGAGGACCCGGGAGACGCAAGGACCCGGGAGACACGGGTGACGAGGACCCGGGAGACACGGACCCGGGCGACGAGAACCCGGGCGACACGGAGTCGGGCGACGAGAACCCGGGTGGTAGGGACCAACCCAAGAGACAAGGACCCGGGCGATAAGACCAACCTGGGAGAAGAGGACCCGGGAGACGCAAGGACATGGGCGACACGGACCCGGGCGACAAGGACCCGGGAGACACGGACCCGGGCGACGAGAACCCGGGCGACACGGACCCGGGCAACGAGGACCCGGAAGAAGGCAATCCGGGCAAGGTCTGGGTCGTGTTCTTCGATAAAAACGGCGATAACCAGATAATCAGATTACTTTAATAGATTAATCAAACAAAATCGATTCCTAAAACTTACAGATTTGAAGAACTTTAATTACGGAACTCAGATTTGATGATTTTCGATTAACGATTGAACCCAGAAAATAGATATGACAGACTGAACTCAAAAAACTTATTGAACCCAGAAAATCGATATGCAGATAAGAACCCAGAAAGTCGATATGACAGACCGAACTCAAAAACTTGTTAACCCAGAAAATCGATATTTCAATCACAGAGAAAAAATCACAGAATAAGAACCCAGATCGATATGACAATAGAACGATTTAAACTACTTCAAAGAACTCAAATCAACACTCAATCACAGTATACATACGAACAGATATCGATTTAGCCAAAATAAGCGATTAAAGGGTTTTAGACAAACCTTTTTGGATCAAAGTTCTTGTCTCTTAGCTCTGATACCACTTGTAGATCCCATAACAGTGCGATTTATCTGCAATAATAATCAATGAAAAACAATGATTAAACCACAACAGCTAGTCATATGATTAGATTCAACAATAAAGGGTTTAGATTTACAGAGAGAATTTGTGATCAACTAATGTAAACCTTAATGACCTACTTTTCTAACAATAACTTTCTTTCTCTAACCCTAAATCTCAACAAAACAAGCCTTAAATACTAGGGATAAAACCCTAAAGGGCCCAAGGCCCATTACAACCAAACAAGCCCATTAACAATAAAAGGCTTTTATAACGCGATAAATAATAAAACAATTAAACTCTATAAATGTGTTATAAAACTTTCCACGAACTAGGACTTTCAGTCCTAATAAAGTTGGTTTTGCGTTTTAGCATACACGAATTTTGTCTGATTACGGCGCTTCGATTTAGTCCCGAGGTTCGTCAACAACCTAATAGACATATGACTATTAGAAAAGAAATTATTTTGTAATATACCGGCCCATAAAGATGTGAAGGTAAAGAATTTTAGGATTATATTTGATAGTGATCAAAAGTTCCATGTTTTATTGGACCCTGACACGGTTCGTGTTTGCCTTCTGTTGGTACTTAAGACCGTATTTTGTGGAAGACAAAACTCTTTGACCATCTATGATTGGTGTCTACTTTTACTTAGAGATTTAGATGAACGGGTTTGCTACCCTTGGGATTCGCACATATGGCGCAAAACTTATGAACAACTGAATAATGCGCTTATAGATCGGAAATAAAGTAAAAAGACTTGTAAAAATTACATATTGTCGGGATTCGAATATGCCTTCAAGGTCCGTTATCATTGTTTATTTGGTTTAATAATGTTATTTATAATATAATATGCACATTTTAACAATGTTCAATTCTTACTTCACATATATGAATCTACGAGACTTTTCCCCGATCGAAGGAGTATGCCATCTATACTCCGTCAATCCCAAGGGTCATTGGATGGTGTAGGAAAGTTAATATCGCGTTTAAGAATTGTCTCACTTTCATTCGATTCGGCTATGTATGCTTTGTCCTTTTATAAATTTATTTGTCGTTTAAATTACTTATTTAAAATATATACTTAACAAATTTATTTTTAGGAGGGGTCGATGCCAATAATTTCGTTGCAGTCAACCTATAACAAGGAGATGTATGGGTTGTGGGTTTCAAGCAAAGGATTTTTGGTCGTCAATCTTATGGGATAGGTCGACCCATCCCGGGACGAAGCCGACATCAGTCACCAAGCCGACAATATCAATTTTTATGCACAATGGGATGATATTTTTACTGACAATGATCGACCACTCCAAAAGACTTGTCCACGAGATTCGCAAAGGATGCGACATCCATTTGCAGCGCATATAGAGTATTCTAAGGTCTTTAATTGGAAGGTTGAGTTGGAAAAAACAAATAAGTGCCTTAAAGACTATCAATTGGATATGAGTTCTTCTATAGCGAGGATTGTAGAGGAAATATTTGCAGGGTTCGACAGCAGGCTTACAAATGTCATAAATGACGTGGCACAACTAAAGCTTCAATACTATGGGGCTTCACATTAACCTTGGCAGGATGATGATGTAACTGTTTTAAGTTTTTGTCGTATTACTTTGCACGTATAATATTATTGGATTATCTGTACGAGGTTATGTCGTTCCAGCATGCAGCAATGGAGGTGATGCCATCGCAATCACAACGGGGAGATTCAGTGCCAATTGACTCACCGTGTTTGGTCGCTCTTTGTAAGAATCGAGAGAGCAACAAATTATGGTTGTTCAGATCTCTGTGGATCGTCATAAGCACAAAGAAACGGACCAAGAGTGTGCAATTACCGACTCCCACCCCAAAGACGAATGTGAATTTACCGACTCCCATACCAAGGCCTACACCCTCTACATTAGTGGACGTTGATCAGTTGTACGATGTTGATCAGTTACCGGTCTATATGTGGTTAAGGGTATTATCCGTGATGAGGGTTTGTAGAGAATTTTGGGGACGACAATTGGGCAAGTCCTGTAGCGGATTTTTTGAAAGGTGAGGCTAGTTCATTACATATTTATTTAGTTGAAAACTATAGAGATGTGACTCATAGTTTAATAATTAATTTGTCGTCTTTGATTAACAACACATTCTAGCATCGAGTATATATCTGCTCCAGAAGAGGTCACCTACCGCACCGTTTGGACGTTGGACAATTATGCCGACGGGTTTTTTAAACATGTTCAACCACGTATGAGGCGCGTCCGACCAGATGGTTTAGGGCAATGGCTCTAGACCTCTATATCCAGCATGGCACACTGTTGACTGGGTCGGTATAATATCGTCAAAGTTAATTGTTATTTATAGAAATAATGCAATTGTTAACTTTGAATTGTCACTTCTTTTTGTGGGTCTTCATTGCAATTAACATACCAAATATGCATTGGGTTTTAAGGGATCTAGACTTGCATTCATGGCATTTGACCATTTACGACTCCGACGGTCCCAAAGTATCTATAAAGCATGTTTTAGAAGAGGTAGCGGTGTTGAAGAAGAAACTATATGAGTACTTACTAGCGATATGATACTATAGTAGGTTAGGACAGATCTCGACCTCTTTACCCAAGATCCGGATGAGTTTGATACTCTTGTGGGAACTCATTAGTGGCGTTAGTGGTTTAAAAAAAGTTTTGTTGTGGAAAGAAACTAGAGCCAACATATGGATTTCCACCCTTACCTCCACATCTAGGAGGAAATTGTTGGTAATTGTTGGTACATGTTTAACCAATAGATGGAAAGAAACTACCTGGTTGATTTCCAGAACAATATGTATTTCTACCGCTACCTCTATATATTGTAGGAAACTGCTGAAACATAGTTTGATCCCTCGAGGAGCAATTTGCTCATTTTAGGGGTGGCCGTAAAGGCATACTGGAGAGGTGAGCACTGGAGAAAAGGAGATACCTGATTGAACTCTGGGTGTGCAGAATCGAGCTCGAAATGAGTAATGTGGTTGCAAGACGGAAAATACAGTGAATCAATGGTGAGAGGTTCACCCTTGCTTGCTTTAGAAGACTTGGAAACAGTAGAGGACGCCATTGATGTTTGCTTGAGTTTGCAGGTTACAGGTTTAAAGTTGAGAGAGAGAGAGAGAGCTCGAGGAAGGAGATGAAGTGTGGAAATCGTAAAAATGGAAATGAAGATGGTGAAAGATATTTATAGGTGGGTTTAAAAAAATAAGGTAAAAAATAAAGAGAGGGAGATATAGGGTCGTAGGGCTATTAATGAAAGGAATGATGGGTTTTAAGGGTCGTGGGGAAGTGGAAAGGTCTATCCGCCGGCGAAAAGACAGGGTAGTGGGATAGGGAGATGGTGGAACGTCGTGTCTCTGACATGACATGGCAGATGTTGACACATGGCACTTATGGATAGAGACAAGTATGTATGCATGCTGAAGGGAGTTAAGTAGGGAAAATACCTGCCGAAGATTGGTGAAGGTGGGAGGATAGCCGAAAGAACTGCCGACAAGATATGAGCTAAATGAGAGGGATTCGGTAGGGTGGACCTGCCGAGGAATAGCTTTCGGTAAAGATGAGTAACCGAATATCACAATTCTTTGAGGACCTACCAAAAAGAAATGTGATTTAACCGAAGACCACACCTGCCGAAGATTTGATTAGGTACGAGCTACCGAAGAGTGGCTTCGGTAGAAAGTGTTCCTGCCGAAGATTTAACAATGGTACAGTTGCCGAAGAGTGACGGGTTCGGTAAATGAGAAGTAGCCGAAGACACTTATCAGAGAGAAGACCTACCGAAAATAGAGTCCTACCGAAAAAGAAGGTGTCGGTAGGTAGAGAACATATGTTTTTTTACTCATAATTTAACATGCCTAAAGATCCTATCAAAAAGTTGAACCAAGTTTCATCAAGAGGTTTAGTGAAGAGATCGGTCAACTGAAAATCGGTTGGGATGAAGTGTAGTTCAATATCACCTTTTGAGATATGATATCTTATAAAGTGATATCTGATGTCAATGTGTTTGGATCTTGAATGAAGCACAAGATTGTTTGCAATGGCTATTGCACTAGAGTTGTCACTTAGAATTGTGATTTTGGAGTAGAATTGATTGTAATCTTGAAGCTGATTCTTCATCCACAAGATTTGAGTACAACAACTTTCAGCTGCAACATATTCAACCTCAACAGTAGAGGTGGAGACTGAATGTTGTTTCTTGTTGGATCAGCTAACCAAATTTCCACCAAGTAATTGGCAGTTTCCTATTGTGCTCTTTCTATCCACCTTAGATCCTGGAAAATCAGAATATGAATACCCAATTTGATCGAAACCTGAGTCTTTGGGATACCAAAGACCCAGATTTATGGTACCTTTGAGATACTGGAAGATGCGTTTTATAGCGGACAAATGAGATTCCTTAGGATTGGCTTGATAACGCGCACATAGACAGGTAGCAAACATGATATCAGGTCTACTAGCAGTAAGATAAAGAAGAGAACCTATCATTCCTCTAAAATTTGTGACATCAACCGATTTTCCATCGGGATCAGCATGAATTTTAAGAGGTGGTGCCATAGGAGTTTTCATGGGAGAACAATTTCCAAAATTAAATTTCTGAAGGAGATCATGAATATATTTGCTTTGGTTTATAAAGATCCCCTCATGAGTTTGTTTTATTTGAAGACCTAAGAAAAATGTGAGTTCTCCCATCATGCTCATCTCATATTTACTTTTCATGAGAGATGCAAACTCTTGACAAAGAGTTTCATCAATGGAACCAAAAATGATATCATCCACATAGATTTGAACAAGAATGATGTTACCTTTGGTCTTCTTGAGAAATAGAGTATTGTCAATTTTACCTCTGCATATTTGTTGGCAAGAAGAAAGACAGACAAAGTGTCATACCAGGCACGAGGGCATGTTTGAGACCACAGAGGGCTTTGTCAAGCTTGTACACATAGTCTGGATGAGAAGGATCTTCAAAGCCAAGAGGTTGCTTTAGATAGACTTCTTCAGTTAGCTCTCCATTGAGAAAGGCACTCTTGACAACCATTTTAAAAACTCTAAAGTTTTTGTGAGCAACATGAGCAAGAAAATTTTTTATTGCTTCAAGTCTAGCAACAGGAGGAAAGGTTTCATCATAGTCAATCCCTTCCTCCTGCCGATATCCTTGGGCAACAAGTCTAGCTTTGATTCGGATGACAGTACCTTCCTCATCCATCTTGTTTCTGAAGACCCACTTTGTTCCAATAATTGTCTTTCTTGAGGGTCGAGAAACAAGTCTCCAGACTTTGTTTCTTTCAAATTGTGAAAGATCCTCTTGCAGAGCAGTTATCCAACATGGATCAGCCAGAGCTTCCTCAATCTTTTTCAGTTCAATAATGGAAAGGAAATTCACATAGAGACAAATATTTCCTATCCCTCTTTTGGTATGGACAGCAGCTTGTTGATCACCAATGATTTGTTCAATTGGGTTATCCTTAGTCCATTTGGTAGATAGTGGAAGAGGCGTAGGAAGCATAGGTGGTTGAGATGGTGAGGGTTCAGAAGGTATAATGGATATGGATATTGGTGAAGAAATAAGGTGAGACTGCGTGGTTATTGGTTCGGCAGATTCATCTTGGATGATGATTTGAAGATTTGAGTTTTGAGGTGATGAGGGAGATGGATCATTGGATTGAGAGTGTATATTAGCCGAAAAAGGAACAGAAACACACACATCTAAAAACATGAAGAAAACCTATGTTGGGTTTTTGGCCATAGAAGACTTCATAGGGAGTTTTGTTATGCCTCTTCACAATGACCGACCGATTTTGGGTAAAGCAAGCAGTGTTAATAGCTTCAGCGCAAAAATAGGTAGGTAGATTGGATTCACTTAGCATAAAACGAGCTGCCTCACACATAGTTCTATTCTTTCCACAACACCATTTTGTTATGGAGTTCTAACAGCTGAGAAGTTTTGAGAGATTCCTTTGTCATTGAAAAAGGCTTCTAAGGTAGCATTTCTGACCTTAGTGTCATTGTCACTTCTGACAGATCTTACAAGCTGACCATTAAGCACATCAGATTTCTTGATGAAGTGGATGATTTCTTCAATAGTGTCACTTTTGTACTTGAGAAAAGATACCCAAGTGTAACGTGTAAATTCATCAACTATCACAAGAATGTACCTTTTTCCTCCAAGACTAGGAGTGCTAACTGGTCCACATAGATCCATGTGTAGCATTTGGAGAGGAGTGGAGATAGAAAAGAATTGCTTGGTTTTGAAGTAATATTTTTTCAGCTTGCCCTTCTCACAAGTTGCACATAGTTTCTCTTTAACAAAAGATAGTTTTGGCATTCCAAAAACAAGATCTGTGTTGAAGAGAGCATTCAATGTCTTGAAGTTGAGATGAGAAAGACGTTTATGCCAGAGCCAGTTCTTCTTAACCGAATCTTCTGAAATGAAGCAGATGCGTCCTTCAACATATTTTTGACCCATGTTGATGATGTACACAATGTCCTTTCTAATACCAGAAAAAATGATGTGAAATTTCTTATTTGTGATGAGACAGTCATCAGTTCTTAAGATAACAAAGTAACCTAAGTCACATAGTTGACTGATGCTTAAGAGATTGTGCATCAGTCCTTGCACATAGGCTACTTTGTTGAAAGTGATGGAACCGTTTGAGAGAGTTCCATAACCTCTGGTGAAACCTCTTGAGTTATCACCAAATATTACAGTGGGTCCCTTTTCTATCACATAGTCAACTAGGAGAGATTTATTTTCGGTCATGTGCCTCGAACATCCACTATCTAGATACCAAGTTTGTTGATGTTCAAATACCTGCAATCACAAAGAAATTAGTCCTTCGGTACCCATTTTGAAGTGGGTCCTTTAGGGTTAGAGGAGGAAGAAGAAGAGTCATTTGGATTCTTTCTTTCAATCTGATCTTTGGGATATTCCTTTGCAAGATGAAAGGTGTCCCCACAGTAATAACATTTTCTATAAATAAACATCTTTTTAGACTTTTGACTCAACTTCTTGTCTTTCCCTTTAAGGTTGACTTTGAGATATTTAGAGGATGTAGGTGGAGGACTAAGCATAGGTCCAAGAATCCCTTTTTCAGAAGAAGGAAGAGAAAAGTTTGAGGTACCCTTGGATTTAGATTTCTTCAAGTTCACAGACTTGGGAATGAACTTGGTGGGAGTTGCATGAGATTCATCTTTGGATGAAGGGGGCATGTTTCTTTTCAAAAGGAAATCAGAGACTACTGACTTTCCTTTGTCAAGATTAGAAAGCTTTTTAGAAGAAGGATGAGAGTTCTTCTTTGAGAAGTTTGAAGTTTTAGAAGAAGAAGAAGTAGCTTCATCAAGGTTTAATGATTTGAGAAAATCATTAATGGGTTTAATGAGGTTATTTGAACCTTGATCTTCTTCAGGTTGAGGCTTAGGTTCAGATTGTTTGGCCTTGATAAAAGCTCCAAATTTCAATGAATCACGAAGATCTAGATAATGCATAGAGTGAGAGTCTTCAGAGTCAGACTCGGTATACTCAGGTGAGAAAGAAGGGTGTCTTGAAGAAGAGGAAGGTACATGAGTAGAAGAAAAGTCAACATCCATTTTTCCAAAACCAATGCATGATTTATCATCACATGTCATTTGATCTTGAAATATCCTCTCAAGGTTTTTGGAAGAACTAGTCCATTTACTTACAATTTCTTGCTCTTTCTTAAGACGTTTAAACATTTTGTTTTTCTCCTTAGCAAGAATGTAATTAATGGTTTTTAAGTCCTCAAGTTCAACCTTGATTTTATCAAAATGTTTGAGCTGAGATAGACAAACTTTAAGTTGAGAAGAGAGGGATTTGACTTGAACATTTGCCTTCCTTTTTGCATCTTTTTCATTATAAAAATCAACAGTTAAGGAGTCAAAAGCCTCAATTTTTTCGGCATCAGTAAGATTATGGAAAGGATGTACCTGAGAAGAAGATGATGAGCACTCAGTAGAGATAAGAGCAACAATCATGTCATGATCCTTGTTTTCGGCCATATCATCAAGTTTGGCCATAATACATTTGCTAGAGGTTTCTTTTTCACTCTCAGAAGTAGGTTCATCGGCCCAGTCATGAGATTCGGCCATCAGACCCTTTCTTCTTCGGTGAGCATTTTCATTTATTTCTCTCTCTCTCTCTCTCTTTTGTACTTGTCCTTGTACTTTTCAGCACGGCTAGTGCTATCTTTGAAAGAGGAAGAGGAGGATTTTCTGGAGTGAGATCGATTTGAAAAGTCAGGCCTCATTCTCCTCATCTTTGAGGAGTTTTGGTTTAAGGAGATAGATCTGGGTTTTCCAAAGGGATTGCTCCTACACTCAGTAGCAAAGTGGACTTTCTTACCACAAACATAACATTCCTCATTTATTTTGTTAGAATAGTTTTTAGAAGAGAAGGAAAATTTTGGCCAGATTTGAACCTGTTGGAGGGAAAATTATTTTTGTACTTAGAGAAGTTAGCAAGCATACCCATTTCTTTCGTCATCTGATCTACCGAGGTTTCCTCACCTTCATCATCGGCCTCACTAAGATAGGCTTCCGAATGATGAGTTGACTCTTCCTGGCTTTCATGATCAGATTCATCAGAAGGGTAGATAATCCTAGGAACACATAGACTTCTTGGAAGAATCATTGATAAGAGCCATAGATGGGATCTTTATCTCTTTGATGATTGTCTTCCTTTGGATCCTAGTTTGTTCGTAGTTGAAAAGGGATCCATAGAGAACAGTAAGAGGAAGATGATCAAGGTCCTTGGTTGTCTTGATACAAGTACAGATGTTTTCCCAAAAATCAGGAAGACCATCCATGAATTTGCACAAGACTTCCTCATTATCATATATTCTTCCTAGAAGTTTGAGATCATTGAGAAGACTGTTAAATCGATTATAGTAATCAGAAAGAGGTTCTCCTTTTTCATGGGAGAAGAGTTCATATTTTTTAACAAGAGAAATCTTTTTACTTTTTCTTGACTTCATATGTTCCCTAATACATAACACACAGTGTTGTCCACATTTCCTTGGCGGTAGAAAGATTCACCAAGGAATGGTATACCTCATCCCGAAGGGAAAGAGCAATGATTGCTCTGACTCTAGTATCAAGGGAGATAAGATGTTTGTGATCGTCATGTTGTACTTTTTGGGGTCTTTGGTGATATACCTTCCCATAGCAACAGTTCTTTCCTCGTCCGAAGAGTCATCAGAATCACCCACAACAGTACTTTTATCTTTAGAATCAGTTCGAGTCTTTTGAAAATGAGACTAGACTCTAGGGATCATGGGTCCCGCACGAAGAATAGTGATAAAACGACTATCAACTCCTTCCAAGAACAACATCATACGACTTTTCCATAAAGAAAAGTTGTTAGGGTTCAACTTAGGTGGTTTGGCTATAGAGCCATTGTCGTATGTGGAAGTGGAGGAGTTTTGAGAGGAAGACTCAACTTTTGCAGAAGAAGGTGATGCCATGATTGATCTAGTTTATCAGATTAAACTAACATGCTCTGATACCACTTGTGGTCCTAATAAGTAAAGAAGAAAGTAAAATAAGTATTGTAGAAGGGTGGGGGGTTGAATACAATACACAAAATTTCACTTAATTTTAATTCTATTATTGATATTACTATCAAGAATTACACATAGAAAAACTATAAAGATTGTTGCGGAAAGAAAAGATAAAGTATTCTAACAATCTTTTCACAAAGTAACTTAGAACACAACTTTGAAAGCACAAAGTTTAAAAGCTATGAAAATGACAGAATGAGGTTGCCAACATTCTTGAGTGCACTGAGTTCTCTTGTAAAAGTGTGGCTTGCATGGAGAAGATCTTCACCTTTATATACTACCTTATGCATTGAATGCAAAGGACACTTGTCAAACTGATATTAGATCCCTGAGATTTTCTTCCAAAAAGAATAAGATATTTGACATGACTTATCAGGATACAAAGAAGACCTTTGTACCTTGATAAGATAATATCTTAATAAAATATATCTGGCACAAATATTTTTAAGAACTTTTGGAGAAGGTCTCCATCAATTCAGAACTTGGGTGAATATCTTCTGTGTAATAGAATGTTCCATTCCTTTTGTCAGAAGGATGTTGGAAAGAGAGGAACTAGCCGAATCATGATGATTTGACTATTTTAGCAATCTGCCGAAAATAACTTCTTTCGGCAAGAGCTCATCCTACCGACCAAAAGGATGTGGACCGGTAGGTATAGCATCTACCGACCAAAGGGGACAACTTCGCCAAATGCTCAGCTTAGTGATCTTGGAAGCTTGTCTTGATCTGCATCACAGGGCTTACTTCTTGTTGATTTTGGTTGGTCTTCGACTTTACTGATCTTTTGAGGCACAACTAAGCTATTACAAAGAACTTTAAAATAAACTAAGTGTGGAGATGATCAACATTTTACAGATGTGAAAAAACAAGTCAAAGGGGATGTCATATTCAAATCCTTGATGACCCAACAAGATATATAAATGTGCAAATATTCTCAACTTTTCATTCATGTAACCGAGCCACATACAAAAATCGACCAGTACCATCAAAACAAGATTAAAAAAACTAGGAGATTATTGAGACTTATAGATACAGTTAGTCGTTCAGGTGAAAATGATTTCTAACCCTAAGAAAGTCGAAATAAACCAAAAAAAAAAAACGAGGAATCAGATAAAAAAGATTGTATTGTTGTAGGAAAATTGTCACATAAGAATGTCTAGAATAAAGTGATTCGCGTAAAGAGTTTTTAATCGTAAGGAACATGACTATTGGGATGCAAAACTGACAACTTGTTCGTTAAATTTATTTTCAATGCGCTTTCATTAGATCTGTTTTCTTAATCAAATAGGTTGCCGTCTCCTTCTGTTTCATTTTTTAATTTGAACGATAAAACTCAAAAAAACGACAACCCAATTGATTAAATAAAATAAATTTCATGAAAAAAGCATTAAAAATAAATCTATTGAACAAGTAGTGACTTTTGCATCCCAATAGTCATGTTCATTAGGATTAGAAGCTCTTTACACCTGATATACTTCATACATTCTTATCAATTGACCATCCAACAACAAAACACTACTTTTTTTTCTTGAGATCTTTATAACAACTTCTTGGTACATTTTCAAGTGAAAGACGACTTTGTAAGGGTTTTTTTTCTCATTGAACGATCTTCGAGCAATAATAGAATTGAACCCATTTTGATTAAGGTAATATGTGACACCCGGGAATTCGGAAGGTAAGAACTACCACACACCTTTTGAATTTAAGCTTTTAAAAGTCGTTGAGGAAATATGTTTGACCTTAAACATATCCTTTTTGTCTCGAGAAACATCGCGAGCGCGAAGATCGAATTTTGGAGGCTCGGTACGTACTGAACGAGAATGCCCGAGGACAGTGCCATAGGGAATTGTTGTGCATCAAGGTCGTAGGGCACAAGAACCCTACGGTACACATGGGGCAAGAGTGCCAGACGATTGTGACAATATCATTCTCGCTGAGGCACAATCGCACAGGGCCTCCTATTCTCGGTACATTCTCGGTGGAAGTGCCCTGCGAGAATGACACTGGCAAGGTCGTCGTGTCACTCTCGTCGATGGGCGTTTGGGGCTATAAATGTGGCAGATCCGTTTTTAAGTCATTTGTATTGGGTTTGGCAGGCTTCTTGGCGAGTTTCTCTCCATTTCTAAAGGTATCTTTAGGTGAAGAGGTCTCAAGGTTATTCAAGACTTAAGCATTATCATCCTCCTACATCTAGGGTTTCCAAGGTTTACATCTTAAACCTAAGAGGTGAGTTCATCCATCCCTTTTAAACTTAATACATGTCAAACCTTCATATTTTGAAATCCTAATCTTCTCCTAGTTATATTTTCTCGTTTGATGAATTTTGACCTAACTTGGGTATTTTGGATATTTAGGGTTATTACCATTTTCACACATGATGAAGAGTTTTACTATATGGTTTATAAAATGTGATTTTGCATTATTATTCATGGTTGAATTTTTGAGGAAACTCATTTTGGATATATTTATGAAACCTTATTGTTGGAGGAATTTATTGATAAAATGAAGTTTTGGGATGAAATGGTTGAGATGTTTACGTTCAACTAAGGCTCTCTCAAGCCTTACAAACTTTACAAGTTTGCTTTGAAATCATACTATGATTGTAGTTGGAAATAGTCATTCGATTTGGTAATATATTGATTTAGTTCATATAATGTTATTTATGCAAGGAAAACCTTTATATGGAAATGTTGATATGGAAACTATTTGTGTGATTATAGTTTTGTCACAAATGTAATTGTGACAAGCCTTAAACTATTACTATTGGATCCATAGGTATAGAGTCGGCTTATTTGTGGGATAACTACCGTTTGTAACTAGTTGAGATATTGGGTCCTCGGAAAGCAACTTGGTACAGTTATGTGGGACCAGTTACTAGCCATGTACCGTAAATGTAATCCTAGTGAATGGTGAATGAGTGTGATTAGGATCATTGGGTCTCCTCCCCCACATCTGAGTACGAGTCGATGTGCTCGTGGCCTTGATCCTAGTATTGAACTCACGACTTGGAAAGTGACCTACTTTTGTGTTCAGCCACAATCCTTGGAAATCGGGTCTCCCCCATCATCGTAAGATGTTTTTGCACCGTATGGTTCGTATGTGGTATTTCTGGAAAGCAAAACTATTTCTAATGTTTAAAAGTCAATTATTATCAAATGTACAGTTTATTGATTTATATTAAATGTTTGTTCTCACTAGGCGTAAAGCCTAACACGTTTTCTTAAATGACATGTATATCAGGTTCCTTTAGCGGTTGGTCGCACAAGGGTTGAGGGACGAGTGTTGGGCCTCTAACGGCATCTTTTGGATTTAGTCTTTTGGAGATTTGGCGTACAAACTGAGATAGATACTTTTGGGAGATTGAGCTGACAACCGTTATAATCTAGATATAACTGTTTAGATTAGTATTTTGTTGACCTTAATGTCCATTTATAGAATTTGTAAACGCTAATACTATTTCCCCTTTTTGGGTGATTTCTATTTATTTAAGATGTTATATCGTAAGTTTTGAGGTTTAAATTTATCCCTGTTTTTATGGTGTTACATAATCGTCATCTTCATGTTCATCATTATCAACCACGTTTCAGGCACATATCGAACATCTATCGAGCATCATAAAAACATGTAATAAAAATTAAAAACAATTAAACAAAGAAAACATTAACACAAAGACGTCGAAACCTAGATAAGCGCAAAACCTAAAACAAGGAGATTCAGATTCAGGTACATTTATGATATATGAATAGAACTAGAGAGGTTTGAGGTTTCAATGGAAGATTTGGGAGTTCGAACTTTTGGAATGAGAGACTAAAGAGAGGGAGAGGAAGAAGCTGTAAGGATGTGGGTTATATAAAGGGGGAGGAAATGTTCAAGAGAAATTCTCAGGAAAATCATTTTAATTACAATTGTAATCGTACCTAACCAATACAATTGAGAGTACATCAAGGGTCCTATTATTTACACCCAACCTTGGGTGTAAATTACATTGGAAACATAAAAAGTTACATTGGGAACATAAAAAGTCAAACATATGGAGTTAAGTATGAGAGGTGGGGTGGGGGGTGGGGTGGGGTGTATATAAGGATGTGAGGGTGCGAATAAGTTTTCTCATATCTAAAACATCGAGTACCTATCAAGATTCATTCAAGACTATCCATAGATGTAACCGCGTGCAGATGGAAGTTCAGGTAGGCCCCATTAAGCATACTTTGTATTTACCAACATTGATATTGTGGGAAAGATTTGAATGCTCAATATATTTCTCGATAAATGTCAACATTGAGCATAATTTTGATACATGGTACTACATTAAGCATAGAAATTCTCACATGTCTTTTTTGTTAATCCTGGGTGTCCGAGCTCAACTAATCCCAGTGGCTCTGAGAATGCTCGAATTAGCAACTTATGGGAAAAAGAATCATGACCTACATTTTATTTATCAATTGAACTAGCTTTCAAGGTTAACTTTTACGAAAGCAATAATCCTCAAAATAACACAACAATCATTGTGACGTTATTCTTGTATTTATGACAAAATGCAACACAAGTTTGTTGTAGAATTATGCCATTCTATGTCGCGTAAAATTACAATGTTTTGTTTAATCACATGTATTAAATATCTTTCATCAATATAAAATAAAGTACGTACAATTCCTCTTAACATTAAATGGGAAACTCATAATCACTAAGGGGTCGTTTACTAAATGCTTACTATGTCACTTATTTTACCGAATGAGCATAAGAAAGACCGAACATATTACTCGGTAGCAGGCCTGGCAATAACCGAGGTTCTTAACCGGTAAGAGCATCTCCAATAGATTGTCCAAAATGAAGAAAATAGAGATTTTGGACAAATTTTTGCTCCAAAAGATTTTACAAAAAAATTTCTCTAAAATGGAGAAAACATGAGAGATTGTGTAAATTTCTCTAAATTTAGAGAACTTTCCAAAAATGATTATCAAGAGAGAGAGAGAGAGAGAGAAACATTGCTCTCTATGCTTAGGGAGTCTTCCAAGCGTGTCGTCTGTCATAGGATAAACCTTTAAGTTAATTATATTCACATCAATAAGAAACTTTGATGTTAAATGTTTATGAGAGAAAAATAATATTTTGTTACATGTATAAATTATTTTAATAATATAATTAATGTTTTATTCTCTAAAATATAGAATCTGTTGGATATGAATGTAATTTATTTTTAGAGATTTTGAGTTTTAGTTATCCATTTTATAGAAATTTTGGAGATGCTCTAAGTAAGGGAGAAGACCCTTACCCGGTTAACATTTACCGGATAAAAGACGTTTACAAACAATTTATTTTGATAACAAAAAATATTGTCTGACAAGTTAAAATAAAATAATAACTCTTAGGGGATGTTTGTTTTTTTCAAAAAACCTCTTAATACCTCTTAAGTCTGAATCGTTCAGACATTTATTCATTCAGGTTGTTTGTTTTTTTTTTCTAGATTTTAGATCCTCTTAACTCTTAAAAATATCTTAAACTAGAAGTGGTGACCCTTGAAAACAAGGGCCACCTCTTATTAATCAGATCTCAAATAAGACATCAGACTCCAAATCTCTTAAAAAACAAACGTCACCTTAGTGTTGAATATTTATTCGACAAACATGTGGTAAACAACCAAGTTTAGTATCGTTCATTTACTTACAACCATGGTATTTAGATAAATACTTAGGGGTCGTTTACCAAACGCTTACTCGGATAAGCGCTTACCCGGATAAGCGCTTACCAATAAAATTTAACACTGTCACTTACTTAGCGGGTAAGATTTTAGTCCACCAAAACAGTATCGTATGTCAAAATTTTCCCGATAAGCGCTTACCTGTAAATTCTAACATTATCACTTACTTACCGAGTAAGATTTTAGTCCACCAAAACGGTATCGTATGCAACAATTTTCCCGGTAAGCGCTAACCGTGGTAAGAGTTTTCGCCATCACTTACCAGGGTAAGACTCTTGGTCCTTGCCTTAGCTCTTACCGGGTAAGATTTTTGTCATTGCCATCTTCATCCATAAGGTAACATGACTTGGTAAGCGCTTACTCGGGTAAGCATTTAGTAAACGGCCCCTTAATGTTGATAAAAAAAAGTTTTGAAAAGAAAAAATATCACAAGCTTTAACATTGTGTTCTCGAAACTCATTTAACAAAGGAAAGAAAATGAAATGGAGGAAAAGAAGAGGAAATTAAAAAAAAACTTGTGTTCTCGAAACTCATTTAACGAAGGAAAGGAAATGAAATGGAGGAAAAGAAGAGGAAATTATAAAAAACAAAAAAAAACTCGTGATCTCGAAACTTTTTTTAGGAGTAAAAAGAAAGGAAACGGAAGGAAAGAATTGATAACTTTCCTCCCAAACCTTTCCTCCCAATTGTGGGAGGAAAGGAAAGAAAATGAATTAAAATCATTTAAAAAAATTCCCGAAATTATTAAATTTACAAAACTACCAAATCTTTCATTATAATAAATAAATTTTTATAAGGGTATATTTATAAAAATGACATCTTTCTTTTCCTTTCTCTCCTGTTCAAAAACATGAAAACCTATATTTCTTTTCTTTGATTTCCTTCCACTTCGAGAACACAAATAAAAATATTATTTTCCTTTCTTTTCTCTCCCTTTCTTTTCCGTCCATTTCTTTTCTTTTCTTTTCTCTCCAGATTAGAGAACACAACGTAAGGGAAATCCGTAGACAAATGTGCCTTAAAAATATAAGAGTAAACTACTATTTTCATTCTTGTGGTTTGTTGTTTATAACTATTTTCGTCTTTGATCTTTAAAAATTGTTTTTTTGGTCCTTGTGGTTTGTAACTCCTTTCGCTTTTAGTCCCTAAGAATATTAGTTTTAGGGACGAAAATGGAAAGGAATTGCAAACCACCATTACAAAAAAAATCAACTTTTAAAGTCAGGGATGAAAATAGTTATAAACAACAAACCACAAGGACTAAAATCGTAGTTTACTCAAAATATAAAAAGTTTTTATTTATTTATGGTTTTTTGTTTGAAGTTACCTATTTGTCGGTTGTAAATAATTGTACAAACAAATGAGTGACAGGGATTTGGATCTTTAACATTCTTTAATTATGCTTACTTTCGATTTTAATTTTTCATTTTATTTTCTATTTTTTGTAAATTTACATTACCATTTTGGATGGTTGTGAGAGAGTGATAACGATTTTTTTTATATAAATTTGTTTAACTTAAACTTAATAATATATTGTAATTTATTTTGGTTTAATAATATAATTTTTTTATAAAATATTCTGTTATATTTTTTTAATTATATTTTAGATTTTTTATATTTAAAATTTGATTTTTATTCTATATTTAATTATGCTGAGAGTTATTTTAGGGGAGTTAAAGTGGGAAATGATTTTAGGGAAGTTAAAATGGTTATAGATAATGATTGAAAATTAATAAATAACATTAAATGTAGTACATACAATTTTAATGGTTGTTTTTTAAGTAATTTGCATTAAATAGACGTACATTAAGTTTTAAGACTTATTTTTAAGAGTTTTTTATGTCTGCTTTATAATATACTAGAAGTGTACTCGCGCAATGCCGCTAGATACATCACGATTTTAACGTTTCATTTTATTTTCTATTTTTTGTCGATTTACATTACAATTTTGGTTGGTTGTGAGAGATTGATAATGATTTTTTTGTATAAATTTGTTTAATTTAGACTTAATAATATAATGTAAGTTATTTTGGTTTAATAATATAATTTTTTTTATAAAATATTCTGTTAGATTTTTTTAATTATATTTTATATTTTTATATTTAAAATTTGATTTTTATTCTATATTTAAATATGCTGAGAGTTATTTTAGGGGAGTTAAAGTGGGAAATGATTTTAGGAGAATTAAAATGGTTAGAGATAATTATTGAAAATTAATAAATAGCATTAAGTGTAGTACATACAGCTTTAATGGTTGTTTTTAAGTAATTAACATTAAATAACTGTACATTAAGCTTTAAGACTTGTTTTTAAGAGTATTTTATGTCATTTTTATAATATAGTATATATAGTATAGATACTTTACTTAAATTACAAGGCCGATATAATAATTCAAAGAAATGTAATAATTTTCTTTCCTGGTTACTAAAAAAGCACGACCTCTTTTTTTTCCTAAGTTTTTTTAACCGAAAAAATATATAATAAAAATATTTTTAATATTACTCTAAAGTTGTTTATTTTTATAAGAAAACATATATTAAAAGGAATCTTTTTAGAGGAATGAAGTATCAACTTTTGGATGTGAGTGGTTCTTTCAGAGCTTTGTACAAAGATACTTTGCCAAGTTTTTCAAGACAAGATAATTCTCATAATAGCCTCCACTATAACTTTATGGTTTTGATATGACACCAGTAAGTGTTTGTCATATATATACATATTATGACAATAAGAGTTATTATAAGAATATAAAAACAAAACGATTATATATTTTTATCTATATTTAACTACCTTTATTCACTTATTTTTACCATCATGATCTAAAGTTTAATAAATTCATACTTGTAACTAAATATAGTTAGATATTTTGAAAGTAGTTAAAAAACCTGAATTGTCAATGATTTAAAGCAAATAAGTTAAAAAGATCGAACAATAAATAGATATTTTGAAAGTAGTTAAAAAACCTGAATTGTCAATGATTTAAAGCAAATAAGTTAAAAAGATCGAACAATAAAAATAAATATCATTGTTAAATATTTAAATTTTAATATTTTAGGGATGCAAATTATTTTTCACAGAAATAGAAAGACTATTGTCACTGAAATAGGATAACAATACATACCTATGGCTATAGGCTAAGCACTCCCTCGTTTTATATGTATTTTCATATTTTGTTTAACCTGAGGTTCAGTAATCTTTCAGCAGCTGTGATCTATGTCCCATCTTATCTGGATTATTGTTCATATAGTATGATATGAATATACCACATCATTTCTTTATGTATGGATGATGAGATTTCATTGATACAGAGCTATTATGGCCAATACCGGGTATATAAGCAGTTATTTCAAATCCAGAGGTTAATCGTACTCTGGCAACTTTACGTAATTCGAATTAGCAAAAGCAATGTCTCCTTTGCATAATACGGATTCCAAACATTCATGATCTGGATTCTCACATGATCCCTCATCATATACATGTATATCTCTCTCTCTCTCTCACACACACAGAGACACACAAAAACACACATACACAAATATATATATATATATATATATATATATATATATATATATATAACTTATTATTCATAGAGTGGTTTCGGTAAGAATAGTCTTTATCGTAAAAATATTAAGATGGGATCTCTAACTTTGGATTAATCATAATAGAAGATAAGTTGAAAATATTTTCTAAGCTAATTCATAGGTTATTTTGGGATTTAATTTGAACAATTAGATCAACACTAATTAAGAGTGATAAATGGTCCAAATAATATTTTACATTTCTCACTTTAACTCCTAGTTCACATGAGCCTTCGTCTATATTCATATATACATATATATGGCATACATATATAGACGAATGATCATGTGAGAATAAAAGTTAAGACGAGAAATGTAAGAATAGATTTGGACTATTGATCACTTTTAATCTCAAAACAATCTATGAATTGCGCTTTTGAAAGGATTTGATCCAGGATATCTTATTAGTGTTGATCTTATCCTTTCTTACCTTTCTCACAAGAACTTTCATTCTCACCGGAACACAATCATATATATATATATATATATATATATTTGATTGTATGTATATATTATATATGTATGCATGTATATATAACTATAAACGTATATTTCTTGATCAAAAATATATTAGTTATATAATCTTAAAAAAGGATTAAGCTTTGAGGTTATCCATAACAGCTGTAAGGTTGCCTAAAAGACATCAATCAAACCCAATTTCATAATGGAAATGATGACCAAGACTTATGATGTATATATATATATATGTATATATATATATATATATATATATATAGGGGATGGATCAATTGGAAACAAATATTACATTGGAAATTTTGGAAACCGAAATTAACCAATCATTGAATTTCCTTTTTTTATTTTTATTTTTAATTGATAAGGTTATTTTAGTCTTTTACATAATTTCATAATATATATGGTAAGTGTTATTATTATTATAATATTAATTATTTAATTTTAATGCATTTTATATATGGTAATATTGATCATTTATTAATTTTAACATGAAACATTTAATTTAGGTAAACACAAATTGATTCATACGCAAGCTACAAATCAAATTATTTTTTCTGATTATTATGAATCAGTGATTAATTCATCCAATGAATGAAAGTTTATATTCATATGAAATCTTCAATATTACCTCCAGGCACAAAATATTAATATAGTGAAACCTGATGAAACATAAAATGTTAATATAGTGAAACCTGATAAAACAGATCTGATATAGAGAAATATATAATGGAAAGGTAATGAAACAAAATATTAATATAGTGAAACCTGATATAGTGAAATAAAATATTAATATAGTGAAACAAAATATTAATATAGTGAAACCTGATGAAACGGATTTGATATAGTGAAACATAATGGAAAGATAATGAAACAATAATGATAATGAAACTTAATTGGGTTTTTACATACTGCATATTGATGAACATGTAATAAAAATTTAGTCTTAATATATTGTTATTATCTTTTATTAATAACTTAATTAATTTATTACCATATATAATTATTATCTTTTATTAATAAATTAATTAATTTATTACCATATTTCATCTTTGTTTGCCAAATTTGAAACATAAAAGAAAAAGACACATTTACCTTTTTGACATATTATTATTATCTTTTATTAATAAATTAATTAATTTATTACCATATATAATTCAAATGAATCTTGACCATTGATTAAAAAGATCAATGGTTGAAATTTGGTTTCCAATTGAAACCACTCCTATATATATATATATATATATATATATATATATATATATATATATATATATATATATATATATATATGTATATATATATAGAGGGGTGTTCAAATGCAACCCCTTTATATGGTGCAACCCCTCTATCCACTACTCATTTTATTCACCTTTTTAATTAAAAAAATGTGAAAATAAAATAAGTGGTGGATAAAGGGGTTGCACCATGTAAAATGTTGCATAATAACCTACCCTTATATATATATATATATATATATATATATATATATATATATATATATATATATATATATATAAATAGAGAGAGCGAGGTGGGTTCATACGAGAACGACATCTATTTAAAAAAACAATCGAGTACATACAAAATCATATATGATTCACTTACAAAATCATATATGATTCCTCATGACTTTGCACAAAACTTAAAGTCGCGGGAAAAGTCGGGTGTGTCCATTTTTCCGAGTTAATGTAAAAACATATATGATTTTGTACATGATTTGTTGTTTTCTTGTTTTCTTAAATAGTTAACATTCTCGTTTGAACTTTCCTCTCTCTCTTATATATATATATAGGGGTGGGGTTCAAATGAAAACTCATCTTTCATTGTGTACATGAGGACAAATCTTAACCATTGATCAAAACTTAGAAGATTAATCAATGGTTAATACATAATAAGGTTAATTGAGAAGTGATTAAGGACAAAATTGAAAATTTGAATCAGCGCATACCTTGTTTGACTTTTTATTTTATTTTTTAATTAAAAATATTTTACCTCCTTAAACTTTAAAATAAATTATCTTAAAAATTACTAATATTTTAATCAAACAAATTATACAAAAAAAAAACGATAATTTCGTGTTCTTCGATATGACATCAATCTCGATATAGTTATTTTTTGTTTTAATCGTTTTTTTGTGAGATTCTATATATGTGTTATATTTATTATGAATATGCATGTACGTCCTCTGTTGTCTACATTCAGTATGAATAACAAAGTGAACGTTCATTCACTATTTGTAACACCTCGATTCTTCGAAAGGTATCATTTCAAGTTAATACCGAAACCGATATATTAAGGAAAAATAAGATATTTTATTTTGGGCTTGAATCCTTGATTTTATAGTCTAGATGGATGAATGATTCAATTACGAGTCCAACGGTTCTTTCCGGAGCGAAAACAGAGCTATAACGAAGAAGTTATGGCCAAAACAGTGATCGGGGAAGTTTACAGCTCGCGGTACAATCTCGGCGAAAGTGCCCCGCGAGAGTGACACTTGTCACTTTCGCTATCACTCTCGCCAACAGCGTCTGGACGATTAAAATCGCGATTTTCAGCCCCAAACTTCATTCCTTCATATCTCCTTCATCCTAACTCGGATTTGGGTGATTCAAGTTGCTACGGTTTCGTTTTTCAGAGCTTTTCAAAAATATAGCAAGATATTGGAAGTCTATTGGAGTATACTAGAGTATTTTGTGGTGGTAAGCTTCTCATCTCTCCCTATTCATCTTCTTCCCCAAAGTTTTCTAGGGTTTCATCCACCCTTTGTTCTCCCTTTCATAGATTGGAGTTTTGTAACCATTTTGGTGAACTAAAAGTGTTTTGGTTGGTGGATTCAAGCTTGGGTTAAGGTAATGTTCTATTCTCTTCGGTTATGGAAGTTAGGGTTTCGGTAGTAATGGAGGTATTCATGTAGATGGTTTGGGAAACGATTCTTTGTGGTTGATTATGTTTATTTGTGGTTGAATATGTATGGATTTAGGTTTTGGAAGTTTGGTCTTGAGAATCCAAGTGTTCTTCAAAGGAGCTCTAATTGGGGGGAAAATCTAGATTTAGCCTAAATCTAGCGAGGTGAGTTCAAGTTGATTTGTGAAAACGGTGTACATGCCAAAATGGTTGTTTTAAAGTATTTTATGCCTTACACGAAATTGTTAACTGTTGATAAGTTTTGTTAACCGTTGAGAAGTTTGTAACTGCTGATAAGTTGGTTATTTTAAAGGTGCTTAACTTTATAAACTCATTTAACATACGTCCTTGGGATTTTGGGCATTATGATAAATAAATCATGTATTTTGGTTTTTTAATGATTTATTTTATGGAAGTAGATTTTGAGCATAAATGTGTTTCAAATTGTGTTTTGGAAAAAAGCATGGTTATGGTGTTACGGGACGTTTTGAAAAGATAAATGTTGTAAACTCACTTGGAGAATGAATTGTCCCAATCTAAACCACATTGTAGCTAATTATATGTTTTGGAGCGTAGGTTTATATAAATACGGGTATTTACATTTGATTTCATTTTATGAATTTCGACGTTGAGTCTTTGGATTTGTTGAGCTTGTGGCTCGGTTTGGATTTTGTTGGGTTTTGAGGACACTTGTCCGTTTTAATTGCTCGGTGTTGAGCGTTTGGTTAAGATTTGCATTTACTGCATTTTAGTTGAGCATGTCATGTTTTGAATGCTTTGATTCATTCATTTTGAGTCATGTAATGGTTTAGTTAGTGCAATTGATCCACAGGCACGGTGTTCCTCTGTCCCCATTTGGGAAGTTGGTTCACCATTTGGCACGGGATAGGCATCGGGCTCCATGGTAAGTAGGGTGTGGGCCTATACGGTCGGGCAACATCCCATGGACAGTAAGGTGTAATCCCATTGTGCCCGACTTGCCCGGTTTTGGGGACTCTCAAAGACAGACCTGGAGTGGTTGACTTGATGTTTTCGGGCGATAGACTAGGAGTAGTTGAGCTTGATGGGTGTTTTATTTGCAACCCACATGTTTTGAATTACTACATAACTATGAGATTTACTTTGTGTTCCGTTATGTACAATGTAATCGTGTCTCCCCCGTCACTAATAGGTGTGGTTTGGTTATGGAGTTTTATAATCTATGTTTTCGGAGACGTTGGTGTATGGGTATTTACCTATGTTTTAAGGTTTTGGTTATTGAAACTCATTCGAGTTATTGGGATGTTTTGGGAAGATGGAGTTAACTATGTTTTGGTGTTTGATCATTATGAGGTCAGTTATATTTTACGAGCACTTTGGGTTTCGGCTTTATTTAAAGAGGTGTGTGTTTTATGATTTTAATCACAAAAGGGGTGAACGTTGAAAGGAGATTGTTATAATATTTAATGTATTTCATTTTTGGTTGCTTTCAAATCAAACATATGGGATTGTGGAAATCATGATTTTAAATAACATTCTTAAAGTTATTGTTTTATATTTACATCCCTAATGTAAAACTCTTGAGCTCACTAGGCGTTAAGCCTAACCTTTTTATTTGTCGGCATGTCATCCGGTTCCAGAAGGGGGTTCGGTTCTAGCAGTCGTATGAAGAGATGTGCTTAGTGGTTCACGAGTGTAAGCATTTGGCGAAGTCTTCCGCAGTTTGGAGATAGCGATAGTTTTGGGTTTTAGTAGCACCCATCTTTATTATAGACTGTTCGTATAGAAAGAATGTGTGTATTGAGGTTAAATATTAAATTGAGGTCATAGATGATTTATTTATTGGTGTATTTAGAAAATTTTAAATTAGTTGTTATTTCCAGAATTCAGGGTGTTACAAGTTGGTATCAGAGCTTAAGTTTGAGAGAATTAGGTATTGATTTTTGGATGCCTAGACTCAAACTAGAGTTCTTATAAGTGAATATAAGTGAAGTTGCGCACTAGGTACCTTAAGATAAGACATTTTGAGGATTTATCGAGTCGCTAGAAATGGGAAACTTGTCGAGGGTCGCAAGGATGATTGTGTACGGTACGTTCATAATGGCACCTGGCCAGTGTCGTGGTGAATCTACATGTTACATGTGTATACTTGAACTACCTTGGAGGAATGACCGTTGGGGTAGTGAGAAAGTTTCTAAGCGAGTGATCTAAGAAAAGGTTGATGTTTATAGCAATGTCACTTGGAAGTGATAGGTAAGTGTGACGAATGCATTAAGTTGGCCATCTTGGGTCAGAGTTATTGATTGGAGTGGAACTATCGGGGCGACAGATCGATCATGTTGCGAGGAGAATTGTAAGTTAACCAATTAGTGGGAGGGTTGCTCTATGATGTTGGGTACATCCGAATGACAATTGCATGTCGGGAAATGGAGGAGTGGAGTCCTAAGATGTGAGTGCCGACCGAAAATTCATGCACAAAAATTTATCTCTAAAAATAAGTTTGCATCAATTATTTCTCATGCTTTCGAAGCATAAATTGTGTTCTACTATGAAGCCTTGGTAAAACATTTAGCACTTATCAGATTTTAAACCATGAGCTCAAGCATGCATAAAATTATGTTGTTGCACGTGGTTGCAATTTTTATTAAAAATCTCTTTATCCTGGTTTCGTGTCTGACACCATTTTCCGGATGTTGTAATATTTATGTTTTAATGTTATTTGGGTTGTTGGGGAAATAACTATGGAATTTTTGACTCTGACATTGGATCTCCTCCACGTATGTTAAAGTTTTAAAGGACGAGTTGTCCCTATGTTCTTGAGTCGAAATGTTCTTTGGAATTTTAGTCGGTACGAGTCATGTTGAATTCATGAAACATTATTTTATGACGCTTTGCTACTCGCGAGTGTATTTCAAATTGCGTGAGTTTTAATTTTATTTACGTGTAAGTTTATGAGTTTTATTGAAGCGTTAAGTCTCATGCGGGTTTTGGTGAAGGTGTCGTTTATATTTACCAGATGCGATAAAAGGTAAAATTTTGGAATTTTGACATTTTAGTCATGACTTTGTTTCATGCTATTTAATTTTGGGGAATGACGGTGTTGACACCATATGATGTTGAGCATCGTTGTGTTTCATTGGGTTTTATGGAAGATTTAATTGGGTCTTACGGAATTCTATCTTACGACATTTTGCGTCATGCTCTTGAATTTGGGAGGTGTATACTTGCATTATTGTGTGCGTTAACTTATAAATTTTCGTTTAATATTTTGTCTCGTGCGAGTTTCGCATCGGTATTTTCGCAACCGTAAGAGACGTTTTGAGAAGTTTTGTTAATAGATATTATCCCCTATGTTATTTCGGGAAGTTTCAATATTATGTGATTTCTCTTTTGGGTTTTATACAAGTGTTACCCGTTGTATGCTACATGGTTTTCGAGTTGTTTTAAAATTGTTGGTGTGAGTAAGCATATGAAAAGTTATGTCGTTTCGTATTGGGCTTTCGCTTTGAACGTATTTCAGTTGTCGATTTTTATGTTATAAATTCCGCAATGCATTAAGTGAGTTAACGGTATACATGTCATTATAGCCACTATTTTCGGACAACATCATTTCATTGTACGGTCTAAAATTTGAAAATTGGTTTAAATATATTTTATGTTGATCAATCGCATGCATGTTTTGTATTGCTAAGTTGTGAGAAGTGAACTCGACATGCGAGTCTTCTTGGGAATTTTATTCCCTACTTTTATATAGTCGAATGAGAAATTTTGGGAACTCAATTACGTAACTTGTCTCTTGGGAGTTTTGTTCAATCGCCTCATTATAAACTATTTTGGTACGCGAAATTATTTCCCCATTTATGGTATTAATTGATGCATGTTAGGACCATGGTAGTCCATTTAAAATTTTGGTGCGCATCTTTTATTATTATCCATATTAACGTAAGCATTGATCAAATGAGTTTTGGAAATGGTTTTATATGTGTAGTGTTGGTGATCAATTTTGAAACCTATCGAACGAACGGTAGTGCATTTTTACCGCACGATTAATTGTTATAAAACTCATGTATTTGAAAGTTTTATAGATTTCAACTTGGCATACTTGTAGAAAAACCTTGAACTCATTAGGGTTATTGACTTAAAACCCCTATCGTGAAGGGAGTTGCAATTAAGGGACTAGAGAAGTCCTTAGGATTAGAAGCGTCGGATGATCCGACTTGTAGTCAACCTTGAATTTGAGTTTCAGTTTTGAATCGGGTCATGCGTGAATCATGGGAGTAATAGATTATGTTTCCCAGTTAATTAAGAGATGACCTCTATGCTTTAGTAAACCTTCGGGATGAGGTTTTGTGTGACTACCTACGTCTGTTGGGTTCGTATTGATGAGTTGCTTGTCTGGTTGACATCAAGTTATGTGTTGGTGGTGTACCGTCTTAATGGACTTTCGTGATCAAGGAATTTTGCGGTCCGTCTGTTAGGGATGTAAGATTTGGGAACATTAGCCCTCTATTAAGTATCAACCTTTATGCGACAATACTTCTGGAATGAAGTATTAGGCGGGATGTCCTCGTTTTGATGTCATCATTTTGGTATTAGGCGCCGACTCTTTTCTTGAGGACAATAACTGTTAGTGTGCTCAGTGCACGCCCGTTGAATTTGGAGTATTCACAGGTGAAGTGGTAACATTAAGAGAAGTAGATATTGATACTTAAAGATCGATCAGTGGTAATCCTGCAATCCACGAGGCTTCTCCGATCAATCAATCGACGCTTGAACGCACTATGGGAACTGTGTAACCGTGGGGTTGAAGTAATTCGCTATCTGTGGGTATTGTGCTTATGGCAACTTGAGGGTCGGACCTACGTTTGTGTTGGGTCAGACCAAGCTAGTGCTAGGAATTGTCGCCAAGGAAGGGACAATGACTCTTTTACAGTATGGATTAGTGGGGTATTATTGGTGGAAATGATGGATTAAGGTCGTAAGTTACTTTTGAGGTAATATGGGCAAAATAAGGTTGAAAGACAACCGAGATTTAATGATTAAGAAAATGATTAAGTAATGACTCGACGTTCATCCTGACGTTGGTGAAATACATCGAACATTGAGATTGAGTTTTGTAACGACACGTTATGAGAAAATCAGCGACAACCTCAACAGGAATGTAATCGGGTTCGTATATGAGGCGAGGTTTCATGAAGGCATTCCTTTTGGATAGAAAAATAAATCGATCGTTCCAAGTGTAATGTTGGGTGCTGGGTAGTTCCAGATTTCGAGGACGAAATCTCTTTTAAGGTTGGGAGGATTGTAACACCGCGATTCTTCGAAAGGTATCATTTCAAGTTAATACCGAAACCGATATATTAAGGAAAAATAAGATATTTTATTTTGGGCTTGCATCCTTGATTTTATAGTCTAGATGGATGAAGGATTCAATTACGAGTCCAATGGTTCTTTCCGGAGCAAAAACGGAGCTATAACGAAGAAGTTATGGCCAAAACAGTGATCGGGGAAGTTTACAACTCACGGTACAATCTCGGCGAAAGTGCCCCGCTAGAGTGACACTTGTCACTTTCGCTATCACTCTCGCCAACAGCGTCTGGACGATTAAAATCGCGATTTTCAGCCCCAAACTTCATTCCTTCATATCTCCTTCATCCTAGCTCCGATTTGGGTGATTCAAGTTGCTACGGTTTCGTTTTTGAGAGCTTTTATAGAATCTAGCAAGATATTGGAAGTCTATTGGAGTATACTATAGTATTTTGTGGTGGTAAGCTTCTCATCTCTCCCTATTCATCTTCTTCCCCAAAGTTTTCTAGAGTTTCATCCACCCCTTGTTCTCCCTTTCATAGATTGGAGTTTTGTAACCATTTTGGGGAAATAGAAGTGTTTTGGTTGGTGGATTCAAGCTTGGGTTAAGGTAATCTTCTATTCTCTTCGGTTATGGAAGTTAGGGTTTCGGTAGTAATGGAGGTATTCATGTAGATGGTTTGGGAAACGATTCTTTGTGGTTGATTATGTTTATTTGTGGTTGAATATGCATGGATTTAGGTTTTGGAAGTTTGGTCTTGAGAATCCAAGTGTTCTTCAAAGGAACTCTAATTGGGGGAAAAATCTAGATTTAGCCTAAATCTAGCGAGGTGAGTTCAAGTTGATTTGTGAAAACGGTGTACATGCCAAAATGGTTGTTTTAAAGTATTTTATGCCTTACACGAAATTGTTAACTGTTGATAAGTTTTGTTAACCGTTGAGAAGTTTGTAACTGCTGATAAGTTGGTTATTTTAAAGGTGCTTAACTTTATAAACTCATTTAACATACGTCCTTGGGATTTTGGGCATTATGATAAATAAATCATGTATTTTGGTTTTTTAATGATTTATTTTATGGAAGTAGATTTTGAGCATAAATGTGTTTCAAATTGTGTTTTGGAAAAATGCATGGTTTTGGTGTTACGGGACGTTTTGAAAAGATAAATGTTGTAAACTCACTTGGAGAATGAATTGTCCCAATCTAAACCACATTGTAGCTAATTGTATGTTTTGGAGCGTGGGTTTATATAAATACGGGTATTTACATTTGATTTCATTTTATGAATTTCGACGTTGAGTCTTTGGATTTGTTGAGCTTGTGGCTCGGTTTGGAGTTTGTTGGGTTTTGAGGACACTTGTCCATTTTAATTGTTCGGTGTTGAGCGTTTGGTTAAGATTTGCATTTACTGCATTTTAGTTGAACATGTCATGTTTTGAATGCTTTGATTCATTCATTTTGAGTCATGTAATGGTTTAGTTAGTGCAATTGATCCACAGGCACGGTGTTCCTCTGTCCCCGTTTAGGAAGTTGGTTCACCATTTGGCACGGGATAGGCATCGGGCTCCATGGTAAGTAGGGTGTGGGCCTATACGGTCGGGCAGCGTCCCATGAACAGTAAGGTGTAATCCCATTGTGCCCGAGTTGCCCGGTTTTGGGGACTCTCAAGGAAAGACCTGGAGTGGTTGACTTGATGTTTTCAGGCGATAGACTAGGAGTAGTTGAGCTTGGTGGGTGTTTTATGTGTAACCCACATGTTTTGAATTACTACATAACTATGAGATTTACTTTGTGTTCCGTTATGTACAATGTAATCGTGTCTCCCCCCATCACCAATAGGTGTGGTTTGGTTATGGAGTTTTATAATCCATGTTTTCGGAGACGTTGGTGTATGGGTATTTACCTATGTTTTAAGGTTTTGGTTATTGAAACTCATTCGAGTTATTGGGATGTTTTGGGAAGATGGAGTTAACTACGTTTTCGGTGTTTGATCATTATGAGGTCAGTTATATTTTACGAGCACTTTGGGTTTCGGCTTTATTTAAAGAGGTGTGTGTTTTATGATTTTAATCACAAAAAGGGGTGAACGTTGAAAGGAGATTGTTTTAAGATTTAATGTATTTCATTTTTGGTTGCTTTCAAATCAAACGTATGGGATTGTGGAAATCATGATTTTAAATAACATTCTTAAAGTTATTGTTTTATATTTACATCCCTAATGTAAAACTCTTGAGCTCACTAGGCGTTAAGCCTAACCTTTTTATTTGTCGGCATGTGCATCAGGTTCCAGAAGGGGGTTCGGTTCTAGCAGTCGTATGAAGAGATGTGCTTAGTGGTTCACGAGTGTAAGCATTTGGCGAAGTCTTCCGTAGTTTGGAGATAGCGATACTTTTGGGTTTTAGTAGCACCCATCTTTATTATAGACTGTTCGTATAGAAAGAATGTGTGTATTAAGGTTAAATATTAAATTGTGGTCGTAGATGATTTATTTATTTGTGTATTTAGAAAATTTTAAGTTAGTTGCTATTTCCAGAATTCCGGGTGTTACACTATTTATGATGAATAATACAGTATTCAGGATGAATAATACACGAATTCATGATTCATGTATTATTTATCATGAATCATGTATTATTCACCCTAAATGTTGTATTATTCATCTTGAATGATACATTATTCATGATGAATAATATATGAATGATCTGTGAAGGTGTGGAGACGTGACACACTCTCTTTTGTTCCCCGGTTCACAACATAATTACTCGATAGGTTCTCGATTCATCTTGATGGGTGTTGGGTTACGGTGCTGAAGAAACGCGATGCCTTACGACGTTGAAGAAAGTGTTGAAGAAGGTGATGCCAAGTTACATAATTCCAGTGTCGAGGTGTTGTACAGACATGAACGTAGATAAATATTCATAATGAATATAACACATATATAACATTTTACGTAAAAAACGGTTAAAACAAAAAAAAAACTATATCGAGATGGATGTCATATCGAAGAGCACACGAAATTCTCGTTTTTTGATGTAATTTGTTTGATTAAAATATTAGTAATTTTTAAGATAATTTATTTTAAATTTTAATTGGGTAAAAAAATTTAATTAAAAAAGAAAATAAAAAGTCAAATATGGTAGACGTGAGTTTAAATTATCTTCCATTTTTACCCTTAAGAGATGGAGTGACTGAGATTTGTCCTCACATGTACAATGAAAATTAAGTTTTTATTTGAACTTTCTTGCAGGTCTGTATGTGTAAATATTTGCTTCAGGAAATGAAGCAAAAATCTTGCAACCTATATATATATATATATATATATATATATACTAGTTGTGTACCCGTGCGATGCAGCGCGGGTGAATCACAATTTGTAAGCAATAGTTTAGCCCTCAACCATGTTTCTCCATCCCTTTTGATATTATTCTGTGGTTTATTTGTAACTCAACTAATAAGTAAAATAGAAGGTTAATATAACGTATTAGCAAGATATCTTATCGAATGAGTATTGAGTTTCCAAACATATATATTCATAACTAATTACAAAATTTGAAATTCATTATGGGTCAGATTGAATGTTGATAAATATAAATTTAAAAAACATAATTTTTTTTAAAAGATTTACAAAAATATTAACTTTGTTGTTGGTAATGTTTGTTGTGGATATCCATTGAGCGGGAAATTGACAAAAAATAGTCGATCTATCAACTTAATTCATTATATAGCCAAGTTTTATACAAATGGTTTACTTATATGTGTAACAAATTTACTTCATTGCAAATTTACAATTTAGTTAAATTTTATACCATTATAATTAGAAATTTACTTTAATTTATATCTTTATTTTTTTAGCTTTCATTTTACCTTTAACACATTATCATAAATTCATAATTCATACATAAGTCATGTAAGGCCCAAAAAAGATATAAAATTACGTTTTTCATTTTACCAATTATATTATTATAATTGTCTCGTTAATACTTTTAAAATGAGTCAAATATTGAATATTTTTTGATTTAATAATATTATTAAATATTATAGATATTTAAAAATTATTTTTAATCCTTACAGATTCTCTAAAATTTGTCATTAGTACATCTCCAACAGATTCTCTAAAATTTCTCTAAAATGGAGAAGCAAAAGTCAAAATTTTCAAAAAAAAAAATTACATCCATCTTATTTCAGATCCTTACAGATTCTCTAAAATTTTCAAAAAAATTGCAGTTAAGAAAAAGTACTTTAGTTTGAAGATGAATTTTCATCATATTTCAGATCTCCTAGTCTTCTCAGCAACTTCCCTTTATATCTGTCAATTTCGGCATCTTCGGTGGATTCCGGAGTAGCCATGATTACTGAGATTGCTCCGGCGCTTTGCAGAGCCCCGACAACTTCATCTAACATAATTATTGTTGATCCCAGATTTATGTTCTAAACTTGTTTAACTATCTCACTACGTGGTAAACTGAAAAATATGAGTGCAAGCGTTTCAATATGTAGTGAAGATAAGTTTATAAAGGTAGTAAACACACTAGCATATAGTATGAAAAGCACAATAAGTAACAACGTTTTCACTAAGTCATATGCTTCATTAATTCACTCAAGAACACTAAGAACACGCACAAGTGTGTGCTAATATGCTCAAGGATTATACAGACTGCTATTTGTGTGTGCTCGCTCTCTTTTTACAAAACAGGAGGTGCTCCCTTCATATAGGAAGGGGAACATACAATAGTACAAGACAAAATCTGACAAACCTTAAAAGGAATGCCACCTGGAAAGTAAAACATCGTAGCATGCCCATTAACGATCTTCAGAATCTTCGTACAACAGGCATCACGTGTTCTGCACGTGGTTTTGTCTTGAACCATCTTTGCGAATAACTCCAACACTGACCTCCAGAGGTTAGCCTTCACAGAGGCTCTGTGAGTGATCACAGAGGCTCTGTGATCTGAGTATCATCATCAGGTTTGACCTCGGGTACGTCTTCTGCGGAGTAACCTCTGAGCTTTGTATCCTCTGTGGTGACTTGGACGATCTTGAGCAGACAATAGAAGTTTCCATACTTAGCCTATTTTTCAACACTTCTAAACTTGGCAGATGGAGCTAACAATCTCCCCCTAAGTGTTGAAAAATAAAATTTTGGAATTTGAGGTGTTGTCTAAGCTAGAAACAAAAAGAGGTGAAAGGAACTCAACCTCTGAATACTGATTTTCATTCAAAAAGGAAAATGCCAGAAGGCAATTACATTTCATAGCGAATACATGAAAAAAAATTACAGAAGTCATTGAGGAAAATCATCTATCGGATTGGTAAAGCTTTCGGCTAGAGTTTTCTTCATCGATAGAATAAGTTCCCTGTACTTCAATTGAGCATCAATCTGTCCGATTATCCTCTCTACAGGACCCGCTTGCACAGTCTTAGTGCCCTTCTTCCTCAGAATCGTGTTCTATATATTCAGCAGAGTGTTGTTCGAGTACTTGTGACTTTGACTTGGCTTGTACATCTTCTTGAGCCCATCATCGTCTTTGAAAATGAATCCGAACTCAGGCTCTGTGATTAAAGAGTTTGATGGAACATTTTCGATTCCGGGGAATTGGTCATTTGGTTTGGTGATCGACAGCTTCTCGACTCCGAGTTGTAGAGCTACCTCGAAATCTATTTTGCTATGATATCTGACATGTTCGCGCATCACCTCCTTGATCCTGCCATTTGCTATCATGTACTCCTTTCGCTTTTCAAGTCTTTGCTCTGTGAAGGCATGTAGTTGAGGAAGGTCATAGGCGCAGAGGTTCTTTAAGTCTGCATCTGTGAATGTGTTGTCAGGATCGAATTCTCAACAAGAATTAATTATCAGAAACAATATCAAAGAAGTTTGCGGAATCACACTTCGATATTTAATCAAACAGGAAATCAAAACAGAATATAATTAACAAACTGTAAACTTGTATTGAATGCTTTGAAGTTACAAGATTACTCACTCAACCTCAATATTGATGAACAGGCTCACCAATACGAATTCTACTTCTCTAGAATTAGGATCTATGTCTTGAGGTTGATTTTCCTCTCTAAAAGAATGAAAACTGAAAATTAAATTATTATTCTAAACTATACAATATATATACTGAATACAAAGATAATTACAATAAATAAAATATCTTCAGTATATCTTCCATGTATATCTCTAAGCTTCCATGTATATCCTTTCATACGAATCTTCATCATATAAGCAGTATTAATCTTCAGCAGCATTAACTTCCTTCTAGCAGCATTAACTACTAAGCAGTACTAACCACTAGCAGTACTAACTAGCTAAGCAGTACTAACTTTGTTCAAGCAGCACTAACTTTGACTAGTAGTATTAATAATACTAGCAGTAGTAACACTCAGCAGTATTAACCTTTAAATCTTCTAGCAGTAGTAATTTTGAACCAGCAGCATTAACCATACTTGATGAATTCTTCAGTTCCCAACAATCTCCCCCTAACTTGACTTTTAGGAAGAGAAGTCAAGTTCTTCAAATTTTCTTCAAGATGCTCCCAAAACTCTATCAATGCCTAAATCCCAGTGTTTGCATCCAATCCCAAACTCTGATTGATGGTTCTTTGAATCAAGTATTTAGCCATTTCTGAATCTGGAACACACCTTAACTTTTTCTTCAGCATGGCATGTAGCTTCAATCTGCTATGATTATACACTCTATCCACTAGGAAGTATTCAGTGTGATTTAAATCCAAAGTCACTGTATATACTCCACTAATTTCATATAGAGTCCAACTGTTTACTGATTTGAAGACATCCTTGCTCAAGTGCTTTACTTCTTCAGGTTTGAACATCATACACAGATACTCCATTACCAGTTTTGTAATTGAAATCCCTGGAGCCTTTAGAAGATCTGCATACAACTTCATTCCTATCTCAAACATCTCTTCAAGATCTGATCTAGAGCATGTTCTGACAATTTTTGCCCATGTGTTAAACACTTCATACTTTTCATCCTTTCTTTTCAGCCTTATGTATTCCTTTCCATCCACTGTCAATGTATCCCAGAGAATCACCTCAGGAGGCTTAACTCCTACAGGTTCTGCTGAAATTGGTTCAGGCACTTTGTCCATCACTACCATATACAAATTTACATCATCAGTGTTAGATGGCTCTGTCTGTTTAGATGACTCAGGTGCCCCTTCTTCTTCAGCAACCTTATCAGCCTATTCTTCAGATACTCTAGGCTTTTTAATTGGCTTTCTCCTTGCCATCATTTTTGTTCTCTTTAAAATCTTTAGACTTTCTCCCAGGGTGGACTCTTTCTTAGGAGGTGTTTCTTGCTCATCTGGAAATGGCTTTTGACAATCAAAGTCATTACTTTCTTTTATTCTCTTCTCCATCTCCACCCTAGCGGTTTCACTTCCCTGAAGCTTTAACATCTCTGAATCATAGAGCTCTTTGATCTTCTCAAATGACATTTTGGAGAACATCTCCTTTTTGACTCCTACAGCACCTTTGAGAAATATAATCATCTTGTTTCTCTCTTGGGTACCTAGGAATGTCTTTGAGGGTCTTCTTTTCTTTGCAACTGTTTTCACCACAGATTTCTTCATACTTGCAGCTTTCTTCTGTGCCATTTCAGTTGCCATACTCTGTTGATAAGCTTCATTCAGTTCAGCAGCTAGAGCTTTTGCCATTTCCCTGTCCTTTTCCATCTGAACTCTTTCTTCCTTTTCAATATCCTCCTGCATCTTTTTAGCTAGGGCTTCATCTGATTCAACCAACCTTTGCTTTTTGATTGGTTGATCAGATTCTCCCATCTTTGCTTTTCCTTTGTCTTTGCTCATTGCCTTCTTACTGTTATCTTTCTTGATCACTTCACCTTGTTCTTTTATGATTACACCTTTGGTCTTTGAAGTGACCTTGGGAGTATCATTCTTGGCTTTTAGTAAGATTTCTGCAATCTCAAGATCAGTTAACACTTCTTTCACAGTTTCTGCTGCTTTATTAATGTCAGCAGTAGTAACTGTTTCTGCTTGCTGCTCCCCCTCAACATCAACTTTCTCTCCATCAAGCTCCCCCTTTCTTGTGGCTTCTTCCATGTTGATCTCCCCCTTTTTGGGAGCATCATCCTCAGTTGGCCTTCTCCTTAATTGGAATTGCTGTCTCTTCTTCCTTTGTACCAGACTAACCACCATCCTCTTCAGCTTAGCAATCTGTTCTTGTTGTGACAGAATTACTAGCTTCATTTCTTCAATTTCTTTGTCTTGTTTGAGAACATCTTGATTGATGTTCCCCATTGTTTCCATCAATTCATCGTACGTATATCTGTCCTCACCCTCTCCAGAAGTGTTACCCTCCTTTGAAGGATCATTGGATCTTTTATTTGTGGAAGTCTTCTGCCTTGCAGAGGCACTTTCCACCCCTGTGGTTTCTTGGCACCAGGGACCTTCAAATGATTGCTCATTTAAAGTTGCCATGGGGGAGGTCTTATTGATGTTACCACTTTCCTCCTCTGTACTAGCAGGAGTAGTGGCGGCCTCATCACCCATATGCTCTACCTCCTCCTCAGAGAGCACCTCCTTTGGGTTGGGAGACACCCGTGTGGTTTCCCTTTGGATAGTCTCTAGGGGAGAATTCTCCCTTAGAGGGCTTATAGGCTTAGTGGGTAATGGTACAAGAAGGGAAGGAGCCTTCTTTACCTGTTTTCTCTTGTAAGTTTTGGTGATGGGAGAGGTTGTTTTTTCAAGAAGGGACTGGGGAATTGATTTTGAGAGGGAAGGTTGGGCTTGGCTAGCAGTGGGTTGGTCTAATGGGGGCCTTGACCCTGCTGCCATACCTTCATTGGTTTGGGACACCACCATCATTGTAGAGAACAATGGGGTGTCAACTCCTTCAGAGTCCCCAGCAGATCTTCTCATATTTGAGAAAACCTTGCCTTTGGGGGGTTTAGGTACGTATACCCCAACAGGTTGAGGTATATCCGTCAATGCATGAGTAATAACTTCTTGAACAAACCTGGGATACATAAAGAAGCTCTTTTTGTTTCCCATGTTTGAGACAAGATCACTGAAAATCATTTTAGAAAAATTATACTTTCTGGCAGTGGCCAAGCACACTAAAGCATAAGCAATAGTGCTGCTGAACTCACTCCATCCAGTAGTCTTTTTGGAGATACAATGCATAAGAGTATGGACAAAGAAACGCCATTGGGGTGAGAATTTTGCTTTAGAAAATTTGAAAACTCCCAATGGGCCTCCATACCCCATTCTTGTAAGGTTTGAAAACAGTTCATCATTTGGGATAGAGGTTATACCAGAGGCATCGTCTAGACGTAGACTGATGCGAATAACCTCTTCAGTAACCGTGAGTGATTGATCACAGATTCTTGTCTTGATCATCTGCACACCATTCTCAACAACAATGGTTGCATTAGCCCAGAACTGCCTTTGATGCTCAATATAGATTGTAGAGGATACAATAAGAGCATGAGCAATGTGGCTTGTCTTGAGGAAATCCACAATCTGATGAAATCCTGCAGCTTGCTTTGGCTTTTGTAGCATCGCAATCTCGTTGTGCTCGTCGATGAAAGTCATGGATGCCATTGATCTTAGTGAAAAGCTTGCCTGAAAACTTCGAACTTGAGAGAGAAAAGGTTTTGAGCGCAAGAGAACAGTATGCAAAGAGTCGTTATGAACTTTTAGGCGGGCTAAAAGTATTTATAGTATTCGGAATATAAGCAGTATTAACCTAGAGCAGTATTAACTACTAGCAGTATTAACTGCTAGCAGTATTAACTACGAGCAGTATTAACTACTAGCAGTATTAACTACTAGCAGTATTAACTGAAAGCAGTAGTAACTACTAGCAGTATTAACTGAAAGCAGTAGTAACTACTAGCAGTATTAACTGAAAGCAGTAGTAACCACTAGCAGTATTAACTGAAAGCAGTATTAACCACTAGCAGTATTAACTGAAAGCAGTATTAACCACTAGCAGTATTAACTGAAAGCAGTATTAACCACTAGCAGTATTAACTGAAAGCAGTATTAACCACTAGCAGTATTAACTAACTTACTCCTTTTAAACTTGCTAAACACTGAGTACTGCTATGCAAATCCTGAAACAGAAGATTAGTAACTCCAGGAATACTATACAGATATAAAACCACTTTTTGAGAAGGGGATTATTCAGAGTTTATCATTCCCACACTTGTTACCAAGAAAGTGAATCTACCCACATCAAAAGCTTTAGTGAATAGATCAGCAAACTGATTATCAGTGTGAACTTTGACAACTTGAATAAGTTTCTTTTCATTACAATCTCTTATAAAGTGATACCTGATCTCAATGTGCTTTGTTTTTGAGTGCTTGACTGGATTATTCACAATGCTAATAGCACTGTTGTTGTCAATAAAGATTGGAGTGTGTAGAAATGTTACCCCATAATCCAACATTTGATTCTGAATCCATAAGACTTGAGAACAGCAACTTGCAGCTGCTATGTACTCGGCCTCTGTTGTAGATGTGGATACTGTGGTTTGTTTCTTGCACTGCCATGAGACTAGTCTAGCACCCAAAAACTGACATCCTCCAGAAGTAGATTTTCTGTCCAAGTTTGCCCCACCTAGATCACTGTCTGAGTATGCTATTAGGTCAAAAGGGGAGTTATGAGGATACCAAAGTCCCAATCTGGGTTGCCCTTTGAGATATCTGAATATCCTCTTAACAGCTTGAAAATGAGATTGCTTTGGCCTAACTTGAAATCTTGCACATACACAGACTGGAAACATTATATCTGGCCTTGATGCTGTGAGATACATGAGAGAACCAATCATGGATCTATAATGATGCACATCCATATCCTCCCCCTCAAGATCTGCTGTGAGCTGCTTGTGTGTTTCCATAGGTGTGCTGGCAGGTTTTGATTCTGAGAAACCAAACTTGGTTAGAATATCCTGCACATACTTGGATTGACAGATGAAAATGCCATCTGACTTCTGTTGAACTTGGAGTCCAAGGAAGAAAGTAAGTTCCCCCATGGAACTCATTTTGAATCTTTGATGCATTAAATCCTCAAACTCCTTGCACATGTTGTTTCTTGTAGAACCAAAAATAATGTCATCAACATAGATTTGGACCAGCAAGATATCCTTCTTTTTTCTTTTGATAAATAGAGTCTTATCAATGACTCCTCTTTCAAAGTCATTTTCCAAGAGATAGGATGACAGAGTGTCATACCATGCTCTTGGGGCTTGATGTAGTCCATAAAGTGCCTTCTTTAATTTGTATACCCTGTCTGGATAGCTTGGGTTTTCAAACCCTAGTGGTTGACAGACATATACTTCTTCTTCAATTGAGCCATAGAGAAAAGCACTTTTTACATCCATTTGGTAGACTTTGAAGTTCATGTAAGAAGCATAGGCTAGGAATAGTCTGATTGCTTCTATCCTAGCTACAGGTGCAAAAACTTCTTCATAATCTATACCCTCTTCTTGAGTATATCCTTGAGCCACCAGCCTTGCTTTGTTCCTTATGACAATACCTCTTTCATCTCTCTTGTTTCTGAAAATCCACTTTGTGCCAATCGCTCTGTGACCTTTAGGAAGGTCTACTAGATCCCACACATCTTGTAGCTTGAACTGTAACAGTTCCTCTTGCATTGCTTCTATCCAGCTGGATTCTTTCATAGCATCATGTGCCTTTTTAGGCTCAAGCTGTGATAGAAAACAAGAAAGCACTGTATGCTGTTGATCTTGCATTTCCTGAAGCCTGCTTTGATGTCTAGTCATCATAGGAGAAGAGATATCTCCTATTATCAACTGTGGAGGATGATTCTTTTGAACTCTGGTGTTGTGACTAGGTTCTTCATTCAGTCCAGCCTCAAGATTAGATTCATACAACTCAACTGAAGTGTTTTCAGATGCCACTTCATTATTTTCTTGAGTCTCCTCATCTCTAGTGTCTTCTTCACTCTGACTTGGTTCAGTAAATGATTCCTTTTCACAGTCTTCAACAGAATTTACTGTGGGTATGGGAAAAATCACAGATTTAGATATACTTTCTTGAACTTGTGTGATCTCTGATCCTCCACTTCCTGTTCCTATATACTCATTACTGAAACCAAAAGAGTTAGTTAGTGAATCAATGTCAAATAGCCACTGAGGTCCAGACCCAACAGGATTTGGTGTGTTCTCATTGCATTTGACATTGTCACTTTCTTCAATTATTCTAGAAGAAGAGTTAAATACTCTGTAGGCCTTACTCTGAGATGAATATCCAACAAGAAATCCATCATCTGCTTTGCTATCAAACTTACCTAAGTGAGATTTGGTATTTAGAATTGTACAAGGACACCCAAAAGGTTTGAAGAAACCAATAAAAGGTTTTCTTTTATTTAAAAGCTCATATGGGGTCTTGTTCTTTTGCTTGACCACTAGAACTCTGTTTTGGACATAACAAGCAGTATTAACTGCTTCAGCCCAGAAGGTAATTGGCAATTTTGAATCAGCCAACAGAGATCTAGCAGCCTCTATTAGTGTTCTATTTCTCCTTTCAGCAACACCATTCTGTTGAGGAGTCCTAGGAGCACTATATTGCCTCTCAATACCTTTTTCTTCACAAAAGGTGTTTAGATCATGATTTTTAAACTCAGTTCCATTATCTGATCTAATGACTTTTACTCTTTGATTAGTTTGGTTTTCAATTCTTAGAATAAAGGATTTGATAAGACCACTTGTTTCATCCTTAGTCTTTAGAAAATATACCCAAGTAAATCTGGAGTAATCATCAACAATAACCAAGCAGTAAGATTTCTTGCCTATACTCATAACATTTGTAGGACCAAACAGATCCATATGCAGTAACTGGAGACAAGAAGAAACAGAATTTAACTCTTTGGTCTTATGAGAAGTTTTGTGTTGTTTGCCTTTAAGACAAGCAACACAATGATCATCACATGAAAAGACTTTTGAAGGTAAACCTCTTACAAGGTTATTTTTAACAAGATTGTTCATAGTCTTGAAATTCATGTGACACATCCTTCTGTGCCAAAGGGAGGATTCATCTACATAAGCTTTTGAAACAAGACAATTTAGAGATGAATCACTATCAACATTGTCCAAATCAAGACAGTAAACATTGTCCTTTCTTGGAGTTCTAAGTAGTATCATGCTTTCATCAACTACCTTGAACCCTGGAGCAAGAATCATACACTCAGTATTAGTAAATAATATACTATGTTGTTTGTCACAAACCTGTGATACACTTAACTGGTTGTACTTTAATTGATCAACATAGTAGACATCCTCAAATGTCATCTTACCTTTGGTGACATTACCTTTTCCACTTATCTTACCACCAGTAAGATTGTCTCCAAATGCAACATGGCCTCCATTGATATGCTTGAAATCCTGAAGGCATGACATGTTGCCTGTCATGTGCCTAGAGCAACCACTATCAACATGCCAAATGCTCTTTCCCTTGAGCTGTTGGTTGCCCTGCACATTAAATAAATCAATTAGTATGAATTAGGAACCCAAGCCAAAGTGGTCTTGGGTACCCCTTTCTCATCAAAATACTTGCATTCTTTCTTGACAAGATTTTTGAATTTTAATTCCTCATTCTTGGAGTACTTTGTTACAATAATAGGCTTGGAAATGTTTTTGCTAAAAGCAGTACTGGTTTTAGAAGTACTAACTGCCTTGGCAACACTTGCATGCTTAGCAGTACTAACCTTGTTAGAAGTAGTAACTGTGTTAGCAGCAGTAACTGTGTTGGCAGTATTAACCTTTGAAGAGGTATTAACAGTATTAGCAGCATTAATATTTTCAGCAGTACTAACACTATTAGCAGTAGTAACTGTGTTAGCAGTACTAATATTGTTAGCAGTACTAACACTGTTAGTACTTCTAGGTACCCACATTTTGACACTTTCTTTTAAAATCTTTTTCTTTAAAGTGCCTTTACTTTCAATAGATTTCTTTATCACATTTTTCTTTCCAGCCTTCCTATAACCAACAGATTTTTGCACAAATCTTTGAAAGTTCATCTGTTGGTTAATAGGGTTAAAGTAACAATACTTAGCCAAATGATTTAACTTGCCACATATGAAACAAGGTTTTGGTCTATTTATTTTATTTAGATCAACTCCTTGTTTCTGAGCCCATTGATTATTCCAGTTTCTTTGATTTCCTCTTTTTAAATCAGAATTTAGGCTCTTGGCTTTACTGCAATCACACTGTTTACAAGATCCAGGATTCACAACTGTGGTTTGTTTGTAATGGACCTTGTTATTCTTTCCTTTTGTCTGCTCTATCTCCTTGGACTTTACCCAGATTTTCCCACATCCCTCATTGGTGATAATATTGTTTTCTAATGGTATCTTTTTACTCATATCATTATCCCTATACTCACTGGCTTCTTTCTCAGTTAAATCCTTAATTACTACTTCATCCAAAGGATCTATCTTAAAGGCTTTCTCAGATAAGTCATTTTTCTCCTTGGTTTCTAACAATTCTGAAGTAGGAGGGATATAATTGTTATTGTAAGGAGGAGGTGTACTGTTGTATCCAATACCAGGCTTCATCTTGTCATGAATCTGAGCCTTTAGAAGAGAATCCATTGCTTTTGAAGCATAGGAAAACTTGTCTATGTCAAGCTTAACTTTTGACAGTTCCTCTTTCAGTCTATCATTCTCTTCTAAGGACTTAGACAGTTTGGTTTCTAACTCATTCTTTTCCCACTTCCAATAGTTTGTGTCATAAGAGTGTTGAAGTTCATTAGCTTGAAAGCCTTTGATTTGCTCTTCAAATCTCTCTACTATTAACACATAATCTCTTCTGTCTTTTTCTAATCTTTTGAGATCATCACACATACTTTGATTGTGATTCCTGTATCTTGTAACAGTGTCAATGCAAGATTTAGTACAAAGATTAGAACTTACCTCAGTAGGGAGATCAGACACTTCTGCCATAAGAGCTTGGTTCTGAATGGCTTCCTCAGCTTGATCACTCCAGTCAAATCCCATTCCTTGTTGAGAAACAAGGGCTTGAGCAGGATTCTTGTTCTGATTGTATCCTCCATTCTGAGCTTGTTGGTGGTTATTGTTTGGAACAACACTCCTGCATTCTCTAGCAAAGTGTCCTTTCTTGTGACACTTATAACATTCCACCTTGGTTTTGTCAAAACCAGCTCCATCTTCTCTTATTTGAGAGAAGTTATTTCTTCCAGTTCTTTTAATGAACTTTTTCACCCTCATGGATAACATGGCCATCTGCCATTTAATATCCATCTCCTCCAGATCATCAGGGTGAATTTGATCAAGATCATCATTAATTAGAGAATTGCTGCTATGACTGGACAAAAAGGCTTCAAAAATAGTTTCAGTTCCTTTTTCTGAACTTACTCCACTGGCAGTACTAATTGCTTCAGGGTTGGCAGTAGTATCAGTGGATGATGAAAGAAGTGCAGCATTGTGAATATAACCAGAGGGCTTCTTCTTGGTTTCTACCTCAGTTTCAAAAACTCTTAGATCATTGTATAGATCATCAAGTTCTTTCTCTTCCAGATTGTCACTCTGTCTATATGAGACAGTGTACATAGTCCATTCATCCCCAAGAGATCTGAGGAACTTTCTGTTGATATCATCTTGTTCCATATTTACCCCTACAGTAGCCAGTTCACCTATGAGTTTATTGAACCTGTCAAAAGTTTGAGTCATAGACTCATTCTTTGTGGAAGTGAAGTTCTCATACTGTTGCTTTAGAACATCTCTCTGATTTCTTTTGATGCTCTTAGTTCCAGCAAATCTTTTCTCTAGAGCATTCCAGAGAATCTGAGCATCAGTGCAGTTGCAAAATTGATGCTGATACTCATTGGGAATAGCCAAGAGCAGAGTGCTCAAAGCCTTCATCTCTGTCTGTCTGATCTTCCTCTCACCATCTGTCTTTGGTGGAGGTCTTTTCCCATCTGGTCCTATCCTTCCAGCTTCAGAAGGACCATTCTCAATGATATCCCACATTGAGTAGTCAGTGAGAAGAATATATTGTCTGATTCTGATCTTCCACATGTCAAACTCACTTGGTTTGAGCATTGGAACCTTAGAAACCAAAGTACTGCTTGATTCTGTAAGATTTTCCATGATGAATAACTGTTTCTGAGAGAGTTAGGCTCTGATACCACTTGTCAGGATCGAATTCTCAACAAGAATTAATTATCAGAAACAATATCAAAGAAGTTTGCGGAATCACACTTCGATATTTAATCAAACAGGAAATCAAAACAGAATATAATTAACAAACTGTAAACTTGTATTGAATGCTTTGAAGTTACAAGATTACTCACTCAACCTCAATATTGATGAACAGGCTCACCAATACGAATTCTACTTCTCTAGAATTAGGATCTATGTCTTGAGGTTGATTTTCCTCTCTAAAAGAATGAAAACTGAAAATTAAATTATTATTCTAAACTATACAATATATATACTGAATACAAAGATAATTACAATAAATAAAATATCTTCAGTATATCTTCCATGTATATCTCTAAGCTTCCATGTACATCCTTTCATACGAATCTTCATCATATAAGCAGTATTAATCTTCAGCAGCATTAACTTCCTTCTAGCAGCATTAACTACTAAGCAGTACTAACCACTAGCAGTACTAACTAGCTAAGCAGTACTAACTTTGTTCAAGCAGCACTAACTTTGACTAGCAGTATTAATAATACTAGCAGTAGTAACACTCAGCAGTATTAACCTTTAAATCTTCTAGCAGTAGTAATTTTGAACCAGCAGCATTAACCATACTTGATGAATTCTTCAGTTCCCAACATGTGTACTGCTTCCCATCTTTTCTCTCAACTAAGTATTTAGCAAACATGATTGACTTGTTGGCGAAGGAGTGCAGAGAGATCCTCATTACAGTCTTGATATCTTCTGTAGAGAACACCTCATTCCTCTCTTGTGCAGTTTGCTCGAAACGTCTTCTGATGTCTTCTTTGATTAGGGGATGCAAACATGGTGCTAAGAAGACGGCCTCGGGCTCTGCGCTGTAGAGATAGGTGTGTATGTTCTCTTTAAACTTGAGTTCTTTTGGTGGAGGCCTTGGGATTGGAGTTCTCATGGCATCCATCGATTGAACGATCTCTTTCACCCTATCCTCTTGTTGTTTCTGTTCTGAGGGCTTCTTTCTGTCGGGTTCAGAGGCTTTCTGTTCTTTGTTCTGTAAAGGGGTCTCTGATGTATCTTCTGTGTTTACGACATCAAAGCTCTGAAACTGTACAACAGGTGTGGGTGCAGTAGGCATAAGTTCAGGGCTTGAAGGTTCTACGAACTTTGTAAGCCCTTCTGCACTGTGTTCAGAGCCAACACTCACCTTTCCTTTCTGTGACACTACAGAGGTTGTGCCTTGGACAAATGGAGCAATCAGTTTTGTATCCTCAGAGGCACATGACTTGAGGTTTTGCGTTTTGTGTACCTCTGAGGGTGTTCTCTGTAGGGCTCGAAGAGGAGTTGCGGCGATGACAACTGCAAAACTTTTTATTGCTGAAGCCTTCTCCCCCTCATGATGGCCAGGGCCAGAGGCATCTGGATCTTGATCATCATGGTGAACCCTCTTCTGTGATGCCTGAGCTTGGCAAGTCGCAGGTGCCTTCCTCTTTCTTCTCTTGCAGAGATGCTCGTCAATATGCCGAGAGATCTTCTTGAGAACATCTTCTGTAGCCAACGACAGTTTGTTGACTTCCAGATCAGACTTGAACCTGATCGTGGCTACAGTCTTCTTCAAATCCTCTGTCAGTTTCTTGCCTTCTTGAGAGATGTTAGATCCAATGAGGTTAATATTGCTTAGAACCATTCTCCCCATTGTTTCTAAGTCCGTTTTTGTTGCAAAGGCAGAGAGGTCATTTGCAGAGGTTGAAGGTGGGGGTGCAAAGGTGGACGCTTGTGGTTGGAATGGGACTATAACACTGCGAGTTATATCCTTGATCTCATCTCGAAGCTTGGTCAGGTCATCCACCCCTGATTGAACGGTCTTGTTTGCAAAAGTGCCCATTTCATTCATGCAGATATCCCCTAGGGTCTTAATTGCATCAGTCTGAATGTTGATTGAGCGTTCACAATTCCGAATGTCCGTTCTGGTTACAGGGTGCTCTGTCAGCTTCTTGATATCTGTTGTATGTTGAAGTGAAGTTTGATGAAGAGCTTTCAGAGCGTCTGTATTGGCTTTGAGAGCCTCTGCAAGGACTTGGGAGTTGGCTTGGGACTCCATTGTGACAGAGCTTTTCAACTCGTCAAATTTTTGGAGCACCATGTCAACAAAGGATTTAAACTCGCCCTTCGTGACAAAGGTGTCCGAGGTAACCTCTGGAAGAACAAATGTTCTAGATTTTGCCAACGAGTGTTTGGCACCTTCAGATCCTGAAGAAAAGATGAGCTCTGGAGGATTTCCTCCCAATCCTTGATGTTCCACAGAGGAAGCATCTATGGGAGTTTTGTCAATAAGTTTCTTGGAGGAGGGTTCAGAGACTCCTTCAAGATCCTTTTTGAATGAATCCTGTGGTTGTTCTAGAACCGCGGAATCAATGTGTTCTCGCACCACCAACTCTGAGGTGGTTTGGGGGTCACTCTTGTGTGTGGCAGAGGCAACGAATGCTTCTGCGTGCATATGTGTCGTGTCCTTGGGCGAATGAACACTTATGTTTGCACCAACATCCTGTTGAGAGGATGGGGTGGGTTTTGGTTTCCCTGATAGAAATGGCACAGAGGATGAAGGAATATCCTCTGTCCGGTTGGTTAGGGCTGGGTTCGGACTGTGCGGTCCTTTTTCAATACCCTTCTGCACTAGAACTGCAGGGGTAGTAACATGGGTTGCACAGGGAGTTGGTTCAGGTTGTGTGCCTATGACATCTTTTTCTCCTATCTCCTTCTCCGAGATTTTCACACCCTCATCACCAGAGCTTGAGAGCCCCGTAATGTCCTGCACCTCAACGTCTGTGGTTTCATCTAAGTCCACATAGTGCAGCTTCTGTACTTCCTTAGGTATGTCCATTGCGACATGGAGAGGACTAGGGATTCTATCTTCAGAGCATTCAATGATGTAAGCTTTTTGCCTTCTCCTCTGCAGAGGTTGTTCTAATTCTGCAGGTTCACTCACTTCTGGTGAAATGACATGTTAAGAGGTTGCTACTTTGGTTAACTTCCTAGCCTTCTTTTTCGGCTTAGCAACCTCTGAGGGTGATTTTGGAGTCTCTTCTTCTGCGACTCTCTTCTTGGGTTTCCTTTTCTTTTTGAGCTTCTTTTTCCCCACCCCACTCTCGTGAACTATAACCTCTGTCCCAATGTGGGTTTCTTCTGCTATATCTACTCCAGCTCCCTCACCCACTTCTGTCATAAGGTAAATAGCTATGTCTCCCACTTGGAATCCTACACGTGGGGGGGGGGGGTTGCAGGACTCGGTGCAGGAGTCCTGTGCCCACGAATGTAAGTCCCAACCGCATCTTCACTACCCAGGTAAGTTAGAATACTGGCTGGCAGAGGTCTTGCTCCAGGATATCCAGTCTTTAGTACGGTTGGCTTGTGCGACTTCATGTCGTAGACTTTTATCATTTTACCTTCTGCAGGTAACTTCCCTTCTCCTATCAGAGCATCTCCTAACAGAACTGCAAAGAATATGTTGAATACGAGATTTTTGGGTTCTGTGCCTCGAGTTTGGTCCTCTTGTTTGGCTATGACCGCATTTCTGATCTCCCTGAAAATAAGTGTTGCATAGTCCAATGGCAAATCATAATATATGCCATACATTATTGAAAGTATGGTATGGCTAGATTGGTCAGGACTTCCTACTTTGCAAGTCAAGCAGCGATTGAGAATCGAGAAGAGAATATTCCACAGAGGTGGAAGGTTCTGGCGTCTGAAATCAGTTCTCTTGGAAATAGGTGCAGCGTACCCTATGAACCTGAGAAACTCTTGAATTTCATCATCTGAGGGATCGTCAGAGAATTTTTTCAGGTTCAATTGGGTCTTGGTAGGAAGTCCGAATACCTCTGAGACTCTTCTACGGTTTATGCCGAGGTCCAGTATTTTAGTAGTGGAGGGATGAGTGGCATAACCCATGACACAGTAGCCATAATGGTCCAGTTTTTCATGCTTAGCACTCAACCAGAATTTTTGAATGTAAGTTTCTGGGATGTCAGTTCTTTTTAGGGTTAGGGCTTTGGTGAGGATGTGGTTTTTCAGGATTTAAAGTAAAGGAGCAGCTTCCTCGGGGTATCCCTTGGGTTCCAAGATGACATAATGATTGTTAGGCTTGAGGTTTAGTTGTCTGGAGTGGTAATCATGGTGTGTGAAGGAGAGCATTCTGCTTGTGAGGACATGTTCTTGTTCAACAGAATGGGAATCGACCCTTTTAGCCTCAGAATGCATTGAGTTGTTCGATGCAGAAGAACCCTTGGAGTTCTTGGAAGAAGCAGATTGAGATGCCATGGAAAGAGATGAAGAAGGGAGATTCTTTGCAAAGGAATTCTTGAGAGAAAAAACTTGCAGGTAAAAAGAAGATGTATGGTATGAGAGGGGTTTATATATACAGAAAGAGGGTAAAAAGATTTAGCGGTAAAAAATAAAATTTGAAATCCAAAATGAGTGGTAACGGATAAGAGGTCGTTTCTGAAAAACGACGGTACAGATACGAACCAATCAAATATTGCCACGTCAGATAATGGCGGTGCACGATCTAGGACGTGCGCCTCCACCTATTTTCACGCGAGTGGCATTTACTATTCCCACATGACAGTGAGTTTCAAAAATAACCTGCAACAAATGACCTGAATAACTTCTCAAGTGATGGGAATGACAGAAGCTCTGTGGATAAGAGGCTTCTGAGGTCATAGGCAAGGTTTTGATCAAAAGAGCATTTTAAGAGGGAGAATAGTGCGATGAAATGATCGAGTTACTTTTTAGAGAAGTGCATCGGTCAAATATCCTCAGTTTTGAGGTGCAGAGGCTCTGTGATAGATCACAGAGGCTCTATGGTCGACCTTAGAGGTTTTGAGACCAATAATTTCTTTGTAAGGAAAGATTTTCAAAGTTTTGATCATTTCAAAGTTTTGACAGAAAACTGGGTACAAAGTGGGACCTTTATGAGGGATAGTGCTCGAGAAAGAGTTTTGACCCTTGGTTCAGATGGACTAACCTCACTTTGTAGTCTGTGTCGCACAGAACTATCTTGATCCCCCTTCAATAGTCAAGATCGGTCTTTGTTGGTTCGGTCTGCTCCCCATTCAATTATTCTTGGATCATTTAAAGATAAGACTTGTACAAGACATAGATTCGAAAAGAATAATAAAGAAAGCTTAAGAAGCTATTTACAAACAAGGAATAAGTTGCAGAAAAGTAAACATGTACAACAGAGGCTCTGTGGTCAACCCATGTTAAGCATACCAATCTTGCCAACTAGAAAATTGAATCTTTTCTCATCCAATGCCTTCGTGAAAAGGTCGGAAAGTTGGTAATTTGTGGGCACAAAGTACATCTCTATTGTCCCATGCTCCACATGGTGTTTCAGAAAGTGATATCTGATATCGATATGCTTGGTCTTGGAATGCTGCACAGGATTGGCGGAGATCGCAATGGCGCTTTTGGAGTCACAGAGGATGGGGATTTTCTCGATGTCAAATCCATAGTCTCTAAGTTGGGTTCTCATCCACATAACTTGTGAACAACAACTGGCAGCAGCAACGTATTCCGCTTCAGCCGTAGAGGTTGAGACACAATTCTGCTTCTTCGAGGTCCAACTTACTAGTTTCCCTCCAAGGAATTGACAACTCCCAGAGGTACTTTTTCTGTGAAGCTTGCATCCTCCGTAATCTGAATCTGTGTACGCCACTAAATCAAAACCAGAGTTCTCCGGATACCAGAGGCCAAGAAACTTGGTCCCTTTTAGGTATCTGAAGATCCTCTTAACAGCATGAAGATGAGATTCTTTGGGGTTAGCTTGAAATCTTGCACAGAGACATGTGGCGAACATTATATCGGGTCGACTCGCGGTTAAGTACAACAGAGACCCTATCATACCTCTGTAGAGTTTACACTCAACATACTTGCCTTCTGGATCTGCATGAAGCTTGGATCCAGTGGCCATAGGAGTCTTCATTGGTGAAGAGTCAGAGAGCTTATATTTTTCAAGCACGTCAGAGACATATTTTGATTGATTTATGAAAATCCCCTCTATGGTTTGTTTGACTTGCAATCCTAAGAAGAATGTAAGTTCTCCCCTCATGCTCATCTCAAACTCGCTCTTCATCAATGATTCAAACTTTTTGCAGTATAAATCATTTGTAGACCCAAAAATAACGTCATCAACATAGATCTGTACAAGTAGAATCTTACCTTTTCTCTTCTTATAAAATAAAGTAGTATCAGTTGTACCTCTTTCGAAACCATTGGCAAGGAGGAAGTTTGAGAGTCTATCGTACCAGGCTCTGGGGGCTTGCTTGAGTCCGTACAGAGCCGTGTCCAAGAAATATACGTGATTTGGGTACTTAGAGCTCTCAAACCCTGGTGGTTGTTGGACATATACTTCTTCTTGAATCTACCCATTCAGAAAGGCTGACTTGACGTCCATTTGATGTACTTTGAAACCTCTGTGGGCTGCGAAGGCAAGAAAGATCCTTATAGCTTCTAGTCGTGCCACAGGAGAAAAGGTTTCTTCATAATCAATGCCTTCTTCTTGACAGTATCCCTTGGCCACCAGTCTTGCTTTGTTCCTGACCACCACACCATCTTCATCCTTCTTGTTCCTGAAGACCCATTTGGTTCCTATAGTCGTTTTGCCTTTTGGCAGAGGCACTAGGGTCCATACTTCGTTTCTTTCAAACTATAGAAGCTCCTCTTGCATAGCTTCTACCAAGTTTGAGTCTTCAAGAGCTTCAGATATCTTTTTGGGTTCGATGATACTCACAAAATTTGTATAGTAACAAAAATTTGCAGTACTTGATCGAGTTTGGACCTTGTCAGATGGGTCACCTATAATTTGGCTCTGTGGGTGACTATTGGTCCACTTTGTCATGCGAGGCAGGTGATCATTGGAAACTTCTGTGGCTAACTCAGGAGCACGCTCATCTTGATGTAGATCATTTTCTGTTGAAGGAAATTGATCGTTTGTACTTGCTACAAGACTTGGTTGTTCACCACGAGTTGAAGTAGAGAGCTCTGCGGAGCCTTGATCAGAATTCTCTGATTGTTCTGGTGTTGACCCTTCAGAGATATTTTGAAGATGACCATGATCTTGATTGAGCTTTGGGCCTTGATTCGTATTGTCTTCTGAGTGCTCCACCTCGATAGTTGCCCCTACAACAGTAGTGGAAGAGGGTGAAGCATTACTAGGACCAGTCAGAGAAGTACCTGTTTGGTCCTCAGAGGGTTTGGCTTTAGAGGCTCTGTGGCCACCTTCAGAGGGTCCATCATCATTGAACATCTCTTCAAATAGATGATGAAAATCATTTGTTCTTTATGAACTACCAGAATCTTCATCTTGATGTTTGAGTCCTGAGCTGATTTGCTCAGAAGTCACCTGAAAAGAGTAATCAAATGAAACATTAATACTTTCAAGTATATGTTTGTATTTGAGTACATAGACTCTGTATGCCTTGGAGTTTGATGAATAGCCAACAAACTGGCTTCATCGGCTTTAGGACTGAACTTCCTTATCTGCTCTCTATCGTTCAGCACAAAACATCTGCAGCCGAAGACATGGAAGTACTTGATGTTCGGCTTCCTCTGGTGTAGTAAGTGGTATGGTGTTTTTGCATGCCTCTTCACTATCAAAGATCGATTTTGGGTGAAGCATGCGGTTGAAATGGCTTCTGGCCAGAAAGAAATAGAGAGCCCTGAAGCAGTGAGCATAGTTCTTGCGGCTTCCACTAGTGTTCTGTTCTTTCGTTCAACAACACCGTTTTGTTGTGGAGTCCTTGCAGCAGAGAAGTTCTATGATATGCCTTCTGTCGAAAGATAGGCTTCAATGGTTGAATTCTTAAACTCTGTGCCATTATCACTTCGGATTCTCTGTACCCTGCAATAAAAAAGAACTTGTATTCTCTTGATAAGATTGATTAATACTTCAGGAACATCTGATTTCTTTCGAACGAATTCAACCCAAGTATATCTAGAGAATTCATCTATGAGTACAAGGATGTACTTCTTGCCACCAAGACTCTGCACAGATATAGGACCACAGAGGTCAACATGAAGCATCTGCAGAGGTCTGGTGCAAGATATGTCTGACTTAGTTTTGTGGGCAACCCTTTTAAGTTTGCCCATTTCACAAGCAGAGCATAGATGATCCTTGTCGAATCTAATACTTGGTAGTCCACTTACCAGGTCTAGTTTCACAAGTTTGTCAAGTGTGTGAAAGTTTAGATGACAGAACCTGTTGTGCCAGAGCCAAACTTCTTCATTCTTACTTGAGACTAAGCAGAGCTTTTCTTCTTTGTTAGTTGATTTGAAATCCATGAGGTACAGATCATCTCGTCTTTTGGCTCGCAGAAGCTTTGTGGTGGTATCTTCCTTCAACAGAGAGCAATACTGTCTTTTGAACATCACATCGAGTCCATTATCACAGAGTTGACTTACACTCAGTAAGTTGTGCTTGAGGCCATCCGCATAGGCAACTCTGTTGACATCGATGTCTCCTTTGGCAATGACTCCATAGCCTTTTATTTGACCTTTCTTGTTATCTCCAAAAGTCACAGATCCTCCTCGACGTTTTTCTTTATAAGAGGAAAACAACCCTCTGTCTTCAGTCATGTGTCTTGAGCACCCGGAGTCTAGGTACCAGATGGGCGCATGCTGTTTCTTCTGTGGACAAATTAGAGAGTTTTAGGTACCTATTGCCAAATAGGTCCATTTTTGTTAGGAGGCTTAGAAGATGCCTTAGCACCTTTGGTTTTGGGTTTATCCTCATTGGCAGAGGTACCATATTATCTCTTCTCACCCTTGAATTTTGCATTCTTGGATTTGGGGTGAGATATAAGACAGGAGGGCCTCGAGAAATGTTGATTTAAAGCATGTATAAGATCAAGACATTTACAATAAGGAACATTAGAGGCAAACTTCTTGAAAATTTCATTAAAATTGTCAAAGGAGGGTACAGAGCAAATTTTACTACAACCCATTTTAGATTTGGGTTTCTTTTTATAGAAATCTTTGTCTAATCTAGGTTGAGTTTTTTCAAAAACTCCTCTTGAGTGGCTCTGAGATTGTACTCTCCCTTGATCTTCTTTCCTTGCTTTCACTACAACAGAAGCATCATGTTTGTCAATTTTGGGCCAATTTGCCTTCTGTTGCCAGGTGAGTTTTTCTTGAAAAGGTTTTGAAACAAAGACAGTTTTTCGAATTACGGGAGTTTGAGTGATCTTGATCTTTTCATTTCTCAATTTTTCAATCTCAAGAGAAGTCTTTGCTTGGAGACACATATCCAAGAAGTCAGGGCAGATTGGTATTCATGTGGTTCTCCTTTTGGGAGCAATTATCCTGTTAAGGATGCCAGAGGGTAGTTTATTATCCTCTGGACCACTGATGACCATGTCAAGTTCCACGGAACTTGTCTCTGATTCTACAGAGGACTCAGATTCTGATTCAGAGTCTGTGTCAAGGAAGTCTCTGTGAATATGATCATGACTTTCTGGAGATGCGTTCCTTTGTACATACATAGTGTCCTTGGGATTGTTTAAATATTTTGAAATGCAAGGAATGACCATAGGAACACTAAGACAATTTAGAAGATCTTGCTCAAAGATTTCTCTTATTTCGGAGGATAGATCAGGATGGATGAGAAAGTGATTTTTATAGGTTTTTCTCAAGTCACTTTCCAGGAACCTTTTAAAAAGTTTTTCTTCCACAGAGGCGGGAACAAACTCTGGTGCATTAGAGGATAGTTCCTTTTCAGGGACCATCATGTATATAAAAGCCATTTGAGTTTGGGTTTCTGGGTGACCAAATCTGAAGACTCCTATCTGTTTTTGAGACAAATATTTCTTTGGAATAGATTTTCTCTTTGATGAGAGTGTGAATGGTAAATCATTGTTTTCATACCATACATTTTCCATCTGTAGAGGTTTCCTCAGATGTGGTCCTTCAGAGGTTCTGCGCCTCTTGAATGTGGATAATAGGTTTGGAAGACTTGGTTTTAGAAAATGTCCAAGGCAGAAGATGTTTGATAAAGATTTGTTTCTTTTATTTCCTGTGTAAGGGTCAATATCCTCGAACCCTATTCCTCTTCTGCTGATCTGGGTGTTGACTTTTTCATGGACCTTTTGAGCATCCTGATACCTCTTAATTTGGAGATCTCTGTCGAACAGATCTTGATGAAGGACTTCTCTTTCTTTTTGAAAAAAGTTTTTCAGGGAAATGGCGTTTAATCGATCGCTCTCACTTTTCTTTAACTCTTTGAACTTTTCTTTCAAAGCTTGGTCAAGTTTTGAAATTTTCTCCTTGAGACCCTTTTTGTTCAAAATAGGCTCAGATGTAAGAGTTTTTTTTTCAAGGTAAAGCTTATCCTTCTCTTGGGTAAGAAGTCTAGTTTCTCTTTCAAAGAAGGCAAGCTTTTTCTCAAGTTCTGAGCATGTGTTTTTATAAGCAAGAAGATCATTTTGTATTTCAAGAAGTTTGTTTTCAGAGTTCGAGTTGTAAGAGTCAGAAGTGGATACCTCACTCTTGTCGTCAGAAGAGTGGACTTCTGCCATTCCACAGAAGAGTGCGTTGTCTTCTCCTTCATCAGAGGATTCATCGGTCACAAGGTTCTGTTGTTCTGCCATTAGGGATTTCTGAGTATAGTACTCTGCTTTCTTTTTGTAGAAAGCAGCGTCTCTTACGGGTTTCCCTTTATTGGCAGAAGACCTGCACTCTGCGGCGAAGTGGCCTGGTTTCCCACATTTGAAGCAGCCTTCAGTTTGCTTTGGGAATTTGTCACCACCTCTGCCGTCTGACCTCTGTCCACTCCTTTCTTCTTGCCTTTGCTCCTCAGACTTTTCCCATCCATGCTTTCTCACCTCACCATATCCTCTGCTTCTGTCATCTTTTTCTTCTCTCCCTCTATACTCTGCTTCTTGAAACCACGATTGAATTGTCGGGTCATAATTGCAAGCGTTTTGGCCAGAGCAGACATATCAATCTCCTCCTCAGATCCTTCTTCACTTTCACTCTCTGCTACAAGCACCTTCTTCTTTTTCTTTCTCTGCGCATCCTCAGCTGCCTTTTCCTTCTTTCCCTTGTCTTTGCCTTATGAGGCACTTCCTACAAGATCTAGAGGACCTCCGACAGAGGTTATCAACTTGGAAATTATGTTCTCTTGGCTAATCAGTGTTCCAAAGATATCAGATATGGACCATACATCAAGATCCAATGTGGCTTGCATGGACATGGTTAGATGAAGCCATTCATCATTCAGGCTCTGAAGGAATCTGACATTGTTTTCTTTAGAGGTTCTGTGGATCCCATACCTCTTGCACTTGTTCAATAAGGAGTTGTACCTATTGTATGTGATTTGAATGGATTCACCCGACAGAGCTTTAAATGCAAAGTATTCATTTATGCATAAAGCCCTGTTGTTCTTGAGGGTTTTAGCACCACCCTCAAGTTGTTTCTCCAACTACAACCACAAGTCTTTCGATGTTTTCACAGGAATCAATAGATTGGAAGATATCGTTTGGGATAGCCATAATGATTAATCTTTTGGCTTTCTTTGCAAGTTCATGTTGTGCCTTTTCTTCTTCAGTCCATTCAATGACAGGTTTGGGATGCTGGTATTCAGGAACTTCAGGAGTGTTTGCAGTGGCAGGAACACGAGGAACAATTTTCATTGGGATGAAAGGAGGATTGTGAAGAAACTCAACCAGACCAGGATCCACACCTTCAAGGAAGTGCACCATCCTAATCTTCCACTGAGGATATTCATCCCTTAGTAGAGTAGGAGGTTTAGACTGAGATCCTGCACTGAAGTAGTTAACTGTGTTTGCCATTTTAGTTTAGAGAGAAAAACATAGTATAAGACGAACCAGAGAGAATACAACAGTAATGGTCTTAGAGATGATGAGTGTATGAACAGAGAAAACAAATGACCAACCAACGAGCTTTGAATTTGACTTTGAGTGTGAAGAGCACACTTGTACCTGTATCTATACCAAACTGGTTGATATAGCTTCAGAAAACAGAGTGTGATTGTGAATGGTGTTCAGGACGAAAACAGACTCAAACTACTACCTTGAACACTGGAAACAAGTATAGCACATGATCCTTTGATATTGAAAATCAAAGTCTGCTCTGATACCAGTTGTTGATCCCAGATTTATGTTCTAAACTTGTTTAACTATCTCACTACGTGGTAAACTGAAAAATATGAGTGCGGAAGCGTTTCAATATGTAGTGAAGATAAGTTTATAAAGGTAGTAAACACACTAGCCTATAGTATGAAAAGCACAATAAGTAACAACGTTTTCACTAAGTCATATGCTTCATTAATTCACTCAAGAACACTAAGAACACGCACAAGTGTGTGTTAATATGCTCAAGGATTATACAGACTGCTATTTGTGTGTGCTCGCTCTCTTTTTACAAAACAGAAGGTGCTCCCTTCATATAGGAAGGGGAACATACAATAGTACAAGACAAAATCTGACAAACCATAAAAGGAATGCCACCTGGAAAGTAAAACATCGTGGGACACCCATTAACGATCTTCAGAATCTTCGTACAATAGGCATCACGTGTTCTGCACGTGGTTTTGTCTTGAACCATCTTTGCGAATAACTCCAACATTGACCTCCATAGGTTAGCCTTCACAAAGGCTCCGTGAGTGATCACAAAGGCTCTATGATCTGAGTATCATCATCAGGTTTGACCTCGGGTACGTCTTCTGTGGAGTAACCTCTGAGCTTTGTATCCTCTGTGGTGACTTGAACGATCTTGAGCAGACAACACAAGTTTTCATACTTAGCCTATTTTTCAACACTTCTAAACTTGGCAGATGGAGCTACCAATTACAGAACACCAGAAAGAGAACTTTAGGGGGAGTTCTAGTAACCCCAGTTGATTTACCTACAATTTAATTGATTATAAATCTAACCAATCTTTTAGACTCTGCTTGTTTTCACCATTTAATGCTAAAGATGAACAAATGAAAAATGGTATAATTATAAAACTTAAAGTTGTTTCCAATTGTCCCTTCATCGCTTGTAATTTGTATGGCATTTTACTTTATCATGCATGCAAAAACCTTAAAGAAAGACGAAGGAGGATGATGATGGAGAGTGAGGAACAAGAGAACTCTATGCATATGCAGATAAACTGACATGTATTTTATAATTCTTTGTAGTTATGCAGATAAACTCACTATTAATCCAAGATCTCTAAATCCTAGAGAGAGAAAGTAGAGAGAGAGTACAAGAAGCGCAAAGTAACAAGTGTATTCAATAAGCGTGAAAGTGTGTTACAAGGAACAAGGACCAAAGGGACTTAAATACCCTGGTCAGATACAACACAGTGTACGACTCTAAACACTGTATAAGACCAAGCCTATAAATACAATGATTACTATAAAATCAGACTTAACAATCTCCCCCTTAGTAATCATTGGTGCTGTGGTCTTCAAAATCCATCTTTTAAACCAGCATGGACCATCTAAGCGACTTTGCAAATCAACTTTTTGACTTAAAAAAAAAAATTCTTCTCAGCATCTTTCAGTTTGAGTTATCTTTTGCTGCCTTGACAAGACTGGACCAGATTGGAATAAACTTGAACGAACAGTCGATTCATCAGCTTGTGCTCTAGACAACACACCTCTTTTAAATGACCTTTAATGAACAATGGTGGTCGGAGCAGGAACAACAAAAGATGTAGTATAACTGAGAAAATAGAATCTTGAGCAGCAGAATCTTGATCAGCAGATAAACTTTGGAGCTCTTTGTCTCTTTAACATCTCCTTAACTTCTCCCCCTCATGACCTTGATGATCGGGATCAACTTGGTCATGCAAATGTTGGAGACGAGACAACTTAAGATCTGCAAAATCAAAGTAAAGGAAAAAATAGAGGAGGTTTGCGCGACACATTGGTGGCACAAAGTAAGGTTTGCGCTAGCCAAAGGTGGCGCAAAGTGAAGTTTTCACGACCAACTGTTGGCGCAAATCTGACTTGAACTGAGAAAAATTTTACCTTTTTAAGCTCTTTGACTCCCCCTACACAAATGCACTAGATATGACAATTCAAGTTAGCATTCATGTAGAAAACCAGATACTCCCCCTCAAAAACAAATATGATCTTTTCAGAAAAATTTCTCCTTATTCACTCCCCCTTGAATAATGCACAAACCCATTTATAAAGAAAATATGAGAACAGAAGAAATGAAACATCAATGTAGAAAGAAAAATATACTGAATATGTATTTTGAAACGACTAAATATATAAAAATTTAAACAAAAACAAATAAAATTCTACATAGTAAAATATCACAATAAAATCTATCAGATGAAATCAAATGTATGTGTTTGGATACAAAAACAAGTTTTATTGCATATCAAGTTAAGACATGTTCAGTTTCAAAAACTTTCATCAATTTATTCAGTGTGCTCGCATGTGAACTCCGATTAGCTTCAAGAAAATGCAATTCTAAAAATATAATAGAGAACTTTGCATGTAATCACACTAATCCATCAAAAATTTAGACTTTCACAAATTTACAGGTTTATTGCAACTTAAATATATCACCAAGTATCATGAGATGTGTGCTCATTGGCATCTTTTAGCATTGTGCACTATGGCATCTTCACATGAGTGTGCTCTTTGGCATCTTTTAAGCTTGTGCACTTTGGCATCTTTTAATCAGAAAGTTTGGTAAGTAAAGAACATGTCGTAAACGTAACTTTCTATCTGACCCTATTGCAGGATTTTGGTCAGCCACTCCCAGACCAGTTGGCCTTAGGGGACTAGGTGTCAAGCACCCCTTGGAACTTACTCTCCCAGATCAGAAAGGCTACATCGACATATCATAAACCCATTCATACCAGTAGAACATGACTTTCGATCTGATTCTATAGAAGGATTTGGATTCGATCACTCCCAGATCAATTGACCTTAGGGACCAGATGACAAACATCCCACAGAACTTACTTTCCCAAACTAGAAAGGTCACAGGTATAAACTTTTAAACTTAGAGATTTCTGATTTATAAGAATTTAATAATTATCTCAATCACAAGACTCTATTTTTAGATTTGAATTTGATGAAGTGAAGACACTTATCGACCCTCCATTTATAGAGTGACCGTTTCACCTAATCGATCGTGGTGAAATCAGCAATGGATTCGGCGGATCATCCACGTTTTACATCTAAGTGCTTAGCCCATATTTTCATTACAATCCAAAATTTCGACTTTTTAGGTTTTCTAAACATTGTAGACTATAAGATATTCTGAATCACACAACTTTAAAGCAATATCAAAAGTTACAAACATGTTGCTGACTTTTCGAAATTTGTTAGAATTGAAAGTTTGAACATATAACAACTTTAATATAAACAAAGCAACTTGAAAATTTATCCTAGACACACATTTTATTCAAAAGAAAGAAAAATTGTAAAACTTTTACTCTATAGAATAAAATTTGTGAAGGTTTAAACTTTTAAATTCAACATACCGAGATTTGAGAAAAGAAACATTTGATCGGCAAGACTATATTTAGTTGAAACAAAAAATAATTCAATAATATTATCTAGCGGTGTTCATCGGTTGACATCCAATGGATGTGAGGGTAACCGAACCGATCCAATCATCCATTAGATGTTGGATTTTCCCAACCGAACCGATCCAATCATCCATTGGATGTTGGATTTTTCCAATCCAATGGATGATTGGATCGGTTCGGTTCCATCCATTGGATGTTCTTATTGGATATCCATTGGATAACCATTGGATATTCTTATTGGATATCCATTGGATCGGATTGAATCCATCCGACATCCAATGGATGATCAAATCGGATCTATCCAACGTGTTAATTTAATGCAATGTTCTAATTAATTACTTTTAGTTTGTGTTAAAACAAAAATAAGTGAGACTAAAAATTCAAAAATCAACACAAAAAAATTTAGATTTAAGCAAATTGCAAAAAAAATAATTGGATGATAGTTGGATAGAAAACTGAATGGTAATCGGATGGTTAATTGGATGGGTAATTGGATGTTGGTCGGTTCGGTTCGGTCGGTTTTGGTCTGTTCTGGACTGCCATCCAAGAACCGAGCGATCCAAATTGGATGTTGAGATTTTCAATCCGATACGATCCAATTACAATTGGATATCCGATTATGGTCGGTCGGTTCTAATTGGATCGGTCGGTTCCTATTGGATCGGTTGAATTTCTGCACACCCCTAATATTATCTTTCATACAATGTATAGAGAATATGTGTCTCATTTGAAAAAATTGGGTTGAACAAATTCAGAAGTTGAAATTGAAATGCTCATATTCTTTTAAAAAAATTTGAGAAAAACTGGAACAACATCATTATCAGAGATAAATGCAGCGGAATAAAGTAGATGTACTCACAGTTTCTCATTAGTCAGATGCTTAAAACATTGAAGAACGAGTTCTAAACTGGCATGTTTAGAAGTCGATGTCTTTGAAGCACGGGTTCTGAACTGAATTATTCAGAAGCCAAAATGTTGACAATGAAGTCCGGGTCTTGAGCTGATTTACTCAAAAGCCATTTTTCTCTTACTCCCCTTGACATGAGGTGCCTGCAACTTTGAATCAGATTGAGATTTTGGTACCCACTTGAATTTGGGCCCATGAAAGTTAGTTGTAGTTCTTATGGGGAAATATTGATTAGATTTGACATGAGAAGCATGAGGAAGATTATCAGAAAAATAAGCACAGTTATCAGATGAATACAAAGCATAATCATCTGAACTAGAATCAGAAGAAGAATATGAGACATTTTTGGAAATTTGAATCATTTGCTTTATTGAATATTTTGAAAATTTCTTACAAACAGCAAGTGAATCACTTTTATAATATCTGTCTACATATCTATCTCCATCAGTCTGAGATTCATCAGATATCCGCTTCGCTCTCCAAATCTGCTTCGATGACTTGCTCAAAGTCCTATCTGAAAGATTAGAATCAGAAGAATTAGAACTGTCAGAAAGAACTTTATCTTGTTTCTTTGACTTCTTTGACCTTCTTCTTTTACGTTTAGGTTTATAATACTGATCATTTAGCGTAAAAGATTCATCAAGAATTTCCGAATTAATATTTAAATCAGAAGAAATAATTTTACCTAAGCAACCAATCTGATCAGACAATAAATCTGAACATACCTCGGAGTCAGAATTATTTTGAGAAAAGATATCTAATTTAGAAACTTCCATTCTGTTTACTTGACAATTTGAAGAAAGGCTAGAAATAGAATCTTGTTTTTGAGAAAATAAATTTTCTTCAAGACTAGAAGTCAAGAAAGAAAGAATAATATCAGATTCAATTTCTTTTAAAATATTTTGATCTTCCATCTTATCTTCAAGATCGATGATTTTGCTTTCTAAAATTAAAGGAGGTGTTTATCTCTTAGAATCATAAATGATTGGAGATATGTTTTCCTTATCAGATTTATTAGCAAAAACATCAACAAAATCATCAGACACTGAAGATTTGACAGGAGATATATCATTTAAACCTTTTCTACCTCTTCTTGATTTCTCAGGAAAATATTTTCCATTTTCATACGTATAAACAAAAGGAATTTCGTTGTGCGTGTGTTTCATTCTTTTCTCATTTTCGATTTCTAATACTTGTTTTTCATTCATCCAATCAATTTTAAATTGAGGAGTATATTGAGCAAGTGTTAGATAATCGTATTTATATAAAGTCGGGGATTTTTCGATCGCATTGTTTAAACAATGTGGGTTTTTAAAACCAAGTCCCCATTTTTCTTTTAAATCTTCCTCACTCCTTGGTTTATTCATAAAAATTGTTTGCTCAGATTGGTTTCTTCGATATAACTTTTCTTCTAATTTATTTATTTTATCTGAAAGACTGTCTTTTAAATTGGTCATTTCAGTCAAAGATTCAAGATAAGTCTTATTTGAATTTTCCAAATCATTCAATTTCTTTTGAGAGATTTCTTTAGTATATACCAAAATAGATTTTTCATCTTTCAAAGAAATTTTCAATTTGTCAATCAAATATGACTTTTCAGAATTTAAATTCTTTTCAGATAATAACTTCAAGCGTAAATGATGTAAAGCAGTAATTATAACATTCATCTGAGAAGAAATAAAAGTGTAATCAAAATCAGAAATTACCTCATCTTCATCAGTGTCAGAATCATCATCTGACTGATCATCTCCAACAAAGCACATCTGAGCGATCTCGACATTAGCAGCTTCATCATCAGAGTGATCCAGCCAGAACTCTTCTTCTGCAAGCAAAACAGTTTCGTTCTCTCTTTTCTCGGCCAGTTCCAATTTCTTTCGATAGTATGCCGAATCCCGAACCTTCTTCACTCGACACTCCTTTGAAAAATGACCCGGCTTGCCATAGTTGTAACATGCAGTAGGTTTTTTTGCCTCGGGCACTTGAGCATTCTTGGACCCAGAAGTGAAATGAGAAGTGTTGGAACCCGACCGTGGTTGGAACTTTTTCTGGTAGTGCTGAGAGAGAAGGATCATAGCTTTCTCGAGCGCCTCGCCATTGTCATCAGTAGCCCCGTTGTAAGCATTATCAGACAATGCTTGTTCTGTCAATTGTTTCGTGAGGAGAGCAACCGGGTCCACTGACTTTTTGTTCTTCTTTTCAAGTTTTGCTTTCTTTTCTAGCACCAAGCTCTCATCAGTCATCAGAATCTCATATAATTCCTGAATCTGCATAGTGGATACCCGAACATCGTTCCTCTGTCTGTGACAAGATTTGTTCCATTCAGGCTGAAGAGCATTGAGGAATTTTAGATTCGTCTCAAGCTCTGTCTTGTTCACATTTATCTTTCGCAGATCATTCAGCACTGTACAGAATTTGTCGAAAACACTCTTTAGAGACTCAGATTCTTTGGCTTTAAACTCCTCAAAATTGTTCATATAACGTGTATGGCGGAGTTGAGTTGCGACTGATGAACCAAGCATGATCTTTTCCAATTGTGCTCACAACAGATTTGGATAATCCTTGCAATGATCAACCCGGTTGTAGACAGAGTTTGGTAAATCTAGCAACGGATAAGCTTTTAATTCTTTATCATCTTTCATTCGCAAAGCCTCTTCAGTTGTTGCAGGAGTCTCTTTATTAGGCTTTATGAAAGGTCCTTCAGTTAGAGACTTCATCATGTTATCTCCATTAGCTTGACGCTCGATGAAGTTCAGGAACCTATCTTGCCATTGAGTGAATTCATTTTCGTCAACTAGAACTGGAGGACGAGTTTCTGTGCCTAGTTGCATCATCAGATCACTCTTGTAAAACTGAGCTTGGAAACCAAACTTCGTAGAATCCATATTTCAAAAACTCAGAAAAATTCTAAGTCTGGACTGAGAACTGGCGCAAACTTGAGGTTTGCGTGATAGGCAGAAGACGCAAACTAAGATAGTCGTGAGCAGTTGGAGACGTAAACCAACTTTGCGTGAGTAGAAGGAGACGCAAACTAGGATTTGCGTGAGTTGTGTAAAACGCAAACTTGGATTTGCGTGAGTCACTGAAGACGTAAATCAAACTTTGCGTGAGCTTTAAGTGGCGCAAGATGAGACTTTGCATGAGAAGAGCAAGACGCAAACTGTTCTTTGCGTGAACAAAGACTGGCGCAAAGCAGACTTTGCTTGAGATGCTGAAGGCGCAAACCTCGCTTTGCGTGATATAAAGAAAACACAAATTTCACTTTGCGTGAGCAGAAGGTAACACAAACTTGTGTTTGCGTGATACAGATTTGGCGAGAACTTGGCTTTTCATGAGATACTGGAGACGCAAACTTAAATTTGCGTGAGAGGTTGATTTCTGAACTTGATGAAAAACCTGAAACACACTAAGACAAGATTAGGATGAACTATGAAGAACTCGCGCAAACTATGAAAAACTCGCGCAAAGTGTGAATCTGGCGCAAGACGAAAAGAATTTCAGATTTCTTCTAAAAACGATTACAAACACAAAACTAATGAGATATTTCATGCACAAATGATCGAAAACGCGATTTTAACACTTTGTAACAAACAATTTCAATCAAAAACCACAATTTCGAAAAATCGAAATATGAAAGAACGATAAAAACAGTTTTCCAGATACTTCAAAAAACTCAAAATCGACAATTAAAACTTGAATTTCTTGAAAATCGATGTGAATTAAAAGTGTTTAACTATCAAAATCGAATCCATCAAACCAATTTTCACAAGAATTCGATCAAAAACACGACCGAATTTGATGAAAAATTCAAAAACGAGATTTTCTTGAAAAAATTCAAGAAAATCAATCAAATTTTCGAATTAAACTACAAATTCAGATACGAAAATCACATCTCTCAATTCTCTCAAGATCCAGATTGGCTCTGATACCAATTGTTAATCTAAGATCTCTAAATCCTAGAGAGAGAAAGTAGAGAGAGTACAAGAAGCGCAAAGTAACAAGTGTATTCAATAAGCGTGAAAGTGTGTTACAAGGAACAAGGACCAAAGGGACTTAAATACCTTTGTCAGATACATCACAGTGTACGACTCTAAACACTGTATAAGACCAAGCCTATAAATACAATGATTATTATAAAATCAGACTTAACACTCACAGAGGAGGATTAATAAAAGATTCTAACCCGCACGAGCAATGGCAACAATAGCATTCAAAGCTTCTTTACGTGTGTGATCATCTGTTGCAGCGCCCAACATATCCACAAGCTTTTGCGCCCCACCCATCCCCACAATCTTCATTATTCTTTCATCTATATTAACAGGATCATACGTTAACAAAAATCTTCACACTTTTCCCAGTTGGACAATGGTGTACACTATAAAGTCTATGAAACATAGTAGGTAGAACATCCCTCCCCCCCCCAAAAAAAAATATATAAAAAAATAAAAATAAAATAGGGGGTGGGGATGAAAAAAAGAAGTGCAAGAATTGATGATAAGTGCACTATGTATCCATTTTTTTGGTAACATGGGTGCCTGACCAGCTTATGTGCATCTCAACTAATCTCATCGGTCCCTGAAGATAACAGACAGGAAAATCCTCGGTGGCCTTGTGGAGGCTTGAAATGGCGACTTATAGGAAGAATCCCCAAGGGCCAAGGCTTGGCCTTAAAAACCAGTCTTCCATAAAATATAGTGCTCAATACTGAATCCAGTAACTGGAGAAAGCTACGAGAAAACGAACAGTTTGATCAAAGATCTAGGTTGCAACATTAATTATCTAGATTCTCTCATATCTAAACCCATACCCTACTTTTCAGTGGTATGTATTGAGTTCGTTTGGTTTCGTTATTCTCTCATTCTTTTATATTTAAGCAACGAAGGAAATACGAGATGACTGCAAGTCATGGAAAAGCATATACAAGCATGTAATTAAGTGTATTGCACAATATGGAACTTCTAAACAAATACACATAACAACACATTTTATTACAGAATATATATATATCAACCATACCATCAGTTGCAAAACGAGCTAATCTTGATGCTCACATCCTTTTAAATAGCGGGTCCTTGACGTTTAGAAGTAACACAGACTGCTGAATCAGATTATCACCTAAAAAGATCCATTATTAAAAAATCTTGTCAATGAAGATCCACAGATGCAACTAAACTTCAATTAGTTTTTCGATACAACATAAAGGACCTTCCAATCCAACATAACTCGTCTGTAGAGTTGATAAGGCAAAGTAATTGTGCAAGTGATTTACGAAACAAAGTGAATACCCAAGTATGGAAAGATATGGTATCCAACGACTGTTGCAGTCCCAGCAAAGATAAGTTTAAAAACACATCCTATTTTTTTTCAGCCTCCTCCTCCATCGCTCGTTCATCTAGAAGCAAAGTACAAGTGTACATCAAGCAATTGATAAGAGCAGTTATAAGTTATAAAGGCAGCTTGCAAACAATTGCTTCTCTTAAAAAACAAGAGGATAAATATAATCATCCTGGCTACACGAGGATCCGATTACAAACAGTACAATGCTAATAACAAATAGTGAAATTATGTGCATACTTGCAAAGACAGTTTGAAATCTGCACACACAACACAGGTTTGTGGATCCTGAAAGTTTGAGTTTGAACTAAGACAAATTACTCGCATCACAACATTAAGGGTGCATTTGGTACGCAGACAAGACAGGACAGAATAGGACAGGACAGAATAGGACAAGACATAACAGGTGTCAGAACAGGTGTCCACCATTTGGTACGACATGATATGCCTGGACAGAACAGGTTAAAATGACCAATTTACCCCTGATAAGTTGTTTAGTGTTTTTTATTAAATAATCAATCTAAGCGAACGTTAACAAATAACAATTAAAATACAAAACCATCTAAACAGAAACAAGCAATCAAATTCAATCATGTAAACTAAACAAAGCCTACTGCAATTAACACATGGAGTCCTTGTTAGTATATCATTCTTCACCCTTGTTAGTATATCAACATTAGTATTATAATGAACACCTACAACAACTTGGAGTCCTAAACCCATGGCCATTTGGTTCAAAAGCCTACTGCAATTAACACATGGAGTCCTAAACCCATGGCCATTTGGTTCAAAAGCCATTTGTAACCAGCAAATTAACAAAAAGTGGAGTAGCAGAATGAACTTCAAGCAAATTAACACAAACAGTGGAATAACAGCTAATCTCTTTTGACCAAAATGAACTGCAATTAATCAAAGGGAAAATAACATATACAAATTTAAAATCGATGAAAACTAGAAAATTTGAAAATCGATGTAACCCGTAAACTAAACCAGAAGATCGATTAAAAATGTGATATCGAAGAAATGAATGTAAACCAGAAAATCGATTAACTATTATGTGAAGAAATCGAGTAACTTTGATATCAAAGAAATCGATGGAAATAGTCGATTAACAGAAATCGATTAAACATAAATCGACAGACAGGAGAAAGAATCGATTAAACCAGAAATTGATTAAACCAAAAATCGATTGAGAAAGAAGGAGATCGAGGGAGAGACTGTTATCTGATGAAGCGTGAAGAAGGCTGGAGACGAGACAAGAGGGAGGCGACCTGATGAAGCTTGAAGAAGGCTGGAGACGAGACAAGAGGGTGAAACGAGATTGATGAAGTCGTATTAGGTTTCTTTTTTAGGCAAAGTAAGAGCAATCCATCTATTTATGCACTGAGGGTGGGGTGAGATACTTCATTTCTTGGCTTTCTCACATCTTAATTAATACTATGAACCCAAATCAAAATCAAAATCAAAATGAAAATCAAAATCAAAATGAAAATGAAAATCAAAATGAAAATGAAAATCAAAATCAAAATCAAAATCAAAATCAAAATCAAAATCAAAATCAAAATCAAAATCAAAATCAAAATCAAAATCAAAATCAAAATCAAATTCAAAATCAAATTCAAAATCAAAATCAAAATCAAAATCAAAATCAAAATCAAAATCAAAATCAAAATCAAAATCAAAATCAAAATCAAAATCAAAATCAAAATCAAAATCAAAATCAAAATCAAAATCAAGAGTTAGGGTTTTTACCTCAAACGTTTGGTTTGGACGATAGTGGTGGTGAAGCCGTGACATCATCGGAATATCCACATTGCAACAGACTGTTCTGTGCACAGTGCAAAGTGGTATGGCATTCCGGGATGGATTGTAGGGAGTTTTAGAGCCTAAAGAAGGGCGAGCGTAATCCCGAGGATATAATGTTGATGGAGCTTGCCAAGAACAACAAGTGAAGGAGGTGCCCAAGCTGCAACTTTTTTGTAGAAAAAACAGATGGTTGTCTGCACATTTCTTGCAGGTTAATTGCTTTAAACTTAATTACCCATCTAGCTTTTTTTTTAGAGAGAGAAGTGATGATGCGTTTGAGATTGAGACAAAACCGGAAAGATGGAGAACTCGGAACTCATTCCCTTAATATATATGCAACATGGCGTGAAGAAAGAAGAAGAAGTACATAGGTATGGCATGTGACGTGAATAGCTTCAAGAAATCTGATGTGAATAGCTTCAAGAAAGGGTTTGCTTCCTGGACACATAAAGAAAGGACATTTATCTACTAATAATAAAATTATCTTCTTTGAGAGTTTATACAACATGCATTAAATATTGTAATTAAGATTTTTTTGAATTTTATGCTTTAAAGTCTTGTACAACATGCATAAAGAGTTGTCTTTAAGACATTTGATGTAAACCAATATTAAGGTAGTATACATATATATATATATATACATATATAAAGGGAAACGATCAATTGGAAACCAATATTACATTGGAAACTTTGGAAACCGAAATCAACCAATTAGTGAATTTCTTTTTTTTATTTTTATTTTTAATTGAAAAGGTTATTTTTGTCTATTACATTATTTCATAATATATATTGTAACTGTTATTATTATTATATTAATAATTATTTAATTTTAATTTACCTTATATATGGTAATAATAATCATTGATTAATTTAAAAATGAGATATTTAATTTAGGTAAATTATTTAATTTTAACTTAGCTTATATATGGTAATAATGAAACAATAATGCTAACACGATGAACCTGCTGAATCTATTTTCATTATGAAACAATAATGCTAACACGATAAACCTGATGAATCTATTTTCATATACGGATATGCAACTGAACAGGTAATGAAACAAAAATGAGAAGTTAACAAAAATGACACAAATTCATCATGTTTCATTATGAAACAATAATGCTAACACGATGAACCTGATGAAATATGTAATCCAATGAAATCTGTAATCCACAAATTCATTCTGTTTCATCACAATATTAGATTGCGTGGGAAATTTTATAATAAAATTAAATTAAAAAAATATTTTCTTACATTTTAAAAGAAAAATAATTTTTTTGATGAAAAGACAAATGCTCCACGTTTTCATAGTAAAAAAAAATAACAAAATTTAGATTGCGTGGGAAATTTTATTTTGGTTTCAAGTAATCTAAATAAAATAAACCTTTCTTGCCATATTTGAGACACAAAATCAAAAGACATATTTACCCTTTTCATCTATTATTTTTATTTATTATTAATAAATTAATTAATTTACTACCATATATAATTCAAATGAATCTTAACCATTGATTATAAAGATCAATGACTGAAATTTGGTTTCCAAAGTTTCCAATGAAACTTGGTTTCCAATTGATACCACCCCTATATATATATATATATATATATATATATATATATATATATATATATATGGGTGAGTTCAAATGAAAACTCATATTTCATTGTGCACATGAGGACAAATCTTAACCATTGATCAAAACTTAGAAAATCAATGGTTAATACATAATAAGATTAATTGTGAAGTGATTGAGGACAAAATTGTAATTTTGAATCAACGTCTACCTTCTTTGACTTTTTATTTTTATTTTTAATTAAAAAAAAATTACCCCCTTACACTTTAAAATAATTTATCTTAAAAATTACTAGTATTTGAATCAAACAAATTACATAAAAAAACGAGAATGTTAGGACTAAAAGTCCTATGTGTTGAAAGTGGAATAAAGTATTTATAAGGGTTCATTCTGTAATAGTTTGATAGTTTTATTAATTAGATGGGCCCAAGCCCATAAGCCCAATATCTTATAAAACCTAAGTATATAAAGGCATTATTAGTTCATTATTTGGGTTAGACGTTTCATTAGACAGATTAATTAGTTGAGTCTCATAATTTCCAGATTACTAGTCAATAGGTTTACTTTCTCTGATCAGAAATCTTTTCTGTAAACCTGTAACCCTTTGATTTCATATTAATCATATGACTAGTAGTTGTGGCTTAAATATTGTTCATCATTGAATATTTGCTGTTGATTGCACTGTACTGGGATCTACAATTGGTATCAGAGCAAAGAGACTGATGATTTGATCCAGAAAAGGTTTGTCTAATACCCCTAATCGATAATCTGTTTTATCTGTTTAATCTGCTAAATTTTTGTTCGATCTGGGTTGGTTGTTTTTTTTATCGATTAATGTTTCTGTTTTTTTATCGATCAATTTTTGTCTTCTGGAAAAGTGGTTATCGAAAGATTACTGTGATTATTGTTTTTTTTATCGGTCTGAGTTTACTGTTTATGTATCGGTCGCTTAATTTTCTGGAAAACCCAAAATTTATCGGTCGATTATTGTGTTTATTTGAGTTTATCGGTCTGTGTTGAGTAACTGATTGAATCTGCATATTTGTTTGAGTCTGATTATTTGATTATCGAATTCAATTTATGGGTTCGATTACGATCGAATTCCAGAATTCTTCGAATTCATCGGTCTGTTCATCGTGTTTATCGGGCTTCTATGTCTATCTTTTTATCTGTTATCAACCGATAGTTCTTGACCGATATATCGTTGGACTGATATCTTTTGACCGATACATTGTCTATACCGATCCTTTGGTTCGACCGGCACTTCATTGACCGATAATTAGATTCGACCTGTACTCTGCATTACCGGTCATTCCTATCGACCGATACCTTAGTGTCCTCGACCGATACTTTGATCTATCGGTCCTTTGGTTTGACCGGTACGGTCCTTGTTCGACCGGGTCCTTGTTCGACCGGGTTCGACCGGGTCCTTGTTCGACCGGGTCCTTGTTCGACCGGGTTCGACCAGGTCCTTGCTCGACCGGGTCCTTGCTCGACCGGTAACCTGCTCGACCGGGTCCCTGTCCTAGTCTGTTTATTTTTTTATATATTGTGTTTGGATCATCCTGCTTGTCTCACGATCATTAGAGTGCATTTGAGATTAAATTTAATCCCGTTCAAGTTTCATCTCTCTTCAAAGCCGGAGCGAATACATTCTATTCGAAACGATCAAAATGGTGTGCCCACCAAGTCTGCGGTCCAAAGGAGAATATGAAAGGTGGAAAGCTCATTTTCTGTATTTTGTAGATGAATATGAGGTGGGTCCCTACATCAGATTATCTTTTACTGAAGGAGAGATGCAATCCCAAGTTTCTACAGAAGCTTCTCCTGTGGAAAAGGGGGAAAGAGAGAGGGCTAACAATTTAGCTCGAAATTATATGACTAGTAGTATCTCTAGTGATTTTTTCCATGACATTTTGAGTGAAATCTCTAGTCAAATATATTCTAACAAATTGACAGGAAAAGAGTTGTGGGATTGCATTGAATGGTTGATGTTAGGGCCAAGGGAACTATTGAAAGGAAGAGAATTGGAAGCTGAGCACTCTGAGCTAAAAGGAAAGATTTCTATTTTGGAAGCTAAACCTCAGCAAACAGTCTCAGTTGAAAGATATGAGAAAAAGATCTCTGAACTAAAAGATGCAAATGCCGATCTTCAAAAGCGAATATCTGATTTGGAGCAAAAGCATGCTAAAGATAAATCCGAATTTGAGAAATCATTTGCAAAGAAGTTCTCAGAATTTTCAAGAAAATGTGCTGATGAGAAGAAAGAAGTTGAGCTGAAATGCATAAAACTATCTCAGCAAGTTTCTGCTTTTGAGAAAGTAATCATCCTTGAAAAAGAGCAGTTTGCCAAAGAGAAGAAGGCCATTGAACAAAAGAATGTTGGCTTCTTCAAAGAAATATCCGGCCAAAGAAAGGATGCTGAGAAGGGATTTGAAGAAGAGAGAAGCATCTTTGAGACAGAGATTAAAAAGCTGACTGCCAAGTTATCTAGATGGTTCAGGTATACGTCCTAGAAGAAGGAGATACAAAGAAGAGGAACTGGTCTGGAAGAAGAAACCAGTTGAAGATGAGCTAAAAGAAAGAGAATCATGTGTGCATGCGTCTAATGCCAAAAGGAACAATGTGAGTAAAGGTAAACCTGATCATATCTACTCGAGAGATCAATTGCTCAGGTTGTCAGGTAAGAAATACCATTGTTCTTATTGTCGTACACATGATCACATTCACAAAACCAGTGATCATTTATGGTATGGTTCTTATTCCATTACTCCCATTCGAACTGCAACTAACATTCATGGACCCAAATACTAGTGGGTACCAAAACCTAAAATTGATTCTGTATTGCAGGCACCTACTGTCAGTGGGGAGTAGAAGAACAATGGCTTCTAAGTAAATCAGCTTAGAACCCGGACTTCAACAAAGTTTGGCTTTTGATCACATGACAGATCAGGACTCGTGCTTCAATGCTTAAAGAAAAGATACTCCCGGGCTGAAATGAGAAGATCAACCTTCAAGGGGGAGAACTTATATATTCTGAAATATGCATTAGAGAGTTATGACGGACTACATTCCAGAAGGAATTGTGGATCTCTATCTTGTACCTGTTAACTGTTAGATCTACTGATGCATAATTTCAGGGGGAGTAAATTTATTATGACTTCTGATTAATTCAAATCAGAACTCGGTTTTTTAACTGTTTTTCTGCAGCTGACTTTTTCAAAGTTAAGAAGTATGGATATTTTGCAAATATCCAGGGGGAGCTGTGAATGATAAAATCCCAATCAATCAAGCTTTTCTCATAAAATGATGTAACAATTATCAAGAACTAGAGAGAGAAAATGTAGAGAGAGAAAGTAGTAGTCATTGATCTCACAAATCTGATTATTACAATGACGTACTTCGTAGTTACAAGATTACAAAGACAACACCCTATTTATACTACCAATCTATAACAAGACTTAACTACTAAGTAAAACATACTTTGACTTTCCTAAAACAATGACAATATTGACTTTTACATCTTTGACTTTCCACATTAAATATTGGATACAATATTTAGACTTAACAATCTCCCCCTTTGTATTCAAGATTTAATAAAAATTTGATACAGATCTTCAGCTCTTGATTCTTCAGCTTTTGACTCTTTATCTTTGAACTTTGAAGCTTTCACAGTCTTTAGACTTTCAGCCTTTGAAGAATCTTGAAAAGTCTTTTTCTCTTTGTAGCTTTGAAAGTCAACATGCCTTGAACGCGAAACTGAATTCTTGAAATTAAACTTCTTTCACAAACTTTGAACATCTTTGAAGTTGTATCTTCATCTCTTTGATCTCTGGACTATCTTCAGAAAACATCTTTCACTAATCATCTTGATTTAACTTTGAATTATCTTTCTTCAGAAACATTTGTCTTTGAATCAGTAGAAGCATTTTGAACTTTGACAATTCAGCTTTGAAATTGATCTTTGTAAAATTCTCCCTCTTTTTGATGATTGAGAGCATCATGATCATCAAAATTTCTTCAATTTCAGCACAGACTTTGATTTCCCCCTTTGAAAGTTGGCGCGCTTTGATCTGAGAGCCGTCAATTCATGAAAGATATATATCCGAATCTTTTCAAATTCAGACATAATGAACGTGGTAACCCTGAATCAACAAATGAAACAGTTAGAAATGCCTATCAGTAACACAAAGTCACTGTGTACAACGAATGTACAATTGAAGGAGTTGGCTTGATGATGACTCCCCAGGAATTCCATTCAATCATTGAAAAACACAAGGTTTATCTATGAATGTTCTGACAGAAAAACAAATTTTATGTGTGCTCGTGCTTGTGTATGAAAGAATTTAGCACAATGATTGTGTTTCATAAGGCTCAAATTGTGTAAACTATTGAGACAACAACATGTAATACACGGACTCAATGTGCATGAAAGAGGTGCGAAGGTGGGGAAACTTTCCTTCTTTTTCAATATCTAAATCTTCCGATTGAAGATTAGATAGCAGATGTGTTGCGTCCCCAATGAAAATGAAACATTTTTTTTTCGGGAAAGAAATGAGTGGTTGGTGGGGTAATTGCAAGAGTTGGCATGGGCTTACTGCCTTTTTCAATGATGGTCACCAAAGAATGTGAACCAATCAGTAGATGTGGCTGCCCGACTCAGAAAGTGGTTGGTGCAGAGTTCTGATATTCTTTTAACTCTGTTCTCACACCCTGTTTCTTTTTATCATTAAAACTCACTTCTAACCAAACTCTCATTTCCATTTTTTTTGCTCCACACAATGAGAAAAACTCAATCGGATGAGTTATCTCTCCCACTCTTTGATTTTGACCCCTCACCCCTCAATCACTCAAGGATAACTTCCTGGGTAGGAAACACTGGTTAACATGAATCCATGGAAGTTTTGTTTAAGCTCACACACGAATCCCATGAAAGTCCTATAAAGAATAATTGTTCAACAGTTTATCTTGAACATTTAAGCTCAAATAGATAACAGTGTCAGAATGTATGCTCATGAGATTTGAGCAATTGAACAATGATGATTTCTCAAAACAAATATACTGAATTAATGAAATGAATTCAAGAAAATTGTTTTGATAATCTGACAATGTATCAATCAGATCAAATAAAATGGATAGGGTATCAAATAATTGGAAATTTGTTTATATGAACAAATATAAACAATTTATCAATGAAAGCACAAATATGAAAAAGATGAATGATGTTCAACAACTTTGAAAGCAAACGGGGGTATTACCATCGAAAAATTGATTCGTTTAGAGACATGGTAATAACAAATTCAAATAAAATACTGAACCGGTGTGTATGAATACTTGACAGTATATGGACAAGATAATACACAAGTATTGATCTTTGGAAACACACGGTTAGTTAAACAATAAAGCTCAAAAATGAAAAACATTTAAAATCACACTTCTTAATTCATGAAATCTTTTAAGAATCAGAAGTGGTTTGAACATTTAAGAAACTGTTTTTCATGCTTGAAAGTTGTTCTTCTTTCAAATAATCAGAGATCTAGGACAAAAGATATTTACCTTTTCAGCTCCCCCTCAAATCATGATATAATGATTTATGTCTTTTGAGCTCCCCCTGGATATTAGCATAATATCCTTCTTTGATCATTGAAAAACGGGTCCTGATCTGTCATGTGATCAGAAGCCACTTTATTCACATCATTTATTCAAAAATAAAATGACAAAAAGCAGTAAAACATTTTTATAGTATGAGTTCTGGTCTGAAATAATCAGAAGTCATCACCTTTACCCCCCCCCCCCCCCCCTTAAATTAAGCATCTGAAATTTGTCAGTTAAAACAGGATAGAGATCAGACACTCCCTTTTGAATTGTAGACCATCATATCAGTAAAATCTATCAGTGAAAAAGTATAGGATAGAGATCAGATCAATTCTTTTGGGATGTAGACCATCATATCCATCGGATGCAAAAACAGAACTAAGGTCTTTTGATCGCTGAGGTCCGAGTCCTAAACTGTTGTGTTTAGAAGTCAAACTCCTTTGAATTCCGGGTCCTAAGCTGTGTACTTAGAAGCCATAATCTTGACATTGAGGTGCGGGTTTTGAACTGCTGTGTTCAAAAGCCTTTGTTCTCTTACTCCCCTTGACTTGAGGTGCCTGCAACACAGAATCAGTTTTTGGCTTTGGTACCCACTGGTATTTGGGTCCAGAAAAGTTAGTTGCAGTTCGTGTGGGGGAAATAGAGTAAGAACCATACCAGAAATGATCACTCATTTTGTGAATATGATCATGTGTACAGCAGTAAGAACAATAATATTTATTACCTGAAAACCTGAGTAATTGATCTTTTGAGTATATATGGTCAGGTTTACCTTTATGCTCTTTGTTCTTCTTTGCTTTATGTACATGTACACATGATGTATTTCCTTTCAGCTCTTTTGACGTCTCATCTTTAACTGGTTTCTTCTGCCAGACCAGTTTCTCTTTCTTGTAACTACTTCTTCTCGGATATGTATCTAAACCATCTAAAAATCCATCATAAAAAATGTTAGTTTGACGAATCTGATCAAAATATTTAACTGACCTTTGTGAAGAGACAAATTTCTGATTTGATCTTGAGGCAGATTTCTCAAGCTCTTTGATCTTTGAAGCAAAGTTGTCTCTTTCTTTCACAAGTTGGTCAATCTTTTCCTTGAATTCAGACTTCGTCTTCTGCTCTTTCAGCGCATTAGCAGATAGTTCAGATAACTTTGAAGTCAACTTTTTGATTTCAGACTCAAATATGCACCTTTCTTCTTCAAAACCTTTCTCTGAATCATTTCTTTGGCTAGATAGTTCTTTGAAGAATCCCACACTCTTCTGTTCTATGGCCTTCTTTTCCTTAGCAAACTTCTCTCTTTCCAAAATAAGTATTTTCTCAAAATCGGAAATTTGTTTAGAAAATTTTATGCATTTAAGCTCAACAGACTTTTTCTCTTCAAAACATTTCTTTGAGAAATCTGAGAACTTTTTTGAAAAAATTTTCTTTTCAGCATCAAAATCAGCTTTATTTTCAGCAAGCTGTTTTTCAAAATCAGATAAATTCTTTCTAAGCTTAGCATTCTCAGATTCCAATTTATTTATCTTCTCATCATTCTTCCCAGAAGATCTTCATTGATAGTCTTTAAAGCATTGATTTCCTCTTTCAGTCTTATGCTTTCTTCATAATGCTCTTTTGACTTTTGTGAGTGAAAGTCAACAGCATAACCCAGATTAATTTTCTCTAAATTCAGCTTTCTAATCTTCACTTCAAGTTCTGCAAAATATCCTATTTTGAATGAGTTCATCAGATTGATATGAATGATCGTTCCAAACTATATATCAGAAAATCAAAAATCAGATCAAATTGAAATCTAGCACAAAAATTTAAAACAACACTTGATATAGCGCAAAGTAGAGTTTTACGTGAGCTATGTGTTGCGCAAACCAAGTTTTTCGTGAGCAGTGAGAAATGCAAAGTACACTTCTCGTAATAAGTGTATTGCGCAAAGTAGAGTTCTCGCTTTCAGTGTAAGGCACAAACTACGGTTCTCGTGACCCGTGGAAGACGCAAAGTAGGCTTGCGTAAGCCTAAGGATGCGCAAAGGAGAATTTGCGTGAGAGCCTTGAAGCGCAAAGAACAGTTATCGTGATCCTCGTATTGCGCAAAGTCGATTTGCGTGAAACACTGCTTTGTGTGACCAGCTAGATACGCAAACTGAACTTTTCGTGATAAGAACAAGACGCAAAGTCGATTTGCGTGAGCAGGAGGATGCGCAATCTAAGCTTTGCGTGAATCAAAGGATACGCAAACGTTGCTTTGCGTGATAGGCGTCAAACGCAAATGAAGCTTTGCGTGACAAGTACAAGACGCAAACAGAGTTTCTTCTTAAAGCTCAGATAATCTCACGCAAACGTCTATGAATATTGCGCAAATCGTATGAACTCGCGCAAACCGTGTTCTTGGCTCTTTCTAACTAAAATCAATTCAGACCTGCAAATTTGATCTCAAAAATATATCAGAATCATCGAAAAACACTTTGAAACACAAATTTATTATCAAATTTCGATTAAAAACAACAATTCACACGATTTCGTTCAAGAACAGTGTTCGAATGTCATTTCAAGAAAATTTCAAAATTCAAAAATTGACATTGAATTTGATCGAATTACGAAATGAAATCAAATTAGAAACAATCCTGAACACTATTCGAATCCAATGAATTCAATTTCTTGCAACAAAAACGATTTTTCACACAAATTCGTATGAACAATACCAAAAAACTCGAGTTCGAAAAAAAATCCAGAAAATCAAATTTTCGAACTAAAAAACAAGATTTCAATCTAATCCTTTAATCAAATCATTTCTGAAAAGTTTGGTTCAGCTCTGATACCAATTGTGAATGATAAAATCCCAATCAATCAAGCTTTTCTCATAAAATGATGTAACAATTATCAAGAACTAGAGAGAGAAAATGTAGAGAGAGAAAGTAGAAGTAATTGATCTCACAAATCTGATTATTACAATGACGTGCTTCGTAGTTACAAGATTACAAAGACAACACCCTATATATACTACCAATCTATAACAAGACTTAACTACTAAGTAAAACATACTTTGACTTTCCTAAAACAATGACAATATTGACTTTTACATCTTTGACTTTCCACATTAAATCTTGGATACAATATTTAGACTTAACAGGAGCTTATCAGAGTATAAATCATTACATCATGATTTGAAGAGAAGCTTAAAAGGTAAATATCTTCTAATCCTAGATCTCTGATTGTTTGAAAGAAGAACAACTTTTGAACATGAAAAATGTTTTCTGAAATGTTCAAACCACTTCTGGTTCTCAAAAGATTTTATGAATTTAGAAGTGTGATTTTAAATGTTTTTCAATTTTTGCGCATTAATGTTTAACTGACCGTGTGTTTCCAAAGATCAATACTTGCGTATTATCTTGTCTTTATACTGTAAAGTATTCACACACACAGGTTCAATACTTCATTTGAAATTGTTATTACCATGTCTCATAAAGAAACAAATTTTTCGATGGTAATACCCCCGTTTGAAATTCAATGTTGTTGAGCATCAATCATAATTTCTAATTTTGTGCTTTCATTGCTAAATTGTTTATATTTTTTCATATAAACAAAATAACCAGTTCTTTGATTCCCTAACCATTTCATTTGATTTGATTGATACATTGTCAGATTCTCAAAACAATTCTCTTGATTTCATTTCATTCATTCAATATCCTTGTTTTGAGAAATCTTCAAAGTTCAATTGCTCAAATATCATGAGCATACATTTTGACAATATTATTATACATGTTGTGCTTAACTGTTCTGTTAAACTGTTGAGCATACATTCTTTTTAGGACTTTCATGGGATTCGTGTGTAAGTTTAAACAGAACTTCCATGGATTCATGATTAACCAGTGTTTCCTACCGCGGAAGTTATCCTTGAGTGATTGAGGGGTGAGGGGTCATAAATTCAAAGAGTGGGAGAGATAACTCATCCGGTTGAGTTTTTCTCATTGTGCTGAGCAGAAAAATGAAAAAGAGAGTTTGGTTAGAAGTGAGCTTTAATGTTAAAAAGAAAGAGGGTGTGAGAACATAGTTAAAAGAATATGAAAACTCTGCACCAAACACTTTCTAAGCCGGGCAGCCACATCTACTGATTGGTTCACATTCTTTGGTGACCATCATTGAAACAGGCAGTGAGCCCATGCCAACTCTTGCTATAACCCCACCAACCACTCGTTTCTTTCTTAACAAAGAAATGTTTCATTTTCTTTGGGGACGCAGCATATATGCTATCTAGTCTTCACTCGGAAGATTTAGATATTGAAAAAGAAGGAAAGTTGCCCCACCTTCGCACCTCTTTCATGCACATTGAGTCCGTGTAATATCTGTTGTTGTCTCAACTGTTTACACAATTTGAGCCTGATATAGCTAAGTAGCTTCAATCATTTCTACACTTTCACGAGCACACAAGGAATGAGTTTTCTTGTCATAACATTCATAGAAAATTCCTTTGTGGTTTTTTCGATGATTGAATGGAAGCCCTGGGGGAGTGAACATCACAAAAACTCCTTTCCAAAGTACATCTGTTGTACAAAGTGGCTCCGTGCTACTTACAGGCATACTAACTGTTTCATCTGTTGAATCAGGGTTACATAGTTCATTATGTCTGAATTTGGAAAGATTCGGATATATACATTTCATGAATTGACGGATACTCAGATCAAAGGGCGGAGAATGTCAAATTGTCATAAAGGGGAGATCAAAGAAAGTGCTGAAATTGAAGAAGTTTTGATGCTCATGATGCTCACAATCATCAAAAAGGGGGAGAAATCTTTCAAAGTTCAATTTTAAAGTTTTAAAGAAAGAAAGTTATTTCTAAAGACAGTCTAGAGATCAAAGAGATGAAGATGATGTTTCATTTTTCAAAGTTGTATTATTTATTCTTTCCTGTATCATATGGTGTTTGCTACAAGTTTGTTTATCATTCCTCCTATGCGCTGATTGAAACAAGTTCTTAAGCTGAAAGTCTATTCAACTCGCGGTTCAAAGACAGATTCTTTGTTTTAAACTGAAGATGCACCGTGGAAAGTCACGTTACTCACATTATCTTTCTTGTGTGTTGATCCGATGTGATTGAGTTTTTATAGTTAAAAGTTGCGTGATAGTGCATTCAGTCGAGGCTACTGTACATTGAATCTGGTTACAAAGTTGATACTATGAAGACCAAGAGCTTTATTCAAGGGGGAGCGTGGAAAGACATGAAGACTTGCAATACCAAAGTTCTTCAAAGATTCAAGAGGGAAAGAAGATCAAGGCATGAAGTTTTCAAGTTGATAAATGTTTTATTCAACTTTAGGGGGAGATTGTTAGGACTAAAAGTCCTATGTGTTGAAAGTGGAATAAAGTATTTATAAGGGTTCATTCTGTAATAGTTTGATAGTTTTATTAATTAGATGGGCCCAAGCCCATAAGCCCAATATCTTGTAAAGCCTAAGTATATAAAGGCACTATTAGTTCATTATTCGGATTAGACGTTTCATAAGACATATTAATTAGTTGAGTCCCATAATTTCCAGATTACTAGTCAATAGGTTTACTATCTCTGATCAGAAATCATTTCTGTAAACCTGTAACCCTTTGATTTCATATTAATCATATGACTAGTAGTTGTGGCTTAAATATTGTTCATCATTGAATATTTGCTGTTGATTGCACTGTACTGGGATCTACAGAGAATTTTGTGCTCTTAGATATGACATCCATCTCGATATAGTTTTTTTTCGTTTTAACCGTTTTTACGTGAAATTCTATATACGTGTTATATTCATTATGAATATGAATGCACGTCTTCGGGTGTCCATATTCAGTATGAATAACAAAGGTGAACGTTCATTCACTATTCATGATGAATAATACCGTATGCAAGATGAAAAATACAATATTCAAGATTTTTTCGTTTTAATCGTTTTTTATGTGAAATTATATATATGTATTATATTCATTATGAATATGCATGCACTTCCTCGGGTATCCACATTCAGTATAATAACAAAGGTGAACGTTCATTCAATATTCATGATGAATAATACAGTATTCAGGATGAATAGTACAATATTCAAGATGAATAATTGATAACTCTCGATTTTGAGAGTTATTTATCACTCTTTTTCTAGGATTTTGTATCATTTTTATACCCATTTTGCTTCTATTCTTTTCATTTCGTCTAAAAATGTGATAAAGAAGTGATGAATTATCAAAAGTTTATTTTTCTTGGAAAAACTGCACTTTTGTGGCCAACTGTGGGCAGGTACTCTACCCACTGTGGGCGTCGATGAACTACTTGAAGAAACTGTTGGACGCTGCGTTTATCCGGGTAATGAGGAGTAGATTAAAATATATTTGTTGGAGCATGCTTGCTGGAACAATCTCTGGAAATCTTTTAAGCATGGGTGAAAAGTGAAGTGGGTCTTGCCCCTTGTGTTTTTGAAGGAAGAGTCCTTTGGGTTTTATGTTTTTTGGAGGCTATATAAAGAGGAAGGACTTGCATTTATTTCATCAACTTCACCACCATCAATCACAAGACATTTAAATTATCTAGCTCTAGTTTATCTTCAAGTTACTAGTTAACTTGAAGATTGTAGTTTTAAAATTCTAGTCATTTTACTTTCCTAGTCCTTTATATTTATAGTCCTTTACATTTCTAGTCATTTACTTTCCCTTGTACTTTAATTTCCGTAATTTACATTTATGCAAGAAGTTATTAATTATTTCGCTTATTTCATTATGTCTTTCTTTTTCGTCATGAGCTAAGCACCTTATTGGGTGTGGGTGTGAGTAAACTTGAGACTAGTAGGATACACTTGGGTGTGTCCATAATTATTTGTTCTTGAGTTTGGTCACTTGAGTCGAGACATAACTCAATGCGGATAAGCCGATCACTTTGAAGTGTTAATATTAGATCTTAGATTTCGAGAGAGGCGGATCCGAAATATGGCTTAAGTGATGCACAAAGATTTGAGAAAGTCTTTGATAACCACGCAGAGATGCGGGTTTTGTATGATTTACTAAGGTTCAAACGTCAGTCGGGATTTATATCACAAAGAGATTTGGGTATAAATCCCCATACCGGTAGGACTTGACGCTTAGAGTCAAACTTAGATAAATCGGCAAACTCAAGTACAATAATTATGGGCACTTTATAAGTACTTTTGGGCATAATTTATAAAAATTCATTTTCGAGAGATCGGGATTTTTATACATGGCTCTATGCACTTAAGCGCCTAACCATCTGGTAACTACAATTATCTCAAGGAAACTAACACCCATACCCAATCCTTAACTCATTGTTAAATTTCTTAATTAATTTAGATATTTCACCAATAAAACGACAAATTTTTCTCACAACCAAAGCGTGTGCAAGAAGTTCATGAAACTCTCTGATTCTCAGTAGTCCAGTCCCTGTGGAAACGATATTCGGTATATTTACCATTTTTTTACTTATAGCGATCATAGTTGAGGTGTATACTTGCGCCCCCACTGTGGGAACACTGTGGCCACTGTGTGGAACTATACGGTTTTCCGCTATCAAGTTTTTGGTGTCGTTGCTGGGGACTGGCGCGATTTTACATCCTGAGATATTGACTTTCATTTGAGCCTGTGTCACTTGTTTTAAAGCATTTTTTCCGTATGCCACAACTACAACACGGTGAACTTTTACCTCTTGATCCCGAAATTGAAAGCACCGTAAAAAGACGTAGAAGAGGTAAAGGAAATAGGCAAAACCCACCTTTAAATCAAACCGTGGTTGACGGAGGTCCGCCACCACCTCCGCGTTCGCCCCCGGTTGTCGAGACCACTGTTAAAATTGCCAATGACAAGGCATTTTGGCCAATAAAAGAAATTGATTTAAGGGTGGGTTTAGCCTAAAAGAAAAGGAAATTCCAATTGAATGAATTAGAGGAACTAAGGCATCAAGCCTACGAAAATGCCAAGATTTATAATGAAAAAAAAAACGAAGATTTGGCATGACCGTTGGATCAACCAAAGGATTTTCGAGAAAAATCAACAAGTGCTCCTCTTTAATTCTCGATTGAAGTTATTTCCTAGAAACTTAAAATCACGATGGTCGGGACCTTTTACCATCATGGATATGGGACAATTTGGAACGATTGATTTATTAAACCCACATGATGGTTGTACTTTCCGAGTTTATGGACACCGGGTCAAGCATTTCATTCCAAGTGGAATGCCCGGAACCACTAATTTGGAAGAGTAAAAGTTGAGTTTTTATTGTAAATATTGTAAATAATTTTTTTTTGTGACTTATGTTGAATTTTGTCTTGTAGGGTGAAGTACCAGTTCAAAGTTAAGGAGACAATAGTTAGAAATCAACAAAACTACTTGCATGGGCTCAGATTTTGGAGGTTGATCATGATGGGTTTTCTTGAAAAATTGAATGATGGGATGGTACCTTTTTGCATGGAAAGATTTTATTCATTTTTTTTGGGGGGGGGGGGGGGCAGGCATGATGGTGCCTTGAAACCATGCAGCTTAAATTTTTTTAAACAAAAAAAAAAGTACAAGAGTTGGCAAAGTTTAAACCAAAAGGTTTTTACTCAACAAAATAAATTGGTGGACACATGTTTTATCTGTTAAAAAAAATTATTTTGTGGATAAACCTTTTCATCAAGGGATTTTGTAAAACAACTTTTGAGAAAAAATGATAAAGTAATGTTTTCAAAAATTAAAGGGTAAAAACCCTTTCTCTTCCAACTCTCCCTCTTCCTGCAACCTCCAAGAAATCCATCAATGGCCAGGCAGAAACATTTGGTTTCGAGACCTTCGCAACCACCACGCCGGTCCCTCCGCCGCCGAGCCCCCGTCGCACCATCATCACTCTCATCGACCGTCGAGCAGACCACCATCGCCGCCGCTCACACCACCGAGCAACCACCATACCACCGCTAAACCCTCAACCCAACCGGCGACTTCACTAACCCTCTGTACCTTCAAAAGCTGACAACCCCAAAACAGCCCTTTCGGTTTTAACCGGGCAGCAGGATCCAAAAAAAAAAGAAAAAGAAAAAAAACTTTTTGGTTTTTCATCACTAATCTTTTGAACAATATTTGTGTTTATGTCTTTTGGGTATCTGTAACCTTTCAAACTTGCTGAATCCCGCCTTTTGTGTATGTTATGCGGGTATTGATTCAATTACTTTTTATTATAATTCATGCTTGATACTTTTGGTCTCTTTTATGTTTTACAATTTCTTTCAGGTACGAATTCTTTGGATGACTATTTGGATGGTCAAAAATTCAAAGGACGTAGGCCCATTATTGTTGGCCTAAACACATTTCCCCTCGAGCCTTACACTAGCCATTATTTCGACAATGGGAGCATTGTCCGCCTTCAAGTTTGGGGGTGGGGAGAGAAAAATATATATGTGATCTTTGCATATAAAAAAAAGAAAAAGAAAAGGAAAGCGGAGAAAACAAAAAATATATATATATATTAAAAAGTCTTCGAAAAATTGGAAGACGACCTTCGGAAAATTGGAAGGCAAGTTAAAACCCAAGGATCGTGCAACAAATTGGAATATCACAAAAACTTTGGGTTTTGAAAATCTTGAACTCAAAAAGAAAGTCAAGAAAAGAAATACCTTACACCCTTTTGTAGTTGAGTTCAAGTTTAGGGGAAGATTTTTTTTGTGAAAAGTCGCAAACACTAACCCGAGAAAGTCCTACAGATCAATTTCGACATCAAAGAAGTCATTCAAGGAAGTTGTACAATTCTCGACTAAAGGAGACATTCAAGCAATTATTTTTGTAGGTTTCGTTCCTTCTCTCCTTTCGTAAAATTTCTTTTTATTTCATTTTTTTTACTTGAGGACAAGTAAAACCTCAAGTTTGGGGGTGTGATAACTCTCGATTTTGAGAGTTATTTATCACTCTTTTTCTAGGATTTTGTATCATTTTTATACCTATTTTGCTTCTATTCTTTTCATTTGGTCTAAAAATGTGATAAAGAAGTGATGAATTATCAAAAGTTTATTTTTCATGGAAAAACTGCACTTTTGTGGCCAACTGTGGGCAGGTATTCTACCCACTGTGGGCGTCGATGAACCACTTGAAGAAACTGCTGGACGTTGCGTTTATCCGGGTAATGAGGAGTAGATTAAAATATATTTGTTGGAGCATGCTTGCTGGAACAATCTCTGGAAATCTTTTAAGCATGGGTGAAAAGTGAAGTGGGTCTTGCCCCTTGTGTTTTTGAAGGAAGAGTCCTTTGGGTTTTATGTTTTTTGGAGGCTATATAAAGAGGAAGGACTTGCATTTATTTCATCAACTTCACCACCATCAATCACAAGACATTTAAATTATGTAGCTCTAGTTTATCTTCAAGTTACTAGTTAACTTGAAGATTGTATTTTAAAATTCTAGTCATTTTACTTTCCTAGTCCTTTATATTTCTAGTCCTTTACATTTCTAGTCATTTACTTTCCCTTGTAATTTAATTTCCGTAATTTACATTTATGCAAGTAGTTATTAATTATTTCGCTTATTTCATTATGTCTTTCTTTTTCGTCATGAGCTAAGCACCTTATTGGGTGTGGGTGTGAGTAAACTTGAGACTAGTAGGATACACTTGGGTGTGTCCATAATTATTTGTTCTTGAGTTTGGTCACTTGAGTCGAGACATAACTTAATGCGGATAAGCCGATCACTTTGAAATGTTAATATTAGATCTTAGACCTCGAGAGGGGCGGATCCGAAATACGGCTTAAGTGATGCACAAAGATTTGAGAAAGTCTTTGATAACCACGCAGAGATGCGGGTTTTGTATGATTTACTAAGGTTCAAACGTCGGTCGGGATTTATATCACAAAGAGATTTGGGTATAAATCCCCATACCGGTAGGACTTGACGCTTAGAGTCAAACTTAGATAAATCGGCAAACTCAAGTACAATAATTATGGGCACTTTATAAGTACTTTTGGGCATAATTTATAAAAATTCGTTTTCGAGAGATCGGGATTTTTATACATGGCTCTATGCACTTAAGCGCCTAACCATCTGGTAATTACAATTATCTCAAGGAAACTTACACCCATACCCAATCCTTAACTCATTGTTAAATTTCTTAATTAATTTAGATATTTCACCAACAAAACGACAAATTTTTCTCACAACCAAAGCGTGTGCAAGAAGTTCATGAAACTCTCTGATTCTCAGTAGTCCAGTCCCTGTGGAAACGATATTCAGTATACTTACCATTTTATTACTTATAGCGATCATAGTTGAGGTGTATACTTGCGCCCCCACTGTGGGAACACTGTGGCCACTGTGTGGAACTATACGGTTTTCCGCTATCAAGTTTTTGGCGCCGTTGCCGGGGACTGGCGCGATTTTATATCCTGAGATATTGACTTTCATTTGAGCCTGTGTCACTCGTTTTAAAGAATTTTTTCCGTGTTGTATGCCACGGCTACAACACGGTGAACTTCTACCTCTTGATCCCGAAATTGAAAGAATCGTAAAAAGACGTAGAAGAGGTAGAGGAAATAGGCAAAACCCACCTTTAAATCAAACCATGGTTGACGGAGGTCCGCCACCACCTCCGCGTTCGCCTCCGGTTGTCGAGACCACTATTAAAATTGCCAATGACAAGGCATTTTGGCCAATAAAAGAAATTGATTTAAGGGTGGGTTTAGCCTGAAAGAAAAGTAAATTCCAATTGAATGAATTAGAGGAACTAAGGCATCAAGCCTACGAAAATGCCAAGATTTATAATGAAAAAAAAACGAAGATTTGGCATGACCGTTGGATCAGCCAAAGGATTTTCGAGAAAAATCAACAAGTGCTCCTCTTTAATTCTCGATTGAAGTTATTTCCTAGAAACTTAAAATCACGATGGTCGGGACCTTTTACCATCATGGATATGGGACAATTTGGAACGATTGATTTATTAAACCCACATGATGGTTGTACTTTCCGAGTAAATGGACACCGGGTCAAGCATTTCATTCCAAGTTGAATGCCCGGAACCACTAATTTGGAAGAGTAAAAGTTGAGTTTTTATTGTAAATATTGTAAATAAATTTTTTTTGTGACTTATGTTGAATTTTGTCTTGTAGGGTGAAGTACCAGTTCAAGGTTAAGGAGGCAATAGTTAGAAATCAACAAAACTACTTGCATGGGCTCAGATTTTGGAGGTTGATCATGATGGGTTTTCTTGAAAAATTGAATGATGGGATGGTACCTTTTTGCATGGAAATATTTTATTCATTTTTTATTGGGGGGGGGGGGGGGGGCAGGCATGATGGTGCCTTGAAACCATGCAACTTAAATTTGTTTAAACAAAAAAAAAGGTCCAAGAGGTGGCAAAGTTTTTACCCCAAAGGTTTTACTCAAAAAAATAAATTGGTGGACACATGTTTTATCTGTTAAAAGAAAATTTATTTTGTGGATAAACCTTTTCATCAAGGGATTTTGTAAAACAACTTTTGAGAAAAAATGATAAAGTAATGTTTTCAAAAATTAAAGGGTAAAAACCCTTTCTCTTCCAACTCTCCCTCTTCCTGCAACCTCCAAGAAATCCATCAATGGCCAGGCAGAAACATTTGGTTTCGAGACCTTCGCAACCACCACGCCGGTCCCTCCGCCGCCGAGCCCCTGTCGCACCATCATCACTCTCATCGACCGTCGAGCAGACCACCATCGCCGCCGCTCACACCACCGAGCAACCACCATACCACCGCTAAACCCTCAACCCAACCGGCGACTTCACGAACCCTCTGTACCTTCAAAAGCTGACAACCCCAAAACAACCCTTTCGGTTTTAACCGGGCAGCAGGATCCAAAAAACAAAGAAAAAGAAAAAAAACTTTTTGGTTTTTCATCACTAATCTTTTGAACAATATCTGTGTTTATGTCTTTTGGGTATCTGTAACCTTTCAAACTTGCTGAATCCCGCCTTTTGTGTATGTTATGCGGGTATTGATTCAGTTACTTTTTATTATAATTCATGCTTGATACTTTTGGTCTCCTTTATGTTTTACAATTTCTTTCAGGTACGAATTCTTTGGATGACTATTTGGATGGTCAAAAGTTGAAAGGACGTAGGCCCTTTATTGTTGGCCTAAACACATTTCCCTTCGAGCCTTACCCTAGCCATTATTTCGACAATGGGGGCATTGTCCGCCTTCAAGTTTGGGGGTGGGGAGAGAAAAATATATATGTGATATTTGCATATAAAAAAAAGAAAAAGAAAAGGAAAGCGGAGAAAACAAAAAATATATATATATATAATAAAAAGTCTTCGAAAAATTGGAAGACGACCTTCGGAAAATTGGAAGGCAAGTTAAAACCCAAGGATCGTGCAACAAATTGGAATATCACAAAAATTTGGGTTTTGAAAATCTTGAACTCAAAAGGAAAGTCAAGAAAAGAAATACCTTACACCCTTTTGTAGTTGAGTTCAAGTTTAGGGGAAGATTTTTTTTGTGAAAAGCCGCAAACACTAACCCGAGAAAGTCCTACAGATCAATTTCGACATCAAAGAAGTCATTCAAGGAAGTTGTACAATTCTCGACTAAAGGAGACATTCAAGCAATTATTTTTGTAGGTTTCGTTCCTTCTCTCCTTTCGTAAAATTTCTTTTTATTTCATTTTTTTTACTTGAGGACAAGTAAAACCTCAAGTTTGGGGGTGTGATAACTCTCGATTTTGAGAGTTATTTATCACTCTTTTTCTAGGATTTTGTATCATTTTTATATCCATTTTGCTTCTATTCTTTTCATTTGGTCTAAAAATGTGATAAAGAAGTGATGAATTATCAAAAGTTTATTTTTCTTGGAAAAACTGCACTTTTGTGGCCAACTGTGGGTAGGTACTCTACCCACTGTGGGCGTCGATGAATCACTTGAAGAAACTGTTGGACGCTGCGTTTATCCGGGTAATGAGGAGCAGATTAAAATATATTTGTTGGAGCATGCTTACTGGAACAATCTCTGGAAATCTTTTAAGCATGGGTGAAAAGTGAAGTGGGTCTTGCCCCTTGTGTTTTTGAAGGAAGAGTCCTTTGGGTTTTATGTTTTTTGGAGGCTATATAAAGAGGAAGGACTTGCATTTATTTCATCAACTTCACCACCATGAATCACAAGACATTTAAATTCTCTAGCTCTAGTTTATCTTCAAGTTACTAGTTAACTTGAAGATTGTAGTTTTAAAATTCTAGTCATTTTACTTTCCTAGTCCTTTATATTTCTAGTCCTTCACATTTCTAGTCATTTACTTTCTCTTGTAATTTAATTTCCGTAATTTACATTTATGCAAATAGTTATTAATTATTTCGCTTATTTCATTATGTCTTTCTTTTTCGTCATGAGCTAAGCACCTTATTGGGTGTGGGTGTGGGTAAACTTGAGACTAGTAGGATACACTTGGGTGTGTCCATAATTATTTGTTCTTGAGTTTGGTCACTTGAGTCGAGACATAACTCAATGCGGATAAGCCGATCACTTTGAAGTGTTAATATTAGATCTTAGACCTCGAGAGAGGCGGATCCGAAATACGGCTTAAGTGATGCACAAAGATTTGAGAAAGTCTTTGATAACCACGCAGAGATGCGGGTTTTGTATGATTTACTAAGGTTCAAACGTCGGTCGGGATTTATATCACAAAGAGATTTGGGTATTAATCCCCATACCGGTAGGACTTGACACTTAGAGTCAAACTTAGATAAATCGGCAAACTCAAGTACAATAATTATGGGCACTTTATAAGTACTTTTGGGCATAATTTATAAAAATTCGTTTTCGAGAGATCGGAATTTTTATACATGGCTCTATGCACTTAAGCACCTAACCATCTGGTAACTACAATTATCTCAAGGAAACTTACACCCATACCCAATCCTTAACTCATTGTTAAATTTCTTAATTAATTTAGATATTTCACCAACAAAACGACAAAATTTTCTCACAACCAAAGCGTGTGCAAGAAGTTCATGAAACTCTCTGATTCTCAGTAGTCCAGTCCCTGTGGAAACGATATTCGGTATACTTACCATTTTATTATTTATAGCGATCATAGTTGAGGTGTATACTTGCGCCCCCATTGTGGGAACGTTGTGGCCACTGTGTGGAACTATACGGTTTTCCGCTATCAATAATACAGGAATCCATGATTCATGTATTATTTATCATTAATCGTGTATTATTCATCCTGAATGATACATTATTCATGATGAATAATATATGAATGACCCGTGAAGGTGTAGATACATGGCGTACTCTCTTTTGTTTCCCAATTCACAACCGAAATTTGGTTTAATTCATGATGAATATGTATGCGCATCCCTGGATGTCCCACATTCAGTATGAATAAAAAATGTGAACGTTCATTCATTATTTATGATGACTAATATAGTATTCAGGATGAATTACACAACATTCATGACGAATAATACACGAATTCATGAATCGTGAATTATTCACCCTAAATGTTGTATTATTCATCCTGAATGATAGATTATTCATGATGAATAACACATGAATGACCTGTGAAGATGTGGAGACGTGACGCGCGCTCTTTTGTTCCCCGATTCACAACAGCATTACTCGATAGGTTCTCGATTCGTCTTGATGGGTGTTGGGTTACAGTGCTGAATAAACGTGATTCCTTACGACGTTGAAGAAAGTGTTGAAGAAGGTGATGTCGAGTTACATACTTACGGTGTCGAGGCGTTGTACAAACTTGAACGTACATAAATATTCATAATAAATATAACACATATATAGCATTTCACGTAAAAAACGGTTAAAACGACAAAAAAAATATATCTAGATGGATGTCATATCGAAGAGCACAAAATTCTCGTTTTTTTGATGTAATTTGTTTGATTAAAATATTAGTAATTTTGAGATAATTTATTTTAAACTTTAATTAGGTAAAAAAAAATTAATTGAAAAAGAAAATAAAAGGTCAAATATTTTTTTTTGGAAGGCATAGCGGCATCGAACCAACGAACGACTACCACGAACACACACACACACACCTCCCCGGCGGTATCGGGCATCCACGGGCAACCTACTAATCTGTCGTTGTCCCGGCCCAGCTTACGATGAACCTAGAGCCCAACCACAGTCTAAGACTGGGTTGGGGGGCAGCCCAGTCAACGACTGGACCGTCCCAAAGACTGGGTACTCCTCATGCCCTCAAATTGACTCCCCTTGGATTCAAACCCGGGTAGATAGGGATACCATCCACAACCCCTCCCAGGATGTTACCGCACTTGGGAAAACCAACTGAGCTAGACATGATTTGTAATAAATATGGTAGACGTGTGTTTAAATTTTTTTCCATTTTTACCCATAAGCATTTTAAAATTAAAAACTCTATTTAATATGAGTTGTTGAATCAAAAGAGATCGAGTGGTTGATATTTGTCCTCGCGTACACAATGAAAAATAAGTTTTCATTTGAACTTTTTTCTCTCTATATATATATATATATATTAATGGTTTTTCAAATGAATCCAACTTCTTTTAAAGTTTTGGATTTTATCATCATTAATTTCATCTCATACTCAAAAACAAAATGCATGTAAATCATTGTAAAGACTATATAATGGTCATCATCATCGTTCAGGATTGCACAATATCTATATATATTTTTCATGCCAAATGTCAATACTTTATTGGTTTATTTTATGTTTTTTATTTATAAAACTTGTCTTGTTACAAAAACCATTTTAACGGTTTTCTCTTGAAAAAAATAAATACCAAAGTTCGTATTTTCAAATAGAGACCCAAATTTATAATTTCTATAATTTCTATAAATACCATTTATTTATTTTTTCATTTCTATAATTTCGTTAGTTTAATACCCAAATTTATAATTTTGTTAATTTTCTATTTTAGATGCGAACTTCCCAAACAAAAAACAGGTTCGCAATAGAGAAACTTATAATGTTATAACATTATTATATTGAGCATGTATATATGGCAAATAATTAGCTTTCTAGACAAATAGAAATAAAAATAACTTAAAATAAGTTAAAGATTGTATAAGTGTATAAAGAGAAATTAAATTTTAATAGGAGACTCGGTTGTGTAGGAACAACATTTAACATAGTCTAATTAGCAAAACCAAAACAAATAAAACAAACCTGGTATCAGGGACGGATGCAACAACTTTTTCATACGGTGACACCATATTTTTCATACAATTTTTATCGACATGTCTTAATTTTTTTTACCGGCGATCAATATCGTCCGATGTATTTTTAGCCTAATTCCACCGTTTCGAGGGATTTCTAAAGTTTTTTGCTTGATTTCGAGACATTTTTAAGGTTTTTTTTTTTATCGATTTTGAGAGACTTTTTCAGTATTTTTGGTTGATTTTAAGAGATTTTTTCGGTTTTTTTGGTTGATTTCAAGAGATTTTTACCGTTTTTTTGGTTGATTTCAAGAATTGGGCTAGAATAGAACTGAAGAATTGGGTTTTCAGATTAGGATTTGGTGCACCTTTGAAGTTTCGAAAATAAATACGGTAGCACACTCGAAAACGATACGGTTGCACCTTTCACGAACGTCAAAATTTTACCCTTCGTCGGAGAAATGATACGGTGACACGTGCCACCGTCGCCACTGCTTCAAGTCCGTCCCTGCCTGGTATATTCAGTTCAAAAGGGGATATGAAAAAATGGGATGTATGTAAATTTGTTATACATCCCAAAAGGTAGAACTTTTGTTTTCTTGAAGACACACTATTGTATATATATAATCAAAATCAAAATGTTTCCCCTTTCAATTCAATATTTCAATTTAACTTCTAGCTCGTTCAAAATATTTATTAATTATTTGATGCTAACATTTCTTCAAATTCAATGTATTCCAGTTCTATTCATTTCTGCAGTTCTGAACCAAGTTGTAACAGCACTCGTTTTCGCCTCTAAACCGAGACCCAACGAAGGGTGTACGAACCGAATCTCAACCATTTATATATAATTAAAATAAAACATATTACAAAAATGCGGAAGCAAAACATAGTTTATTTATATAAAACATACCACGATGGATCATAGTTACAAAGTACATATTTATCTTGTAATAAACACATATTAAGCTAAGTTATAAAAACCAAATTATACAAACCAAAACACCACCCGATTAAACCACGAAATGAAGCTTTCGATAATCCCTTCGAGACTTCCTTTTCACCTCTCAAGTAATCTTGTCCTCAACTGAGATAAATATTTATAATTTTTAAGCCATTGATTGATTTGTGATTTCAAATCTCATTTCAATGCACAAAACATTTAGAAAATCAAATTATAGCCTCAAATAAGCTATTATATCATGTATATGCATGTAAAACATTTAAACATTTATGCTTTCCGAATATAATCTCTCCCAGTGGGTGTCGCCCCTTCCGACTTTTATTCAGAACCCTTCGTCAAGGATTCGGGACCGTTTCTACGACCCCTTACCGCGGTTATACCGTCTCGGTGGTTCTTATTCAACCGGTGATCAAATTTTTTTCCTTTATCATGCGTTTTAAAAATACATATAACATGTTATACATAGCTATATCATTTAAGGTTGTCCATATTCTTTATAATAACCAAATATGAACAAAACTTCATGAAAACATGTACACAAATATGTATCTCATGTTTGGAGATCAAACCAAAAGATAAGTAATCACCTTGGTTTTTGGCTAAATGAAACTAAACTCAGTAGCCCTCTATCCTTTCTTGCCAAACTTTTCTTTCTTCTAACAAAATATGGAATTATATATGTGTGTGTGTGTGTGTGTGTGATTGTTTTTCTGCTGGAGGTTCACAAAAGAAGAGAAATAACAAGAAAAGACTACCTATTTATACCAAAGGTTGAGGAGCTTGGAAGTAGGTTAGTCACTAGTTGATGTGGCATTCTCCCATGCACCTTATGCCACCTTAGAACACCTCATGCTACCATTTTCCAGCCCCTTTTTCTAGCCTCCTTTCCAGCCCCCCTTTTTTTGTTTTTAGCTCTTTTTACTAATAATTAGCAGCCCCTTTTTTATTTATATTTATTTAACAATTCTTTATTTATTTATATTTAATAACATTCATCAGCTTCTTTTTTTCTGTTTTATTAAAATTTCAGCAACTATATATATATATATATATATATATAGTTAAAACAGGCTGCTACAAATCTCCTACAAAAGATTCCGTCCTCGGAATCTACTTTCTTTAGAATAGATAGGGAAACTTCGTCCTCATTTCGTTCTCATTTTCCCAAGTGGCATTGCGACCTTTATGATATTTCCACTGTACTTTAACCAACGGAACCTCTTTATTCCTCAATCTTCGAATTGCTCGATCAATTATCCTTTCTGGTTGTTCCACATATGTTAGTTTTTCATTCACTTGAATTTCATCCAATGGAACCTTCATTTCTTCATCAGCCAGACACTTCCTCAAGTTGGATACATGGAATGTATTATATATCTTTTGTAGCTCAGCAGACATTTCTAACCGATAAGCCACTTCTCCGACCCTTTGAATTATTTGAAAGGGTCCTATATAACGAGGACTCAATTTTCCTCGCCTTCCAAATCTAATCAATCCTTTCCAAGGAGCAACTTTGAGCATAACCCGATCCCCCACTTGAAATTCTATATGCTTTCGTCTCTTATTTGCGTAGCTTTTCTATCGGTCCTGGGCTGCTTGTAGCCTTTCCCGAATTTGTTTTACCTTTTCTGAAGTTTGTTGAATTAGCTCTGGTCCCGTCATTCCTTTGTTTTCAAAGTTATCCCAACACACTGGGGTTCGACATTTTCTACCATACAAGACTTCATATGAAGCAGCTTTTAGACTTGCGTGATAACTATTGTTGTACGAGAATTCTATTAGGGGTAAGTGATCATCCCAACCACCACCTAAATCAATTACACAAGCTCTAAGCATGTCTTCCAATGTTCTAATGGTTCGTTCACTCTGTCCATCAGTTTGTGGATGGTAGGCTGTACTTAAGTTTATTCTTGACCCCATTTCTTTCTGAAAGCTTCTCTAGAATCGTGATGTAAATCGGCTATCTCTATTTGATATTATTGATAATGGTACCCCGTGCCTTAAGACTATTTCATCAACATACAGTCTTGCAAGTCGTTCTACTGTATAACTTTCTTTAATTGGCAAGAAGTGAATTGATTTGGTTAACCTATCAACGATTACCCAAATTGAATCATTACCTTTCTTGGTTCGAGGTAATTTCATCACAAAATCCATAGTGATGTGATCCCATTTCCACATTGGAATCTCTAAAGGTTGTAACCCTCTAAAAGGTTTCTGATGCTCTGCCTTTATATGAAGGCAAGTCATACATTTCTCAACAAAATTCCTAACATCCTTTTTCATTCCCGGCCACCAGTATAGTAACTTCAAATCTCGATACATCTTATCCATGCCAGGGTGAATAGAGTATTTGGACTTGCGAGCCTCACTTAACAAGACCTTACGGTGACCGCTTACCAATGGAACCCACAATCTTCCATTAAATCTTCTACATTCCTTGTTATTAGTTTCTAAGAATTTGGCTTGTCCTACCATACGCTCTTTCTTAATGTGTTCTTCGGTAAGTGCACTAGCCTGAGCTTCTTTTAATTTTACTAAAAAATCAGGCATCACATCTATTCTCAACGCTTTAACTCGTGTGGGCTTCTCGCGTTCCTTTCTGCTCAATGCATCTGCTACCACATTAGCTTTGCCAGGATGATATCGAATTTCACAATCATAATCTTTAAGCAATTCCATCCATCGTTGTTGTCTCATGTTTAAGTCCTTTTGACTAAACAAGTATTGCAGACTCTTGTGGTCAGTATAGATGATGCATGAGTACCATGAAGGTAATGTCGCCAGATCTTTAGTGCAAATACAACTGCAGCGAGTTCTAAATCATGTGTCGGATATTTGTTCTCGTTTTCCTTTAGTTGCCTTGACGCATAAGCTATCACCTTGTCGTATTGCATAAGTACACACCCTAGTCCCAGTTTTGACGCATCGTTGTATACTATAAATCCTTCTGTTCCATCTGGCAATGATAGAATGGGTGCACTACTTAGCTTTCCTTTTAAAGTATGAAAAGCTTGTTCTTGCTCTTTTCCCCATTCAAACTTCTTACCCTTTCTTGTCAATGCCGTAATTGGAGATACTATTTTGGAGAAGTTCTGAATGAATCTACGATAATATCCTGCTAATCCTAGAAAGCTTCGTATCTCAGACACACTTTTCGGAGCTTCCCATTTCATAACGGCACTCACTTTAGCAGGATCTACTTGTATTCCTCGTTCATTAACCACATGCCCGAGAATTGAACTTCCTTCAGCCAAAATTCACACTTTGAAAATTTGGCATACAACTTCTCCTGCCTTAAAAGACTCAGTATTGTATGTAAATGTTTTCGATGTTCACTCTCATTCTTGGAATAAATGAGAATGTCATCTATAAACACAATCACAAACTTGTCGAGATATGGTTTACATACTCGATTCATCAAGTCCATAAAGGTTGCTGGTGCATTTGTCAACCCAAAAGGCATGACCAAAAATTCATAATGGTCATATCTTGTTCTGAATTCCGTTTTGGGAACATCTTCACTCTTGACATTTAGTTGATGGTATCCCGACCTCAGATCTATTTTTGAGAAACATTTGGCGCCTTGTAGTTGGTCGAACAAATCATTGATTCTAGGGAGGGGATATCTATTCTTGATTGTTCGTTTATTTAATTCTCGGTAGTCGATGCACATGCGCATCGACCCATCCTTTTTCTTAACGAATAGTATTGGTGCACCCCATGGTGATGTACTTTCTCGGATGAAACCTTTATCGAGTAACTCCTGTAACTGACTTTTCAGTTCTTGCATTTCAGATGGAGCTAATCGATATGGAGTTTTGGCTATTGGTACAGTTCCAGGTACTAAGTCAATCCCAAATCGTACCTGTCTGTCTGGAGGCAATCCTGGTAAATCTTCTGGAAACACATCTAACTATTCCTGTACAACCGGTACATATTTTGCTTTTATCATTTCTGATCTTCTTTCACCTATAACATATGCTAAGAATGTTGGGCACCCCTTCCTTATACAACGTTGTGCTCTAGCTGAACTTACTAGCATCATCCTAGTTTTCTGTTCGTCCCCGTTTATCACTATTATTTTTCCTTCAGAAGTTCTAACTTCAAGTTTCTTTTGATCACAAATTATCTTGGCATGGTGGTTCCACAACCAATCCATTCCTACTATGACCTCGAATTCACCTAAAGTCATGGGTATTAGGTCAATGGTCATTTGATGTCCGTCAATTTCTATTGTGCAATCTCTACAAATCTTGTTGATCCTAACATGGCTGCCATCAGCTATTTCAACCTCAAAGCCTGGTTTTAGTTCCTTATTGTCTACTTTCAACTTTTGACAAAATGGAAGAGACATAAAAGATCTACTTGCACCACAATCAAACAGGATACGAGCAGGTTGATTATTGATAAGGTGCGTACCTGTCACTACGTCCGGTGTTTCATTTGCCTCTTTTTCTGTCATTTGAAATGCTCGAGCCTTCGCCTTTCCCTTGTTACCCTCTTTAATATTCCTGTTAGCCTCTGGATGTGGCTGATTTCTATTTTGTTCCCCGTTACCTTGAGCACAATCCCGTTTTAAATGTCCTTGTTTCCCACACCGAAAACATGCTCCTGTCTTCGCCCAACACTCACCAAGGTGATTCTTACCACAATTGTCACAAGGTTTCTTTTGATTTATTTTAACAAAATTCTGAACCCCAAACTTTGGTTTCTTATTCCAATTTTGGCCAACACTTTGTTCTTTTCGCTTTATTTGGAAAGAGCCCTGATATGTAGGTACCATATCCTTTTCGACTACCTTGGCGATGTTGACTGCTTTCTGAAATGTTTTTGGTAGTCCATCCAGTACAAACCTTCGAATTTCGTTTCTTAATCATGTAATGAAACAATCTGTTTTTGTTGCTTCCGTTGCTACTTGATGCTCCGCAAATTTTGACTTCTTTATAAATTGAGACACGTAATCTTGTACTGATAGGTTTCCTTGCCTAAATTGTAGGAACTCCTGTTCCATACACTTACGGTCTATGGTTGAACAATATTCATTCAGAAATATTTCTTTGAATTGATCCCATAACAAAGGTGTAGTTTCCTCGGTATTTTATATAGCTTTTACCGAATTCCACCAGTGAAATGCGTCTTCCTGAAGTAAGGTAGTTGCATACCTTAGTTTTTGTGTTTCCATACATTGACGTGTTTCAAAGTTACTTTCTACTCCGGTTAACCAGTCCATGGCTTTATGAGGTTCACGTTCACCTTTGAATGGGGCTGGCTTGGTGCTCATAAAAATTTTATAATTGACTTCTTTTGAGAGTATGTTATTTGGTTCTACCCTTGCATCTTGTTCTTTTGGGGTATTTATTAAACGGGTTGTCTCTTCCCTGTTTTCTTTTAATATTGCAGGTAGAACATTCTTCAAGAGTGTTTCTAAATCATTGTTCTTGCTTATACTTTCAGTCCTATCATTATCTCTCATCGTCTCTGGTTCGGTGCTACTTGTTTCTGTTCCATCCAATCCTTTTCCTCTTTGGTAAGTTTGTTGAAATTGTGAAGCCATTCCCTGAGATAGGATATAGCAATATATACACGTTATCTTATGTTAATCATTACTTTTTAACTAGTTTTTTTATAGGAATTTTAATACACCATACATAACAAGCTATTTCCAAAAGCACAAGTACTTATACAAACATTTCCTTTATATACATATATATTTTACATCAGTAGGAAATTACATTCATTGAGGTGGCATCTTTTCATGGGGTACAAAAGGTATTTACATAGAGCACACCTCATGTACCAAGATGTCCTAGCCTTTCTAGGGCTCATACATACAAAGACATCTCCAAAAAAAATAATATAAAAAAATAATAGTCCATAGTTAGTTGTACTTTCCCAAAAACCGGCTTAAAGCCATACAAAAACCCTTTCATATTTCATACCCTAGTTGGCTGCCCCTCATAGATGGTACTTAAGTCGAACCCATTCTCCATACGACATCACTTGGGTCTCTTCATAGAGATGAACACGGAACCTAGGTCGACGAGATATCCATGCAACTAAACTCGGTAGATAAGTGTATGAACCGACAACAACCTCCTTGATCATATCTGATAATCCCAAAATCAACTAAATCTTTAGAGAGAGAAAGTAGAGAGAGAGTTTGAAGCGCAAGTATGAAAAATATTGAATGTATGCGTGAGAATCCTTACAAACACCAAAGCCACAAGGGACTTAAATACCCTGGCCAATACTACACAGAATAAGCACCCTAAACACAGTATTAGACCAAGCCTATATATACAATGATTACTATAAAATCTGACTTAACAATCTCCCCCTTAGTAATCATTGGCGCTGTGATCTTCAAAATTCATCTTCTAAATCAACACGGACCATCTAAGCGACTTAGCGAAGCTTCTTTCTTGACTAAAAAAAAAATTCTTCTCATCATCTTTCAATCTATGTTGCCTTTGCTATCTTGACAAGATTGAACGTAATAAACTTGAAAGAACAGTCGGTTCATCAGCTTGTGCTCTAGACGATACAGCTTTTTCAAATGTACTTGAATTAACTGTGGTGATCGGAGCTTGAACAACAAAAGAATTAGTAGCTGAGAGAATAGAATCTTGAGCGAATCTTGATCAGCAGATAAACATTTGAACTCTTTGTCTCTTTAACTTCTCCCCCTCATGACCTTGATGATCTGGATCAACTTGGTCATGCAAATGTTGGAGACGAGACAGCTTAAGATCTACAAAATCAGAATAAAGGAGAAAGAAGGAAGGTTTGCGCTACATGTTGGTGGCGCAAAGATTGTTTTGCGCTAGCTGAAGGTGGCGCAAAGTTGAGTTTTGCGCTACCAACTGTTGGCGCAAATCTGACTTGAAATCTTAAAAAAATTCACTTTGTTAAGTTCTTTGACTCCCCCTACACAAATACACTAAATATGACAATTCAAGTTAGCATTCATATAGAAAATCAGATACTCCCCCTCGAAATCAGATATGATTTTTTCAGAAAATTCTCCTTATTCACTCCCCCTTGAATAATGCACAGACCCATTAACACATATATGAGAACACAAGAATTGAAACATCAATGTAGAAAGAAAAATATACTGAATATGTATTTTAAAACAACTAAACATATAAAATTTTAAACACTAAACAAATTAAATTCTACTTAGTAAAATATCACAGTTTAATCCATCAGATGAAGTCAAGTGTATGTTTTTGGATACAGATACAAGTTTCATTGCATATCAAGTTAAGACATGTTCAGTTTCAAAAACTTTCATCAATCTATTTAGTGTGCTCGCATGCGAACTTCGATTAGCTTCAAGAAAATGTAATTCTAAAAATATAATAGAAAACTTTGCATGTACTCACACTAAGCCATCAAAATTTAAGATTTTCACAAATTTATAGGTTTATCACAACTCAAACATATCACCAAGTATCATGAGATGTGTGCTCATTGGCATCTTTTAGCATTGTGCACATTAGCATCTTTTAATCAAAAAGTTTGGTAAGTAAAGAACATGCCGTAAACGTAACTTTCTATCTGGCCCTATTGCAGGATTTGGGTCAGCCGCTCCCAGACCAGTTGGCCTTAGGGGACTAGGTGTCAAGCACCCCTTGGAACTTACTCTCCCAGATCAGAAAGGCTACATCGACACATCCTAAACCCATTTATACCAGTAGAACATGACTTTCGATCTAGTTCTATAGAAGGATTTGGGTTCGATCACTCCCAGACCAATTGACCTTAGGGGACCAGATGACAAACATCCCACGGAACTTACTTTCCCAAACCAGAAAGGTCACAGGTACAAACTTTTAAACTTAGAGATTTCTGTATTTTATAAATATAATTCATCTCAATCACCCAGTTTTACATCTAAGTGCTTAGCCCATATTTTCATTACGATCCATAATTCAGACTTTTTAGGATTTCGAAGCATTGTAAAATATAAATATTCCGAATCACGCAACTTTAAAGCAGAATCAAAAGTGTCAAACATGTTGCTGACTTTTCGACTTTTGTAAGACATGAAAGTTGAACATATAAAACTTCGATATAAACAAAGGAACTTGAAAATTTATCCTATACACACATTTTATTCAAAAGAAAGAAAAACTGTAAAACTTTTAATTTATAGAATAAAATTTGTAAAGATTTAAACTTTTAAATTCAACATGCCGAGTTTGAAAAAAAAAATTCATTTAAAACAAATGTAAAGAATCGGCAAATTGATATTTAGTCGGAACAAAATAAATTTCAGTAATATTATCTTCCACATAATGTATAATGTATAAAGAATTTGTGTCTCAAATAAAAGATTTGGGTTGTACAAAAACAAGAGTTAGTTGAACATGCTCAGATTCTTGAAAAACATGAGAAAAACTGGAATAACATCATATTCAGAGATATATGCAGCGGAATTAAATAGATGTACTCACAGTTTCTCATTAGTCCAGAAGCTATAAGCATTGAAGAAAGAGTTCTAAACTGACATGTTTAGAAGTCGAAGTCCATTGAAGTATGGGTTCTAAGCTGATGTACTTAGAAGCCATGTTCTCTTACTCCCCCTTGACATTAGATGCCTGTGACTTAGAATCAATCTGTGATTTTGGTACCCACTTGTATTTGGGTCCATGAAAGTTAGTTGTGTTGGATCATAATTGTATTCAAGATTAAAGGGTCTAAACTGTATTTATTTGATAGTTAAAGTTAAGGGTTTAAACTGTAATTGTTTGATAGTTATAGTTAAAGGGTTTAAAGTATAATAAGCTAATAGTTTTAAGCTATTGGGCCCAAGCCCATTAAGCATTAGGAAGCCCATAAGGCTTAGGTATTTAAAGTTTTGTTTAATTAGTTTTTAGGTTATCTCTGATAATTTTCTAAATAGTTAGCCGTATTTTCTCTGTATTCAAAGGGTATCAAGAACACTCAAGGGTTTCATTGTTTATTCAAGGGATTGGTATGTTACTCTGATTTATATATCTTTTGATTATTATTGTGTTGCTTGATTACTTGATTGATTATTTACCAACTAGATTAAACTGGGATAACAAGTGGTATCAGAGCCTAAAGAGTCAACTTTTTAGGATTAAATCTGTGTTTTGCGATTTCACTATTCATCGAAAATTACTATTCATCGAAATCACTGTTCATCGAAAATCACTATTCATGCGAAGTTACTGTTCATCGAATTTTTTTTTTACTGTTCATCGAGTGAAAATTGATTTCGTGAATTAACATGCTTTTATGGTTAAAATCGATATGAATAGATGCGATATATGCTAGTGATCAGTATCTGATTGATTAATTGCATTGTGGATTAACAAGTGATTGAATCTGTGTTTTTGAGTTTTCTGGGTTCGTGAAAAGTTAACACTGTGTTCTTCATAATCGATGCATGAAAGTTGAAATTAATCTTTGATTTTGATTGAATACTGTTCGATACATGTTTCTGGGTACAAAAGTCTGATTTTTGCTTTCAATTTGAGTGATTTCTGTGATTTCTGGGTTGATCTTTCTGGGTTGTTCATCGTTCTGGGTAAATTAAGAACATTCCGGTCGAACATATCGGTATTTGTTTCTATCGGTCTAAGTCCACTTCCGGTCGAATACCTTTATCGGTCTATAGCATTCGACCGGTACACTCACTGTCCACTCCGGTCTTGCATATTATCGGTCGAAGGTATATCAGTCCATTGCAGTATATCGGTCTTAGCTCTCTACCGGTCTTACATATTATCGGTCGAAGCATAGTGTCGGTCGAACAACCATCCGGTCTTAGCACTATCGGTCAAAGACCTCTATCGGTCTAAGCATTATCGGTCTAAGCATACTTCCGGTCGAACAAGTTACCGGTCGAATCAATTTTACCGGTCAAGCATAGTTCCGGTCTTACCATTCGACCGGGTACTTGTTACTCCGGTCTTACCATTCGACCGGGTACTTGCTAGTCCGATCTTACCCTTCGACCGGGTACTTGCTTACTCCGGTCTTTCCTTCGACCGGTACGGTTCATTCTCCGGTCTTACGTTTGACCGGTCGAAGCACTTTTTCCAGACCTAGACAAATTTTTGCAAACTGTAATATAGCGGGACCCCCGTGCTAAGTCTGCGAAGAGGTACAAAAGTTTTGTGCTTGATCAAAATTTTCCTAATTTCATTCTTCAGTATTATTTCTTTGTGTTTTAAACTGTGCAAATACTGCATTTAATTATTTTTGGAAATTTATTTTTCTGAAATTTTTTTAGTGTAGTTTTATTTTGATTCTAACGATCTCATCTAGTTGGTTGTCTTGGCACAGAAAAGTCTATTTACTAACAGTACAACTAAGATGTCGAATCAGCTTCTCTCGATGGGCTCTCAAGTCAAACCTCCTGTCCTCGTGGCTAATGAGTATCAGCAATGGAAGACCAGAATGATTCAGTTTCTGAAGCACAAGAACAGAGAATTCATGACAATAATCATTGAAGGTCCTAAAACTCCAATGATCACAGTAAAGGGTCAACCTGCTACAGATTCCTCTCCTGAAATCCCTGACAGAGAGATTCCTAAACCTGTTCAGTTCTTCACTGAAAACCAGAAAGACCAACTCAAGTTAGAAGAAGAGGCTCTAATCTATCTGACGATGGCAATTCCAAACGACATCTACAATCGTGTCGACAGTCAGAGCACTGCTAAAGGAATCTGGGATGAACTAGCAAGGCAGTTTGAAGGAAGTGAAGCTTCTATTCAAGCTAAGCAGAATCTGTGCATAAATGCTTACGAGGGATTTCATGCAAAAGAAGGAGAGCTGCTTTTAGATACCTACAATAGGTACAACATTATTCTCAATGACTTGCGGAGGAACAACATCGCCAAATCTGCTTCTGAGATAAACTACAAGTTCATCAAGAATCTAAATCCAGAATGGAAGAACTTTGCTATCAACCTCCAGATGTCGAAGAATATGGCTCGAGAAAATGTCACCGATATCTTCTCTACTCTAGCTCAACATGAGGATGAGGTGAGATCTATGAATAATGAGTCTAATCATTTGAAGGATTCTGTGGCTCTCATAGCCGGCAAAGGTTCTGTATCCTCTGCAAGGTCGAAGAAAAAGGCGTCTAAAGCTCTAGTTACTGAAGTTACTGACTCTGACTCTGATTCGAGCGATGAAGAACTGGAAGTTGATTCAGATCCTGATATTCAAAAGTTCTCTGAAGACTTGGCTCTCATTACACGACGATTTAAGAAGAGCTTTGGCAAGAAAAGATTTTACTCAAAGCCAAAGTATGATGGATACAAGAAAGAGAAGTCTGAGATGCGATACAAGCCGAGGCATGGAAAGAGAGAGGAAGGACGAGAAGATCGGAAGGAAGATAGAAGAGAAGAAAAGAGAGAGGAGAAGCGAGAAGAGCGAAAGGATGAACCAGGAAGATGCTACAACTGTGGCAAATTTGGGCACTTCTCAAGGGACTGCAAATTCAAGAAAGTGAAGAACTCAGAGTACTACTCAAGAAAGTCACTAATTGCCAAGAAAGCTGAAGAAGGAAAAGTACTAATGGCTGAAGAAGAGAACTGGCTGTTCCAAAGTTCTGATGACGAGGAGCAAGCACACTTCACCCAAGTTTTTTACATGGCAAAGCTGGAAGGTGACGATGAAGACTCTGAGACACAATCCGAAGAAGCAAACTCTGAGGTTAGTGAAAATTCTGAACTTATTGAATCTTTAATGGCCCAAATACATGGTATGAAAGATGAATTTGCTTTACTAAAAGGCAAACTTAGCTCTGCACATCAATCTGTTTTAAGCTTTCGTGATGAAAATGCTATTTTAAAAGTTGTTGTGGAAGAAAAGGAAAAGGAAAAAGATGATTTAAAAGCCGAAAAAGCGTCTTTAAAAGAAAAAATATCTGGTTTAGAAACCGATCTTGTGAATCTTAATGCTGAAAAGGGTGAGTTTCAAATCAAATTTGAAGTTTGTTATAAAGAAAGAAATGAAGCTTACACCAAAATAAAGCAACTGGAGGACATTAATATGAAACGAGGTCAGACTGAACAAACATTAAATCTGTTGACCAATAAACTCCAAGACGAAAGGTTTTACAAACTTAAACCAGGTTTGGGTGTGCCAATTAACGAAATTTTGAAAAAGGCACCGGAGCATCTTTTGATAAATTCGGCTCCGCAATTAGACCCATTCCTGACATTCGCGCAACTTTTGTTGAAGCAAGTACTCCTACACCTTTATCTGAGACCAAAGGTCAAGAAGAAATGGGAAAGAACAAGTCTGGTGACACTGATTCTCAAAATCTTTTTAAATCAGTTGGTTTTCAATATGGTGATTTAAATAAAAGCTATGTGACTCGAAAGATCGAATTTACTGAGTTTGAATCACTATTTACCACACCTTCCAACGAATCAGTAAGCACCAACACAGTTCTACCTGAGACTGCATGCAAATATGATGAGTATGAATGGGATGTTGATCCATCTACTATGCCATCAGTCTCAAATCCTCTTGCTTCTAAACCTTTACTTGTTGAAGAGGTTGAAGAAGAACACGCTATAACGAATGGCTCTTGTTCTGAAAATAAAAAACTGGAGTTTATTGAGTCCATGACTGAAGATACATTTTCTGAAATGATGAATGCTTCAGACTCTGATCCTGTTTCTAATTCAAAGGGATCAAATTCTGTGAATGATCATACATCTGAATTGATGAAGCAAATCGATTTGTTGCAACAGTCTCTTGATGAGGTTGAAGATGAAAACTTTGATCTCAAACATAAACTTGAAAAGTCTTTAAAAGTAAATCAAGAGCTTTGCATAGAGATCAATGATTTGAAAGTTACTATGTTTAAAAATGCTTCAAGTGATAAACAGATGTTCAATGATCCAAGCTGGAAGGTAAGAACCAATCCAGAATTTGATGCTCCTGCAAAACCTACAGTTGTTTACTCTGATTGTCCTGAATATCCTCCGAGTATTTTTGAAAAGGGTGAGACTTCAAAGAGCACTAGAAAAGAACCACCTTCTAAGTTAGAGACTAACAAGGTTCCTGTTTCTGTTTCAGATATAAGAGGAAATGGAGTTGGGAAGAGTAAGAAGAATAAAGATCTTAGTTTGAATAAAAAGAATAGTTTGAATTCTAGTAGTTGTCCTACAGACAGTGTTCTTTTGAATAGTACTTCTTTTGATAAACATGAATGTAAGATTTGTTCCGATAAATCTAAGTTTATGAATTTTGCTCGAAAGAATCTTTATTGCAAACACTGTTGGGATAATTCATTCAAATACTACTCCCCTCCTAAGTCCAAAAAGAATAAAAGCAAAGCTAAGCTGAACTCTAAGTCTAATTCTAATTCTGATTCTTCTACACAACCAAGAGTGTATCGAGCTAAGGTTGCCAATCCTACTTCTAAAAAGCACTTTCAGGAACTGAATGTTAAGATGGTTTGGAAATGGGTTCCAAAACCGCGTTATGAATGGAGAGTGAAAGTCAAACCAGATGATATTCCTGAGTTGCTTGATGCTAACCGCGAAGGACCCATCCTGATATGGGTGCCTAAGCAAAACTAATTGTCTCTTTTGCAGGCCTGTCGATTGTGGGTAATAGATTCCGGATGTTCACGCCACATGACAGGATTCAAGCACCTCTTGCATAACTATGTGGAGGAGCCTGCCGGAGCAGTTAGATTTGCAAATTCTGAAGCCGAAGGCCACGTCAGAGGATATGGAATGCTCGATAACGGTGTTGTGAAGATTCAAAGAGTGTTATATGTTGAAGGACTTGATCACAACCTGTTTAGTACCAGTCACTTCTGTGACATGAAATATCAAGTACGCTTCACAACCACTCATTGCTATCTAGAGGATCCCGATGGTTACGAAGTCTTCAAAGCTGAGCGCCATGGAAATCTATACTATGTAGATTTTCCTACACTGTCTGCCACACGTCCAGTATGCCTACTAGCCAAAGCTTCTAAAGCACAATCGTGGACGTGGCATCGACGCTTGTCTCATTAGAATTTCCGATCTATAGCGAAGCTACAAAGACATGGTGGTCAAAGGTCTACCAGAAATGAGGTTCGAAAAAGACTCATTGTGTTCTGCATGTGAGTTGGACAAAATGAAGCGAAGCTCCTTCAAGTCCAAAGTTGAATCATCGACCTCATCTGCACTGGAACTTCTTCATATGGACCTTTGTGGCCCAATGCGCACAACATCTATTAACGGAAAAAATATGTGTTGGTAATGATAGATGACTACTCAAGGTATACTTGGCTCGAGTTTCTTCGCAACAAGTAAGATGCGCCAGAGTTGATTATCACTTTCATCAAGCGCATTCAAGTACGCCTTCAACTGCCAGTCAGAATCATTCACAGTGATAATGGCACGGAGTTCAAGAATGACACCCTGAAGAGTTATCTTACTTCCGTGGGTATTTCACATAATTTCTCCGCCGCCTACACTCCGCAGCAAAATGGCATTGTTGAACGAAAGAACCGCACTCTGGTTGAAGCAGCTCGGACTATGCTTGCTTACTCAGATCTACCCATGTACCTTTGGGCTGAGGCAGTCGCTAAGATGTCCCGAGTACATCTATGGAGCAACCTGTCGTGCATGATGAAAACGATGCGTCGAATACGCAACAAACAGTTGAAGCTCTACCAAGCACACATCGTTGGACTAAGGATCATCCCCTGATCAATGTGATAGGTGACGTACAATCTGGTGTCACGACAAGGTCAGCAACAGCTAACTTCTGCATGTTTTCAAGCTTCCTCAGTTCCCTAGAACCAAAGAAAGGGTCTGAAGCTCTACGTGATCCCTTCTGGATTTCTGCTATGCAAGACGAGCTTCTACAATTCGAAAGGAACAAGGTATGGCGCTTGATCCCACTACCTAAAGGTAAATCCGTTATTGGAACAAAGTGGGTTTTCAGAAATAAGAAAGACGAAGCCGGAGTAGTAGTGAGAAACAAAGCTCGTTTGGTCGCAAAAGGGTATTGTCAACAAGAGGGCATTGACTATGATGAAACATTCACCCCGGTTGCAAGGATCGAAGCCATCAGAATCTTCCTAGCCTATGCAGCGCACAAAAACTTTACAGTCTATCAAATAGATGTAAAGTCGGCTTTCCTGAACGGCGTTTTGCATGAGGAGGTCTACGTGGCTCAACCTGAAGGTTTCGTTGATCCTCATCACCCTGATCATGTCTATGTTTTAGATAAAGCGCTTTATGGTCTTAAACAAGCACCACGAGCCTGGTATGAAACTCTCACTAAATTTCTACTTGCTTTTGGTTTCAAGAAAGGTACTGTTGATACAACCTTATTTCTTAAAAGTCAAGGTGAGGACTTGATTCTTATTCAGATTTATGTTGACGACATAATATTTGGGTCGACAAATCCGAAATTTTGCAAGAACTTTTCAAAGATAATGGAAACAAAGTTTGAAATGTCGATGATGGGTGAATTGAATTTCTTTCTTGGTCTACAAGTAAAGCAATTACCCGAAGGCATATTTATTAATCAAGCTAAATATATAAACGATATTTTGAAAAAGTTCAATATGTTAGATAGTTCAGTCATGAAAACACCAATGGCTACTGGTACACTCTTAGACGCGGATCCCTCCGGGAAACCTGTTAATCAAAAGGTGTATCGTAGTATGATTGGTTCTTTACTTTATCTGACTGCTAGTCGCCCGGATATAATGTTTGCCACATGCTTTTGTGCGAGATATCAGTCTAATCCTAAAGAGTCACACTTATCTGCTGTTAAGCGAATCCTTAGATATCTCAAAGGTTCTCCTAATCTAGGCCTTTGGTATCCAAAGGATTCTCGTTTTGAACTAACTGCCTTTACAGATGCTGATCATGCAGGATGTAAGCTAGACCGGAAAAGCACCTCTGGGTCATGTCAATTCATAGGTGACAAACTTGTAAGTTGGACCTCAAAGAAACAAAACTGTGTTTCAACATCTACTGCTGAGGCTGAGTATGTAGCTGCTGCTAGCTGCTGTTCTCAAGTCCTCTGGATGACGACACAGTTAAGGGACTTTGGATACAACTACAAGCGTGTTCCTATTTATTGTGATTCCAAGAGCGCAATATCTATAACTGCTAATCCGGTACAGCATTCGAAGACCAAGCATATCGACGTACGCTATCACTTCATTAAGGATCATGTAGAAAAAGGTAATATTGAAATGCACTTTGTTCAAACTGACTTCCAGTTAGCTGATCTTTTCACCAAGCCATTGGATGAAAAGCGATTTCAATTTCTCATCAGCAAACTTGGTATGTTGAACATGTCTTAGACCTTACTCATGATTCTAGGGGGAGTATTCCAAGCTTTGATCTTGTGTGTTATTTTTAAACTGTTGCTAACGAGAGAGGAATCATTTTCATAAATGATTACCCTTATTTCTTTTATTTATGCAGGTTTGGTCAAGTGACAATGGCTTCTAATCACATCGGATTAGAACCCGCACTTCAGTGCCTTATTTTTCTGTTTTTTTTCTTAATCTTAAAAAAAATAAAAAAATAAAAAAATAAAAAAAAAATAAAAAATTAAGTTAAGGGAGAGAATATCTGTGATATTAACAGATTTTTGAATACTTAAATGCTTATCTGACCGTGTGTTCTTAAAGATAAATACTTGCGTTTTATCTTGTCAATATACTTTGTCAAGTATTCATACACAAAACGGTTCAGATCATTATATTTTGACTTTGTTATTACCATGTATCAAAAGTAAAATCTTTCTATGGTAATACTCACGTTATTTGTATTCACTGTTGATTGAATCAAACGTCATTTCATGTGCTTTCATTAAAAATATGTTTATATATTGTTCATATAAACAACATTCGTTTTTGATTCTCCAAAATATTATTGTTCATGATGAAATGATATGAGCTTAATTGTCAAACTCTTTTAGTTTGAGGGGGAGAATTGCATCGTCATACATAACTGTTTTGACATCTCCGAAAGTCTTATTTCTCATGTAACAAGTGGTATTTGTGCTTACATGTACAATAGCCTGTTGAACAACATGTTTCTTTTAGGAAAATACATGGGATTCAGTGTGAGAACTTAACAGAACTTCCATGGATTCACGATAACCAGTGTTTCCTACCCAGTAAGTATTCCCTGAGTGATTGAGGGGAGAGGGGTCAAAAGAATTGAGTGATGGTGTGTGAAGAGGTAAAATGGAAAAGAGAGATTGGTTATAAGTGAGCATTAAAAGAAAGAGGGTGAGAGAACAGAGTAAAAGAATATTAAACTCTGCACCAAACTTCTTTCTGAGCCGGGCAACCACATAATCTGATTGGTTCACATTCTTTGGTGACCATCATTGAAATAGGCAACTAGCCCATGCCATCTCTTGCATACAACCCCACCAGCTACTCATTCTTTTCTTAAAAAGAGAATGTTTCACATTTTCTGGGGAAGCAACACATACGCTATTGGTTCTTCATTTGGAAGATACTAATATTGAAAAAGAAGGAAAGTTGCCCCACCTTCGAACCCTTTCTCATGCACATTGAGTCTTTGTATAATTTGTTGCTGTCTCAACAAGTTTACATATTTTGAGCCTAAAATGAAAAGCAATCATCTATGCTTAATTCTTTCATACACATGCACGAGCACGCAGAAATTTGTTTTCTGTCAGAACGTTCATAGATAACCATGTGTTATTCGATGATTGAATGGAAGACCTGGGGAGTCTACATCAAACCAGCTCCTTATATAGTAACTTTGTGTTACTCAGTGACTTTGTGTCATTGACAGGCATTCTAACTGGGTCATTTGTTGATTCAGGGTTACACTTATTAAACTGTTTGAATTTGAAAAGATTCGAATGGTTACTACTTTCTATTTTAATCTGAAAAGATTGAAATAATCACTCTTTCCATCTGGGAAGACTGCTCTTATTTCCATACAAGGCTCGTTACATGATGAAGACTGTGCTTACGTGATCATACAAAATAGGGGAAATTGTCTTGAAAAGGGGGAGATTGTTTTGTAAAGTTTTGATGATGATGCTTCTCACCATTCATCAAAAAGGGGGAGAAGATACAAAAAGGGAGAATTATCAAACAAGGAGAATATAATCTGAAGATTGCTGAAGATTTTCAAAGGTTTTAAAGATTTTAAAGATATCAAGTTTTGAAGCAATCAATGTTATATCTAAAGAAAAGTGAAGACCCGAAGACAATTGCAATTTTTTTTTAATCTTGAATCCAAAGGGGGAGATTGTTGGATCATAATTGTATTCAAGATTAAATGGTCTAAACTGTATTTATTTGATAGTTAAAGTTAAGGGTTTAAACTGTAATTGTTTGATAGTTATAGTTAAAGGGTTTAAAGTGTAATAAGCTAATAGTTTTAAGCTATTGGGCCCAAGCCCATTAAGCATTAGGAAGCCCATAAGGCTTAGGTATTTAAAGTTTTGTTTAATTAGTTTTTAGGTTATCTCTGATAATTTTCTAAATAGTTAGCCGTATTTTCTCTGTATTCAAAGGGTATCAAGAACACTCAAGGGTTTCATTGTTTATTCAAGGGATTGGTATGTTACTCTGATTTATATATCTCTTGATTATTATTGTGTTGTTTGATTACTTGATTGATTATTTACCACCTAGATTAAACTGGGATAACAAGTTGCAGTTCTTGTGGGGAAATATTTGTTAGATTTAACATTGAAAGCACGAGAAATATTATCAGAATAATGAGACATCTTTTGAAATTCGAATCATTTGCTTTATAGAGTATTTTGAAATTTTATTACAAGTAGCAAATGAATCACTTTTATAGATTTTGTCTACATATCTATCTTCATCAGTCGTAGATTCAGCAGATGTCCGCTTGACCCTCCATATCTGCTTTGTTGAAGTGCTCAAAGTCCTATCTGAAATATTCGAATAAGAAGAATTAGTATTTTTAGAAATAACAGTATCTTGTTTCTTTGACTTCTTTGACCTTCTTCTTTTACGCTTTGGTTTATAATAATCATCATTTAACGTAAAAGATTCATCAAGAATTTTAGAATTATGATTTGAATCAAAAGAAACAATTTTACCTAATAAACCCAACTGATCAGACAATAAATCTGAACTTACCTCGGAGTCAGAAAATTTTTGAGAAAAGTTTTCAGATATTAGAACTTCCTTTTTGTTTTCATTAAAATCAGAAGAAAGGCCAGAAACAGAATCTTGTTTTTGAGAAATTAATTTTTCTTCAAGACTTGAAGTCATAAAAGAAAGAATAACATCAGATTCAATTTCTCTTTGAATATTTTGATCTTCCATTTTATCTTCAAGGTCAATGATTTTGCCTTCTAATACTAATGGAGGAGTATATCTTTTAGAATCATAAAAGATTGGAGAGATATTTTCCTTATCAGATTTAGTGGCATATATATCAACATAATCATCAGACACTGAAGACTTGATGGAAGATATGTCATTTAAACTTTTTCGGCCCTTCTTTGATTTGTCAATAAAATATTTGGCATTTTCGCTCGTGTAAACAAAAGAAATTTCCTTTTTTCTTATTATTCATCATTTTCTCATTTTCGATTTCTAACACTTGTTTTTCATTCATCCAATCAATTTTAAATTGAGGAGCATATTTAGCAAGAGTTAGATAATCGTATTTATATAAAGTAGGGGATTTTTCGATAGCATTGTTTAAACAATGAGGATTTTCAAAACCAAGTCCCCATTTTTCTTTTATAGACTCATAACTCCGCGGTTTGTTCAAATAAATAGTTTGTTCAGATTGATTTCTTCGATATAATTTTTCTTCTAACTCATTTATTTTATCTGAAAAGTTATCTTTTAATTTGGTCATCTCTGTCAAAGAATCAAGATAAGTCATATTTGATTTTTCTAAATCATCTAATTTCTTTTGAAAGATGTCTTTTGTATGAGCCAAAATAGATTTTTGATCTTTCAAAGAAATTTGTAATTTATCAATCAAATTTGACTTTTCTAAATTTAAATGTTTTTCAGATAATAACTTCGAGCGTAAATCATGTAAAGCAGTTATCATGATATTCATCTGTGAAGAAATAAAAGTAAAGTAAAAAACAGAAGGTACCTCATCTTTATCAGTGTCATCATCATCACTCTGATCATCTCCGATAAAGCACATATGAGCAGTCTCCACAGTATCAGCTTCATCATCGGAGTGATCTAGCCAAAATTCTTCTTCGGCTAGCAAAGCAGTTCCATTCTCTCTCTTTTCGGCCAGTTCCAATTTCTTCCGATAATATGCCGAATCCCGAACTTTCTTCACTCGACACTCCTTAGCGATATGGCCCGGTTTTCCACAGTTGAAACATGCAGCAGGTTTCTTAGCCTCGGGCACTTGGACATTCTGAGACCCATAAGTGAAGCGAAGATTGTTGGAACGAGGTTGGAACTTCTTCTGATAGTGTTGAGAGAGAAGAATCATAGCTTTCTGAAGAGCTTCACCATCGTCATCAGTTGCACCATCATAAGCATTTTCGGATAATGCTTGTTCGGACAGTTTGCTTGTGAGAAGTGCAACTGTGTCCACTGTCTTCTTATTCTTCTTGTCAAGTTTGGCCTTTTTCTCTATGACTATGCACTCATCTGTCAGCAATATTTCATACATCTCTTGGATTTGCATAGTAGATATTATGGCATCATTCCTCAAGCGATGGCAAGATTTATTCCATTCTGGTTGCAAAGCATTGAGGAACTTCAGATTAGTCTCCAACTCAGTCTTTTCCACTTTTATCTTCCTCAGATCATTTATCACTGCACAGAATCTGTCATAAACATTTTTCAGTGACTCCCCATCTTTGGCTTTGAATTCTTCAAAGTTGTTCATGTAGCGCGTATGCCAAAGTTGAGTTGCAACTGTTGACCCAAGCATAATCTTTTCTAGCTGTGCCCACATTAGCTTAGGATTGTTTTTGAAACAATCAATCCTATTGTAGATAGAATTTGGAAAGGCTAGCATCAGATTATCTTTTATATCACGATCAACTTTATATTGCACCAACTCATCGGGTGTATGCTCTTTGGTAGGTTTTGATAATCCAGAAGCCATAGTGGGTTGTACAAAAGATCCTTCAGATAGAATCTTCATCATGTCATCTCCGTTCTTTTGACGCTCGATGAAATTCAGAAACCGATCATGCCACTGAGTAAATTCATTTTCATCAACCAGAACCGGAGGACGAGTTTCTGTGCCCAATGACATCATGAGATCACTCTTGTAGAACTGAGCTTGAAACGCAAACTTTTCAGAATCCATATCTTCAGAAATCCAGATAAAAATTCTAACTCTTGAACACAGAGAAATTGACGCAAACTGAGAGTTGCACTAACAGTGGATGGCACAAACTATGTTTTGCGGGAGCAGAGGATGACGCAAAAGAAATTTGCGTGATTAATGATTGGCGCAAAACTGATTTTGCGCTATGTGCTGATGGCGCAAATGTAACTTTTGCTTTAAAAGAATCTGGCGCAAACTTTATTTTGCGCTAAATGATGATAGTGACGATAACCTTTCTTTGCTTGACTGAGATGACGCACAACTGAACTTTGCTTGATCAAAAAATGGCGCAAAAGAGATTTGCGTGAGATGTTGATGACGAGAACCACTCTTTGCGTGAGAGGTAAATGGCGCAAATTTAACTTTGCGTGAGAAGCTGATGAAGAGAACTTGATGAAAAACAATTGATGAAACTCGCGCACAGTTGAGGATGAACTGGCGCAAATCTTGATGATCTCGCGCAAACTTCAGATCTGGCGCAAAACAATGAAAATCAAGAAAAATCTTCAAAATCGATTACTGAACTGAATGTAATGACAAATTTCGCACACAGAAGTGATCGCAAACTGTTTTCTAACACTTTTCAATCAAACAAATCGATCAAAAATCATAAAAATAGAGAATTCTTTAAACCAACAGTACTTTCAACCACTTTTTCAGAAAATTTGAAAAATCTCAAAATTGAATAACAAAAACTGATTTTCTTGAAAAATGATGTGAATCAAATATGTTCTACTATCAAAATCGAATCCAACAAACCAAATTTCAAGAAAATTCGTTCAAAAACCAGACTGAATTTGATTAAAAATCAAAAAAATGAGATTTTCTTGAAAAAAAAATCAAGAAAATCGATCAAATTTTCTGATTCAATCACAAATTCAAAATCGAAAAACGTTTCTCTCAATTCTCTCAGATTTAGAACTGCTCTGATACCAATTGATAATCCCAAAATCAACTAAATCTTTAGAGAGAGAAAATAGAGAGAGAGAGTTTGAAGCGCAAGTATGAAAAATATTGAATGTATGCGTGAGAATCCTTACAAACACCAAAGCCACAAGGGACTTAAATACCCTGGCCAATACTACACAGAATAAGCACCCTAAACACAGTATTAGACCAAGCCTATATATACAATGATTACTATAAAACCATTTATCTTTAACATAGTATAATTTATCTTTCACAATTGTCCTTCGTCCTCTGCTTTTTATGATCAACTCATGATCCATCCAACGAATAACACATCGGTAATGGTTCCTTTGATTAACTAGCTCAGTCATCTCTTGAAATAATGCTTCAGTCACCCCTTGGTTATTGTTTTCTTCTATTTTATCATCACTAATAACGTAAACCTGTGGTGGTGGGGGTTCAATTATATCCACATCTGTGAAATAGGGGTCCTTGTCAGTGTTCATGCTAGGATCTGTTTCGGAAGAAGTTGACATACCTGTTACACATGTTCAAGTGAGTTAAACAATTGATCATACCTTATATTTAGTCATTTTTTATACTTAACATACTTTTACATTCATAAAACATACTTCCAATAATTATGTACCAAGTTAAAACCTAAAATAGTAGCACAAAACTCACTAACAGTCCTTGGACAGACCCTTGGACAGCCCCGAATAGCCTTGGACAGACCCTTGGACAGACCCTTTGACAGCCCCGGATAGCCCCTAGATAGCCTTGGACAGACCCTTGGACAACCCAATTAAACAGCCCCGGGACAGCCCCTCAAACAGCCCCTGGACAGCCCCTTAAACAACCCCTTGTCTTATGTTTAATCTCTGTTTTTATCATTCATCATTTTTTTTAGTACCAACTCTTATAGGTTAAAAATACAATACGTTTTAGGACTCAATTTTTATACATATATACCCTCAACTTGTTATTTGGTCCCTCATCCGTTCTAATAGATAACTTCATCCATTGGTTTTCAAATTTCCGTGTAGAATTTGAGTTTGAAAATTTCAAATCCCTCAAAAAGTTGGCTCTGATACCAAGTTTGTAACAGCCCTCGTTTCCGCCTCTAAACCGAGACCCAACGAAGGGTGTTACGAACCGAGTCTCACCCATTTATATATAATTAAAATAAAACATATTACAAAAATGCGGAAGCAAAACATAGTTTATTTATATAAAACATACCACGATGGATCATAGTTACAAAGTACATATTTATCTTGTAATAAACACGTACTAAGCTAAGTTATAAAAAACAAATTATACAAACCAAAACACCACCCGATTAAACCACGAAATGAAGCTTTCGATAATCCCTTCGAGACTTCCTTTTCACCTCTCAAGTAATCTTGTCCTCAACTGAGATACATATTTATAATTTTTAAGCCATTGATTGACTTGTGATTTCAAATCTCATTTCAATGCACAAAACATTTAGAAAATCAAATTATAGCCTCAAATAAGCTATTATATCATGTATATGCATGTAAAACATTTAAACATTTATGCTTTCCGAATATAATCTCTCCCGGTGGGTGTCGCCCCTTCCGGTTTTTATTCAGAACCCTTCGTCAAGGATTCGGGACCGTTTCTACGACCCCTTACCGCGGTTATACCGTCTCGGTGGTTCTTATTCCACCGGTGATCAAACTTTTTTCCTTTATCATGCGTTTTAAAAATACATATAACATGTTATACATAGCTATATCATTTAAGGCTGTCCATATTCTTTATAATAACCAAATATGAACAAAACTTCATGAAAACATGTACGCAAATATGTATCTCAGGTTTGGAGATCAAACCAAAAGAAAAGATAAGTAATCACCTTGGTTTTTGACTAAATGAAACTAAACTCAGCAGCCCTCTATCCTTTCTTGCCAAACTTTTCTTTCTTCTAACAAAATATGGAATTATATGTGTGTGTGTGTGTGATTGTTTTTCTGCTGGAGGTTCTCAAAAGAAGAAAAATAACAAGAAAAGACTACCTATTTATACCAAAGGTTGAGGAGCTTGGAAGTAAGTTAGTCACTAGTTGATGTGGCCTTCTCTCATGCACCTTATGCCACGTTAGAACACCTCATGCTGCCATTTTTCAGCCCCTTTTTCTAGCCTCCTTTCCAGCCCCCTTTTTTTTGTTTTTAGCTCTTTTTACTAATAATTAGCAGCCCCTTTTTTTATTTATATTTATTTAACAATTCTTTATTTATTTATATTTAATAATATTCAGCAGCTTCTTTTTTTCTGTTTTATTAAAATTTCAGCAACTATATATATATATATAGTTAAAACAGGCTGCTACACAAGTCATAACCAATGACGGATGTCCCTTTCATCTTCCTTTTACTCATCTTACCGACTTTTAATTCTTTTGATTGAGTTTGATAGTGGATTGATTCCACATTCTTTTATGTACCTCTTTTCTTATCTTTTTTCACTTACTTTAATTGTTTATAGATCATTGGTCTTAAATGCTTCAAACGGATTTCTTTGGATTTCATGATTATATTTCGTTCTTTTTCTACCATGTCAAATTAGATTGGACCGTGAAAAAAGGGATGTAGTCAAGATTGTCGATCCTAACAAGCTAAAAGTAAAAAAAATCTAGTTTTAAGTGGTTGAAAATGTAAACAAACTTTTCGTCTATAGAATACAAAACACAATCTTGTAACTTTTATATTTAATATGAATTTTTGACTGATAATCAAATATCTATATTATTTTTTTTTAAATACTTTTTTGGTGAAATATAATCAATGTCACAAGTATTATGTTACTATCACTATAAAAGATGAGATTTTTACGATAGAGAAATCCATCAGTAAAAGTCAACACCGGCATAATCATGCTATCGTAAAACGTCTTGCTGGTAATGGAAGATGGATGTGTAATCACCGGTATATCCCGTCCGCTGGTAAATCCACCGTTATTTTTTTAATTTAATTAAAATTTTGTAATTAAAACGTAGTTAAATCGGCCGATTAAGTTAGTGACGGAATTATTCTTCGCTAATTCGCTGATAATTTATTTTCATTAACGTATTGAAAAATAAAATAAAATTAGTGGTGGAGTCGGTAGTCCGCCACTGTTTAATTACCGACCGATTTCTTTTTTCTTTTTAATAATAATTTGACAAATAATTACCGGCATATTTTCATTCACTAATCGTCGGTAATTTTGGCAGTATTTAAATTTTTTTGGTGTTGTTTTTAAATTTATTGTCCTATAATTTTAAAAAATATATAAAATAATGTAAACAACACAAACGGAAACATCATGTATTGAAAATAAAATGACGAATATTTGATTAAAAAAATACCAAATACAAATTAAAATAAAATGTTCGGTAAACAATGTCTAACAAACTAATACTACTATGGATCACTTGGTAGAAATTGTGCCTGCGTGAACTTGACGATCAATGCCTACATCACATCCATCTCATTCTTTCTTGCCTCCTATCCTGTTTGCCTTTCCTATTTTACCGCCTCCCGGGCCTAGTCCTCATCCTCAATTCTTCAATTCACAAACATAAAACAACACAAACATAAGTAATAAATATAATATTAGGATAATTAGACATCATAATGAAAAAAGAGTACAAAGCTGATTGGGGAATAAGCTAGCACCAGACGCAGTGGTGCTACTAGACAACCAAGTCAAGTCAAATTTGGGATCTACGTTGTACCCGAAGCTAAATAGACAGTCTTTGCTCCAGCCTGATGCTTGCGTCCACAACTTCGGATCAACAACGGGGATAAACATTTTTGTCCTCCTCATACCTCTGGATAAAGTGCGTCTTATATTGATACTATATATAGTTATAACAAAACTGCAAATGAATTTTCAAAATTTTGGACAACATATTGATAGTAAATCGAATGTTTCCGACTTAAAGTTAAATAATCCTAACACATGACAACCCATATATATATATATATATATATATATATATAGAGAGAGAGAGAGAGAGAGAGAGAGAGAGAGAGGAAAAATCATGCGAGAAGTTAAACATTTTGTAAGAAGGCGAGATTACATGACATGCGAGTGTGCTTAATCACATATGATTAAACGTCTATGTATTGTCAATTAACATGTGTTTAATTATATATGATTAAGCTTGTGTATCATATACGATATTACACTTCTCGCCTTCTTACAAAATGTTAGCTTCTCATTTGAACCTGCCCATATATATAGGGGTAGTTTCATTTGGAAACCACCTTCATTTTGAAAACCATGGAAACTATCGATTTCATTGGTTAGTTTAATAAAATTGTTTCATGAATTTGTAAAATTTGATAAATTGTTTTATATAATTCTTTTCGGGTGCGTTTGGTACGCAGAACAGGGTGGAACAGGACAGACTTGTCCCATGTTTGACACATCTCTATGTGGAACACGCTAAAACACACTAGAACACGGGTGGGACACGGTTATTCCCTCTCAACCCCCTAGAACTAAATAGAACAAGATATCATTTTACCATTATACCCTTGGAAATTAGAAACCCTACTTCACGATTAAAACATACGCCTCCATCGTCTTGCTCATCTCCATCGATCATCGGCTCCCTCTTGCTCATCTCCATCGATTATCGGCTCCCTCTTGATCATCTCCATTGATCATCGGCTCCAACCAGGTAAGATTTCTTCTCAGCGATTTCTCTTAATCGATTTCTTCTCAATCGACTCAATCTGTTAACATCGTCTCAATCGACTTCTTCTCAGCGATTTCTTCTCAGCAATTTTGTTGGGTCATTGACCAACATCTTCCTAAATCGAAACGTGGCGCTGGCTGCTACGCTATAAGGAAATAAAGTTGCGCCTTCTCCATCAGTAATTGCTTTTGGCGTAGTGGTAAGCGCTTGATCCTAACATGTGGTATTAGAGCAGGTCACGGGTTCGAATCCCATGGAGTGCATTTAAATGCCAAATGCATGTTGTGCAGCCATTGACTTCTAGCGAAGATCTTGTTAGTTCTGACAGATGCGGGGGGGGGGGGGGGATTGTTGGGTCATTGACCAACATCTTCCTTAATCGAAACGTGGCGCTGGCTGCTACGCTATAAGGAAATAAAGTTGCGCCTTCTCCATCAGCAATTGTTTTTGGCTTAGTGGTAAGCGCTTGATCCTAACAAATTTCTCCATCGATCATCGACTCCAACCTGTTGGTAACATCTCCTCAATCAACCCCTCAGGTAAGTTTCTTCTAATTGATTCCTCTCAATCAACTCCTCAGGTAAGTTTCTGTATTGTTGAATTTTAAAAACGTTGTTTGGTATTTTAATTTTAAATAAAACATTTTTTATTGTTTGTTATTGTTATTTGAGAATTCAAAAGATGGCGGATAGACGTAATTGGAGCATTGCAGAAGAGGATGCCTTGATTAGCATCCTCCAAGAGATTGTGGATGCCGATGGTAGGAGTGATAATGGTTGTTTTCAGACCGTCACATATGAGCAGATTGTATTAAAAATGCATGAAAAAATCTCGGGCCTCAACATTATGTCAAAACATACTCAAAACAAAATGAAGAGGCTCAAAGATAAATATTCAGTCGCATATGACATGTTAAATACAAGTGGGTTCGGTTGGAATGATGTGCGTCAACGCCTAACGGTGGATGCTTAAGTGTTAGATGAATACTTAAAGGTAATGTTTCTAAATTTTATATAATTATTTGGTACTTGCTTTCACATATATTTATGCATTTTATTTATTTTTAATAGAAACATCCAAGAAAAAACTATATTGCCAACAAATTGTTTCCCCAATACGAGCGATTGAAGACGATATTCGGAAAAGATCGAGCAGCGGGATCGTTGGCGGAATCTGCCACAGATGCAATGGAGAATATCAATCTAGAAATTGAAGCCGGTGTTGAGCCCGAAGATTATGATGTGGCCTTGTCTACTCCTTCTAATACCGCTTACGCATCCTCTATTCCACAAGAAGGAGAAGTGTCATCAAAAAAGAGAAAGAGAAAAGTTAGTGTTGCTGACAATGTATTTAAGATGGTTGAAAAGGGTTTAAACTCGGTATATGAGAAAATGGGTAAGTTGGTATCGGTTGTTGGTACTTCGGGTTTGGAAACTATCCCTGCCGAGTTAAAGAAGATGGGTTTTAATCATCACCAATGTGTTGCTATTGGTATGTACTTTGCAGACAACCTGATTCAACTACGCATTTGGAATCACATGGAAGACGAGTTCAAACCATCATTTGTGGAATCCGTGCTTCAAAAGTTAGGCATGTGATTGATGTTGGTTGATAAAAATTTGAACTTTTGTGTTTACGTCTTTTGCTACACAATGCTAAACATTTGAGATTTTGTGTTTGTCTTTTGCTATCTAAAGGTAAACATTTGAACATTCAAACATTTGTGTAAGATGGTTTGATTATGAATGTGATTTTTTTTTATCAATATTTATATTAGATGGTTTTGTATTTTTAAATATTATTTGTCAATATTCACTTAGATTGATTATTTAATAAAAAAAAACTAAACAACTCATCAGGGGTAAATTGGTCATTTTAACCAGTCATGTCATGTTCTGTCCAGTCATATCATGTCGTACCAAACGCTGGACACCTATACTGTCATGTCTTGTCTACGTACCAAACACACCCTTCTTGATGAAGCTGTTTCATATATTTGTGTTTTTTTATGTAAAAATGAAAAAAGTTTCATCAGAATGAGAAAATGCATTAAACAATTTCATCAGAATAAGAAAATATATGAAACAATTTCATTTTTACATAAAAAACACAAATATATGAAACAATTTCATCAACAAAAGAATTATATGACACAATTTCATCAAATTAAACAATTTCATGAACCAATTTCATTAACTTAATGTAACAACCTAAAATTTAGTCATCAAAAATAGGGAAATTCCGGAAATGGGTAAAATAAAAACTCCCAAAATACGCCAACAAAAACCCATAAAAGTTGGGATAGTTTGAACAAGTTATGATGTAGGAAATATTGAGGTATAAATACTTAATCTAGAAATGACTTAAACTAGATTAACATTGGGTGTCGTTATATCTCCAAAAATCTCTCTCCTCAAAAGTTTCCCAAAAGCGCGACAGTTCAAGTGCTCCTATGTGCACGGTCAGCAAGTCAAGACTTTCTAGATCCACCGCTAGTGGGACCTGTGAACCAACAAACAACACGACAAGTGTTAGACTAAAAGCCTAGTGAGATCTTATAAAATAAACAGTTCACATGTGAGATAACAATATCACAAATTAAATGTTACCGGGTTCCCCTTGGTTGTATAAATACCACTTCTCAACTTTGCAAACGATGTTCCATACATGAACATAAACACACAAGAGATGTCTCTTGAAATACGGGGGAGACGCGTTTCCATCGGGGTGACGAGAACACGTGAGTGGAGTCACCCATGATGTTATTGGGTTACACCTCATGTCCCGGTTTTAGTTCTCATGTCATTAAGACATCACAACCTCAAACCATCACATGTCTTTATTGCCTACTCCGTCGAGTTACACCTCAAGGACTTACAGGACATTATTGCCTACCCAATCTAGACGAGTTACACCTCAAGTACTTCTATGTCTTTTATTGCCTACTCGCTAGTGGCCCAAGGTGGCCAATCAATATGAACATATAATCTATACGGTCTAAATCCTCGTGCACAAGGAGATTGACATCAAAACTACACAATATGATCATAAACAAATTTAGATATTAATGCCAATACATATTTCGTTATCAACTCATAGACATGATATTTACCAAACAAAGTTCACTAGTTCATGTCATTGCACATTCCATACTCATAATAAACTAAACATATTTCCAATTCCAAGAAACCATCAAAGTAGATTGATAAAAATAAAAACTAGCTACAAACATAGTTCACTTGGGTTTAAAAATCTTCTTTTATAAAATGAGGCATGAAAAGAGCTCCTCATTTTCACATTCCTAACTTTCACCTCTTTGAGTTGAAAATAGTCAAAAATAACCATTAGATGCATTTAAATATGAACAAAACTCATAATCAACCAAAACTCATACAACCCTAGTTTTAGGTCAAAACCCAATATACCCACAAAATTCGTATTTAAGGCAAATAATAACATTTCATGTAGTTTGTAGGTTAAGAAACTCACCAAATAGGTTTGTGATGTAAAAACCCTAGCAATGGTATGAACCCTAGAAATGGAGTGGATGGCTTGAAGCTTCAAATAGAGGTAGATGTCACACTTATACTTTAGAACCCTAAAAGAATCATAAATGTTACTAGGGTGGGGTTGGATTTGCATTCAATGAGGGAAGAAGGGTGAAAATAATGGAATTCTTACCTTAACCTTGAGAGAAAAAGCTCCTTCAAAAGAACTAAATGATACAAATGAGCTCCATTAAATTAGACAAGGCATTAAAAGCCTCTGGACCTGATGGGTGGTAATGCCATGCGAGAGTACCCATGGCATTCTTGCTAGGAACTCTCGTGGAGAGTGTACCGCGGCCTCAGGCCCACCCGCGATTATGCCTCGTGAGTATGACCGTGGCATTGTCGCCGTGTCATACTTACCCCATACGTACCGGGGCTTGGGGTTTGGGCGCGAAAGTGACTCGCGACAATGCCTAAGGGCACTGTTGTAACACCCCAAAAATTGGGATAAACAAAAATTTCCGGAAAAAGGAATTATGGTAATCACATTAATGCCATAGCATGAGCTCCTCCCAAGAAGGGAGACAATAAACGCCTGTTAAGATTACAAGTTTGTAATAAATAACAATGATAGGGAAAAACAACCCTTTAATCTAAATCCTATCTAGGAACAAGATTAATACTAGTTGTCTTCTACTCCAAAAATAAGCTTTCTACAATTGGCGTCCCAAAAATGTCCCCAAGCTCGCATCTAAGTCGTCTATACCTTCTTAGCGGTCGCGCCGCTAGAACCTGAGATACACATCAAACCAAACAAGTGTTAGGCCAAACGAGCCTAGTGAGTTGTACAGAGCATGGCATAACATTTAAAGATCATAGCATTAACAATTATAAAATGATTTAGTCGACATGGGCCATACGGGAATCAATAGGGGAGACCCATCATACCAATGGGTTTTACCTCAAGTCAATGTACCTTGATGTTCACTCGCATGATCAACATCCCAAGGCCCGGTACACTTGAAGACTACCTCTCAGGCATTACTCCAAATGGCGGAGGTCTAGGCGCATACCGTTCCGGTGGCACCTCAAATTACATCCTCCGGGCACATACCCACGGTTCCTCCAATTTATATATATACTATCCATCTCTATACATAATCCATATCATCAAGATACATGCATAAGATCTCATACAGTTCCAATCCCATTTTAGGTTCAAAACCCTAAAATATGCAATTCTCGTAATGATAATCACCAATCCCATATTAACACAAAATCATAACCCATAAATGTAATTAATACTTCCACATAATGGACACATAGCCAAAACTCCCATAATCTCAAATATGACAGTTAGGTCAAACTTATCAGGTGATCAGATTTGTACATGCATATAAGGTAAAGATAAATAAACATTCAAGATATGTATCTCAGTTGAAAAATGGTTACAAGAACTCACTAACTAGGTTTTATAGAAAACTCTAGAAACTTAGATGATCTTAAAGTTGAGAAGATGAGTAGTTAAGGTAGAAGTCCCTTCCCACAAGAAGCTTTAATGGCATTGAATGCCTTTCACCAAACCACCAACCCCAAGGGAATGAAATAAATGAATCTAGGGTTTGGAGGAAGAATAACGTGTTTGAGTGTTCTCCAAAATCGGTTCTAAGACTAGAGCAAAATGAGAAGTGAAGACAAAGAAACAAGGCTGAGTTCTTATACCCTGATGCCCCGTCGGCGACAATGACTGGCGACAATGCCACTGCATTGTCGCGAGGGCATAGTCGCACCACCCTCGATACTTACGGTACGCACACGATGACATTGCCCTGCGACTTTGACCATGACATTGTCGCGGTGGCAAAGTCGTACCTCCCACACCACCTATGGTACGCCGCCCGTGACTTTGACATGCGACTATGACCATGGTCATAGTCGCTGGTTACTGTCGCACAAACGTCCCCACCTGCTGATTTTCGACGATTTCGATACCAATAACCATATAAAGAGCTTAAGGTAACAAAACATAAAAATAACAAACCAAAGATCTTTAACTCAACGCAAAATTCCATCATTTAAAAGTAAAGTGAACACTTTAGAATTTATAACCACTTACCTTAATATTCCGAGTGTTACAACTGTCGTCGGGCATTATCGCTTGGCACTCCCCTAAGTGACAAAACTTCCAATTTAACCAAAATGATCCTGATCCGACTTAACCAACAATGAACATGGAGGCCTTAAACAATTATAATTCCTCGTTCAAGATATGACTTCCCAAATTATTGAATAACTAAGGGTCTATAATTAAAACATGGGAAGGATGCCTAACCAAAAATTGGTGGTGTTACACTTAACCAATGAAATCGACGGTTTCCATAGTTTGCAAAATTAGAGTGGTTTCCATTTGATCTTTCCCCTATATATATATATATATATAGGAGTAAATCTAGTGAGGACAAAAAAAAGTTAAGGACTTTAGGACTAATCTAATCCATTGATTAGAATACATCAAGGGTTATTAAAGAAAAAGTATTTTTGTAATTAAAGCAAAAAACAAGGGTAGTTATGAGAATTTGAAAGGAACTTTCAAGGGTATAATATACATTAATTTCATAAATTCAATACACTCTCTTTCACATCGCCTCCTTCACGCCTTTTTCACGCCTCCTGCAACTTTTTTTATGGCACACAAGCTTTCACAGTTCTTCTTTTCCATAACCACCGCATGATGTCGGTGGCACCGCCGTTGATCCACCAGTGTTACCAACAATCGACGAAGGAGTTTAGTGAGGATGACAGTGGGGATTACAAGGCGGGAGATTGAACTCGCTATATGAAGAAGGGATTCTCGTCAGGAGATGTAATCGGAGGTTGAATATTTGGCGTAAAAGGTCTAGATGGAGCTAGTGATGGAACTCTGAGGAGTTGCAGACCAAGACAAAGGATCGATGATGAAAGCTTTCTCGATTGGGTTTCGATTATTTTGACACAGGGAAGATCACATCCAATGAGTATTAAAATTGACATCAAACTAATCTAAATAATACACAACTAGATTATATCGGTTGTCAACCCAATCTCCCAAAATACTCTATCTTTTGTATGCCATGGCTCCAAAAGTATCTATCCCAAAATTGCCTACAATGGCCCAACGTTCTTCCCTCAAACCAACTGCGACCCGCCGCTAAGGCAACCTGTTATACATGTTGTTATCTTCAAATCAATGTATAGAAGTATTGAAAAATAGGCAAAGTATAGAAGCGTCAGAAGACTGCTCAAAAACATCAAGTGCACCACAGAAGTTGCAATGCTCAGAAGACTCTGGCGACCATCTACTCGAGAAGTTCTTAACCTGAAGATGAGTTTCAGATCACAGAGCCTCTGTGCTCTCTCACAGAGCCTCTGTGATGGCTAACCTCTGGATATGGAAGACTTGAAGTTTACAAGACAATGGTTCAAGACAAGATCACGTGTATAACATGTGATCCTGCTGTACGAAGATTCTAAGGATCATTTGTGCGCGTCCCACGTTGTTTTACTTTCTAGGTGGCATTCCTTTTGTAGAATGTCAACCTTTGTCTTGTACTATTGTGTGCTCCTCGTCCTATATGAGGGGAGCACTTTCTGTTTTGAAAAACACGTGAGCATACACACATTCGAGAGCACCTTGTATTTCTTGAGTGCATTTTCACACACAGTAGTGCATGTTCTTGGTGTAATAGCAAGTTAATGAAGCATATTCTTTGTCAATCAACTCTTATTTCTTTATGATTCTGATTATTACTTGCTAGTGTGTTTACTACCATTCTAGATCTATATTTCTACACTCTAAATCGCTTCCGCACTATAAATCACTTGATTTGTGTAATTTATAGTGAATCTTGTCTAGAACACTACAATTGCTATCAGAGCAGACTTTGATCTTTAATATCAAAGGATCATATTTCTATACTTGATTCTAGTGTATGTGGTAGTAGTTTGAGTCTGTTCTTTATCTTGTTCATCATTCAAAAGAATATACTCCGTTTTCTGGGTTTGTTTCAACTAGTTTGATATAGATTCAAAAATAGGTGTATTCTAATTTCTAGAACACCTTCAAAGCTTGTTTGTTGGCTATTAATAATTTTCAAACCACATACTCATTACTTTGAGTTCATCTTCATCTCTATATACATTTCATTTCATACTCTGTTTCTACAACCATCTTTGTCACACTAAAATGGCAAATGCAATTAACCTTTTCAGTTCAGGTTCTCAATCAAAACTACCTACTCTACTAAGGGATGAATATCCCCGGTGGAAAATCAGGATGGTGTACTTTCTTGAAGGTGTGGATCCTGGTTTGGTTGAGTTTCTTCATAACCCTCCATACATTCCAATGACCACAGTTCCTCGTGTCCCTGCTACTGTGAATACTCCTGAAATCCCTGAATATCAACATCCTAAGCCAATAGATGAGTGGAGTGAACAAGAAAGTGCTCGGCATGAACTTTCCAAAAGGGCCAAAAGGCTACTAATCATGGCCATTCCAAATGACATCTTCCAGTCTTTGGATTCTTGTGAAACTTCAAAGGATCTGTGGTTAGAACTAGAAAATCAGCTTGAGGGTGGTGCTAAAACCCTAAAGAAAAACAGAGCCCTATGCATAAATGAATATTTTGCTTTCAAAGCTCTGCCGGGTGAATCCATTCAGAGCACCTATAACAGATACAAATCCCTAATCAACAAATGCAAAAGATATGGAATCAACAGAACCTCTAAAGAAAACAATGCCAGGTTTCTTCAGAGCCTCAATGATGAATGGCTACATTTGACCATGTCTATGCAGGCAACTCTGGATCTTGATGTGTTGGGAACTGAAGATGTGAACAAGTCTTTAATGCTGCTAGTTCAGAATTACTACTGCAAGAGGACTTCAAAGTTAATACTGCTGAGTATTACTACTGCTAGTAGAATTAATACTGCTAGTCAAAGTTAGTGCTGCTTGAACAAAGTTAGTACTGCTAGTGGTTAGTGCTGCTTAGTAGTTAATGCTGCTAGAAGAAATTAATGCTGCTGAGCATAGTTAGTACTGCTTTTGACTTAAAGAACCGGATGGAAAGGATGACAGCTGGAAAGAATCAAGATATTCATGGAAGGCTTGAAGATAATGATGGAAGATATACTGAAGATATTTTATTTATTGTAATTATCTTTTTATTCAGTATATGTACAGATTTGATAGAATAGTTTAGATAGAGATTAATTATTTAATTTTATTAGAGAAAATCAACCTCAAGGCATAGATCCTAATTCTAGAGAAGTAGAATTCGTATTGGTGAGTCTGTTCATCAATATTGAGGTTGTGTGTTTAATCTTGTAATTTCAAGCATTCAATACAAGTTTACAAGTTGTTGATTATATACTGTTTTGGTTTACTGTTTTATTGAATATCAAAGTGTTATTCCGCAAACTTCTTTGATATTAGTTTCTGAGAATTTATTCTTGTTAAGAATTCGATCCTGACATGATGTTTGGTCCCTATTTGATCTTTTTGGGACGTTGATAAGCCAAGAGAATCGAATCTCGAAGTTGATGACTCCAGTTGGTGGACCTCTAGCATTGGTAGGAAATGCCACAAAGGTCCAGGATAAAAGGAAAAAGGAAAAGATGACAGTGGATGTACAGAAGAAGAAAAAGAAGAAGGTACTTGTGGCAGAGAGTGATAGTGAGGAAAACTCTGAGGCGGATATGGACATGACTTCCATGGCAAAAACTCTTGCCCTTATGACCCGAGAATACAACAGGGGTCTTAAGAAGAAGTCTGCATATAGAGGAAGAAATGAGAGAGATGACAGAGGAAGGGGATATGGTGAACCAAGAAAGTTTGTGAGGGAAGAGCATGGTGAACAGAGACCGGAAGAAAGAAGAGGAGATGAGAGAAGAGGTGGACAGCAGATAGACGACAGAGGTGGAGAGAAGGCTCCGCAACAAAACGAAGGTTGCTTCAAGTGTGGGAAGCCAGGGCACTTCACGGCAGAGTGCATATCAAATGCCAACAAGGGCAAAACTGTTCGAGATGCTGCTTTCTTCAAGAAGAAGGCAGAGTACTACACTCAAAGGTCCTTGATGGTTGAACAAGAAAATCTTGTTACTGACGAGTCCTCTGATGAGGGGGACAACAATGCACTCTTCTGTGGCATGGCAGAAGTAAACACCTCTGACGGTGACAGTGAGGTATCCACTTATGAATCATTTTCAAATGACTCTGAAAACAAATTCTTTGAACTTCAAAATGATTTTCTTGCTTGTAAAAATACATGCACAGATCTTGAGAAAAAGCTTGCCTTCTTTAAGCGAGAAGCCTGACTTCTTACTCAAGAAAAAGATAAGCTCTATCTTGAGAAGAAATCACTTATTTCTGAACATAATTCTGAGAAGAATGTGTTAAAAGAAAAGGTCTGTAAACTTGATCAAGCTCTAAAAGAAAATATTAAAGAGCTAAGGAACAATGAGAGTGATAGATTAAATGCAATATCTTTAAAGAACTTTTTCCAAAGAGAGAGATAAGTCCTTCACCAAGACTTATTCGACAGAGATCTGTTCATTAGGAAATATCAGGATGCACAGAAGGTGCATGAAAAAGTAAATACCCAAATTGGCAGAAGGGGTATAGGGTTTGATGATACTGACCCCTACACTGGAAATAAAAGAAACAAATATTTAGCAAACATCTTGCAATTCTTAAAACCAAGTCTTCCAAACTTGATGTCTACATTTAAGAGGCGCAGAACCTCTGAAGGACCACATCTGAGGAAGCCTCTACAGATGACAAATGTATGGTATGAAAACAGTGATTTGTCATCATCACTCTCCGAAAAGAGAAAATCCATTCCAAGGAAATAACTGTCTCAAAAACAGATAGGGCTCTTCAGATTTGGTCATCCAGAGACACAAACTCAAATGGCCTTTGTGTGCATGATGATTCCTGAAAAGGAACCGTCCTCTAAGGCACTAGAGTTTGTGCCAGCTTCTATGGAAGGAAGTCTCTTCAAAAGATTTTTGGAAAATGACTGGAGAAAAACATATGAGAACCACTTTCTAAACCATCCTGATATAACCTCTGAAGTGAAAGAAATCTTTGAACAAGATTTATTGAAATGTCTAAGTGTTCCTGAAGTGGTCCCTTGCATACTCAAAAATCTAAACACTTCCAAGGACACTAATGATGGACAAGGCAACACATGTTTAGAAAACTACGCCTCCATCCACAGAGATTTTCTTGATTCAAACTCTGAGTTAGAGTCTAAGTTATCCTCTGTTTATAAGGAGACTAGTTCTGTAGAACAAGAAATAGTTCCTTGTACTCTAGAAGAAAATAAACTGCCCTCTTGCATTCCTAACAGAATGATTACTACCAAAGGGAGAACTACAGGTGTACCTATTTGTCCTGATTTTCTGGATATGTGTTTGCAAGCCAAGACTTCTCTTGAGCTTGAAAAATTAAACAAGGAAAAGATCTTGATCTCTCAAAAGACCAAAGCTCCAAACTCTATAAAACCATTTCAAGAAAAACTCACTTGGCAACAGAAGGGAAAATGGCTCAAACTTGACAAATTTGATGCTTCTGTGGCAGTGAATGCAAGGAAGGAAAGTCACAGAGGGAGAGTACATCCAAAGAGCTATCCAAGAGGAGATTTTGCTAAAACTCAACCTAGACTAGATAAAGTTTTATGTGAAAAGAAACCTAAGTCTAAAAAGGGTTGTTGTAAACAAAGCTTTGTACCCTCCTTTGATCAATTTAATGAAAAGTTTAAGAAATTTTATTCTTGAGTCTCTTATTGTAAATGCTTTGATCTCATGCATGCTCTTACCAACACTTTTCAAGGCCAACCTGTCTTATTTCTCACCCAAGCCCAAGAATGCCAAATTCAAGGGTGAGAAAGAACAATCTGGTACCTCTATGAAGGAGGATAAAACCAAAACCAAGGATGCTAAGGCATCCTTAAAGACTTCTAACAAAAAGGGACCCATTTTGAAATGGATACTTAAATCTTCTTAATCTGTTCGCAGAAGAAACAACATGTGCCCATTTGGTACCTAGACTTCGGGTGTTCAAGGCATATGACTGGCGACAGAGGGTTGCTCACCTCTTACAAAGAAAAACTTGGAGGTGGCTCTGTGACCTTTGGAGACAACAAGAAGGGGCAGATTAAAGACTATGGAGTCATTGCTAAAGGGGACATCGATGTCAACAGAGTGGCTTATGTGAATGGACTTATGCATAACCTACTAAGTGTTAGCCAACTCTGTGATAATGGACTCGATGTGATGTTTAAAAGACAATATTGTTCTCTGTTGAAAGAAGACACAACCACAGAGCTTCTGTGAGCCAAAAGAAAGGGTGATCTATACCTCATGGACTTCAAGTCAACCAACAAAGAAGAAAAGCTTTGTTTGGTATCAAGTAAGAATGAGGAGGCTTGGCTCTGGCATAACAGGTTCTGTCACTTAAACTTTCACACACTTGACAAACTTGTGAAGTTAGAATTGGTGAGTGGTCTACCAAGTATCAAGTTTGACAGAGATCATCTATGTTCTGCTTGTGAAATGGGCAAACTCAAAAGAGCTGCCCATAAGAGCAATTCAGGCATCTCCTGCACTAAACCTCTGCAGATGCTTCATATAGACCTCTATGGTCCTATATCTGTGCAGATCCTAGGTGGCAAGAAGTACATTCTTGTGTTTATAGATGAATACTCTAGATACACTTGGGTGGAATTTGTTCGAAAGAAATTTGATGTTCCTGTGGTACTAATCAATCTTCTAAAGAGAATACAAGTTCTTCATGATTGCAGGGTGCAAAGGATTCGAAGTGACAATGGTACTGAGATTAAGAACTCAACCATTGAGGCCTATCTTACAACATAGGGCATTTCACAGAACTTCTTAGCTGCGAGGACTCCACAACAAAATGGTGTTGTTGAACTCAAGAACAGAACACTAGTGGAAGCCGCAAGAACTATGCTCACTGCCTCAGGACTACTTATTTCTTTTTGGGCAGAAGCCATTTCAACTGCATGCTTTACTCAAAATAGATCACTAATAGTGAAGAGGCATGCAAAGACCCCATATCATTTACTTCACCAGAGGAAGCCAAACATCAAGTACTTTCATGTTTTTGGCTGCAGGTGTTTTGTGTTGAACGGTAGAGAGCAACTTGGGAAGTTTAGCCCAAAATCCAATGAGGCTAAATTTGTTGGATACTCATCTATCTCTAAAGCATATAGAGTCTTTGTGCGAAATTCCAAACATATACTTGAGAATATTAATGTTTCTTTTGATGACTTTTTTCAGATGACTTTTGAGCAAATTAGCTCAGGACTCAAGCTTCAGGATGAAGACTCTGGTATTTTATCAAGAACAAATGAACTTCATCATCTGTTTGAAGAGATGTTCAATGATGATGAACCCTCTGAAGGTGATCGCAGAGCCTCTGGAGCCGAGGCCTCTGAGGACTAAACAGGTACTTCTTTATCTGGTCCTAGCAATACTTCACCCTCTTCCACTACCTTTGTAGGTGCAAACGTCGAGGGGGAGCATTCAGAGGCTAACACTGAACAAGGCTCCATGCTCAACCAAGATCAAGATCATCTTCCCACTATCTTTGGAGGGTCAACACCAGAGGAAACTCAGAACTCTGAACAAGGCACCATAGAGATTTCTACATCAACTCAAAGTGCTCAATCGAGCCCTGTGGCAAGTACAAATGATCAACCTATTCCAACAGAGGTTGATCAACATCAAGAACAAGAACATGCTACTGAAATACAACTAGAAGGTTCAAATGATCACCTACCACGCATGACCTAGTGGACCAAGAGTCACCCACAAAGCCAAATCATTGGTGACCCTTTTGACAGAGTGAAGACTCGCTCTGCTACTGCAAATTTTTGTTTCTGTACAAATTTTGTAAGTATCATCGAACCCAAGAAAATCTCTGAAACTCTTGAAGACCCAAACTGGGTAGAATATATGCAAGAGGAGCTTCTGCAGTTTGAAAAAAATGAAGTATGGACCCTAGTGCCTCTGCCGAAAGGCAAAACTACAATAGGGACCAAATGGGTCTTCAGGAACAAGAAGGATGAAGATGGTGTGGTGATCAGGAACAAGGCAAGATTGGTGGCCAAAGGATATTGTCAAGAAGAGGGCATTGACTATGAAGAAACATTTGTCCTTGTGGCAAGGCTCGAGGCAATAAGGATATTCCTTGCCTTTGCAGTCCATAGAGGTTTTAAGGTCTACCAAATGGATGTAAAGTCAACCTTCTTAAATGGATAAATTCAAGAAGAAGTATACGTCCAACAACCACCAGGTTTTGAAAGCTCTAAGTACCCAAATCATGTGTACTTCTTAGACAAGGCTCTGTATGGACTGAAACAAGCCCCCAGAGCCTGGTATGATAGACTTTCAAACTTCCTTCTTGCCAATGGTTTCGAAAGAGGTACAACTGATACTACACTATTTTATAAGAAGAGAAAAGGTGAGATTCTACTTGTACAGATTTATGTTGATGACATTATTTTTGGGTCTACTAATGATTCTTATTGCAAAAAGTTTGAGACATTGATGAAGAGTGAGTTTGAGATGAGCATGATGGGAGAACTCACATTCTTCCTAGGATTGCAAGTCAAACAAACCACAAGGGCATTTTCTTAAATCAATCAAAATATGTCTCTGACATACTTGAAAAATATAAGCTCTCTGACTCTTTGTTAAGACACAGTCTCATTGGATTCAAGATCATCCAAACTGAAGATCGCAATCTGAAGCTAAAGACGGAACGTCGACTTTCGATATATAAGTCTATATCTATTTGTAATAAATGTCAATGTAATTGTATTAGTTTACTTAGATTTAATATCTAAGTTATAATATTGTAATAGTTAGATAAAGTTAACTTAGTTTTATTAGTTTCTAGTTTATATTAGAAATAATATCTAGATCTAATATCTAGATATTATGTTAGATAGTGTGTTAGACACACTTGGTAGATTTGGTATTGTGTCTCAATCTCTCTCCAGATCAGATCATAATCAACATATACAAACACACACAAAAAGGTGTAAATCAGAGAGAACTCAAACATAGCTTGAATCGATCAACCTTGTAACTCATTTGTTATAATCAATACAGGTTGGTAATCATATTGTGTTGTTATTCTATAAAACTTGATAGTATTGTTGGACCGACAATTGGTATCAGAGCCTGATTAAGATCAAAAATCAAGTTTTCTGGAAAAACAACTCTATGTTCTGTGTTCAAAATCCATTTGGAGATTTAAACTGTTTTAGGTGTTAAAATCGATCAGGTTGTGATCGATTTACATGCTAGATCGAGTTGTGTGTGATTAGTTTCAGTATTAAGCTTAAATCGAGTTCCAATTTGTGGATTTTGTGAGAAAACAGTCGAGTGGGTAAGTTCACTGTGCCATCAAATTATTTTCGAAAAAAGTGTGTTTTAGAGAGATCGAGTGATCACATTAAGTTCTAGAAGTGTTTCTAGACATATTGGTAGTGTTTTGGTATTGCTAAATCGTTTAAGGAACAGATTTTAGACGATTTTTAGAAGTTCAGTATGAACATACGCACAACAGAAGAAGAACACACGCAAAGTCCCACTTTGCGCGTCTCAAAGGAAACGCAAAGTAACACTTCTCGGGTCCTCAAGCAAACGCAAAGCAATACTTCTCGGGTCCTCAAGCAAACGCATACCTCAGTGTGCGCTTCCCACTAGACCCGCATACCTCAGTGTGCGCTTCCCACTAGACCCACATACCTCACTGTGCGCTCCTCACTAGACCCGCATACCTCAGTGTGCGCTTCCCACTAGACCCACATATCTCAACTGTGCGCTCCTCACTAGACCCGCATATCTCAACTGTGCGCTCCTCAATAGACCCGCATATCTCAACTGTGCGCTCCTCACTAGACCCGCATATCTCAACTTTGTGCTCCTCACTTAAAATCCATACTTAGAATTTTCTTCGAAATGACATCCAGAGAAGCTCTTGCAATAGGAACTGACACCAAGCCACCAATTCTCTTTAGAGGTGAATATGAACAGTGGAAGGATAGGTTCCTAAACTTCATCGAAAGACAGGATTTGGGTTATTTCATCAAACAATCCTTAGAAGAAGGCCCCATGGAAAAAAATATAGGGAACCAGCAGAAGGAACTGAAGAAGTAAGACATGCACTGACTTATGAAGAACTAACCGGTGATAATAAGTTAAGAGCAAAGGCAGACAGATTGGCCAAGTCATACATTCTACAAGGGATTCCGAATGAAATCTACATAAAGATTGACAGTTATAAGGCCTCCGGCAAACAAATGTGGGATCAACTCGAGAAAATGATGCTGGGTTCAAAGATAGGGAATCAGCTTAAAATCTCTAACTGCCTGCACAGTTTTGAAGAATTTAAAGGCAGAACTGGAGAAAATCTAGAAGGAACATATGATAGATTCGTGACCTTGCTAAACGAATTGAGCAAGAACAAGGTTAACAAATCTCAAATCGAACTGAATATCAAATTCCTGAGTATTCTACAACCAGAATGGAAAAGTTTTTCCAGACAGATGCGGCAGATAAAAGATTTGAATGAAATTCCACTTCAAGAGGTGTATGAAACCCTCCGTCAAAATGAAGAAGAGGTGGATGAAATTCTAGTTGAGAAAAGACAGAAAGGAAAGACAGATGAAGATACAGTCGCTCTTGTAGTCAAGAAGAAGAACAAGACGATTGTATATGAATCAGAAGAAGATGAAGCTTATGCAAACTCTGACATGGATGAAAATGAACAAATGAAGAAAGCAATGTTGTTTCTGACGAATGCGTTTCAAAAAAAGTTCTACAGGAATCCAACATCAAACAGTCAGAGGTACTCTTCTGGACCCAACAACTACGCTCATAAGGAAAGGGTTGAAGGTAGTAGGTTTGAAGGGAAAAAGTTTGAAGGAAAGAGATTAGATGAGAAGAAAACGGAAGAGAAAAGGTACCAGTCTGAAGGAAAGAGGATAGAGGAGAAGAAACCCGAAGAAAGAAAGTACAAGGATGAAGGATCAAGTCAGCCAGGTCCACCGATGTGCTACAACTGTGGCAAAACAGGTCACTTTGCCAAGGATTTCCGAAGATCAAAGGTCAGAAACTCCGATTACTACAAGACCAAGATGCTTATTGCAAAGCAACAGGAGGCAGGCAAGGCACTGATGGCTGAGGATGAATACTGGCTTGATCACTCAGATGAAGAAGAAGAAGATGAAGATAAAGATGAAGTCGTCAATATGTGCTTGATGGGCAAGATGGAATCAGATGCTGAAGCTGATTCAGAAAATGAAGAAGAGGAGGTATGTGATTTATCGTATAAAGATTTCATGAATAAAATGCAAACCATGAGTTTAAAACAAGAAGAGTTAGAATCTAATCTTAAGCGAGAAAATGGTGTTATTATTAACAAGAACCAATTGATACAAAAACTTAGCAATGAAATTGCTGAGAAGAAAGTATTAGTTGAGGTTTTACATACAAACGTTAACACCGACGCAAAAGAACAGACTATAATTCTAAAAGAGAATTCTGAACTCAAGTCAAAACTGAGAAATAGTGAGCTTGACCTATATAAGCTGACTAAAATGCATTCTTCATGTACTAAAGAAAACAAGTCTTTAATTGCAAAACTAGATGCTTTGGAAAAGAAATTGTACTTATTAGGTCAAAGTGAGCAAACCATTCATCTTAACAAACCGAAAAAGAATAAAGAAAATTGGGGAATCGGTTATGTGAAACCTCATTGCCTTAAAAAGGGTATAAGAGAAGTGCCTGCACTTTATGATTATACCTCTATGCTAGTTTCTCACCGAATCTCTTCACTTAAAGTTTTTAATACTAAACTATCAAAGGAGGATGAAGCAAATGAAATTGAAAAACGGAAAAAGTCATCTAAAGTCCACCTTCCATTTTATTATGCGAAGTTGAATAATAGTTATGACTATCCAAATAATGAAAAGAAATCTCTTTTAACTGACTACTTTCAAAGTTATTCTGTAAAATAGATGGAGGCAAAGCCTGTTATAGGTAAATTATATGTCCCTTCTCTCGTGTTAGAAAGTAAAATTTCTGAACTCGAGAACTCTTTATCAGATGAAAGACTTTTGATTGAGATTCAACAAAAAGTTTTTTCAACCGTTATGAAAAATGTTGTTTTTACAAAAGCTTCTAAATCTGATGACATGTTTGGTTCATCAAACGAAGGGTTTGATTTTCTTAATTCTGACGGTGGTTTGGATGGTTGTTTTGAACAATTTGATTTTAATGATAAACTTTCAAACCATTCATCTTTTGTTGTGAAATCTTTGGGAAAAACCAGTATGCCTGTTAACAGTGTAAAATCAACGAAAGTTGATAAGTCAGTCTCTGTGAAAGCCAAAAATGCTAAACGTAAGAAAATATCTCAGCATTCACAGAAACCGATCACTACTGGTAAGCCAAAGAAGGTTCATTCATTTGTTGCTCAGAAGTCTAACTCACCAGTTACACATGTTTCAGATCTGCGTAAGCAAAGGCCAGAAGTAAATTCTCAATGGCAACCCAAACGGAAGCTTGACAAAACTGTTTTATCGTTTAGTAATGTTAATTGTAATAAGACTTCGCTTAGTAAAGATGTCCTAATTGCTGATATTGCTCTTTTGAACTAAAAACTTGCTGTTTCTCGTAAACAATATTCAATGAAACAATTATTTCATTTATCTTTATCTGCAGGAAAGTCCTCTATCTATGATAAACATGTTTCTATCACTTGTCAAGATTCTAGAGATTGGTTTGGAAATTACCATGTGCATTCATCTCATATTAATTCTTCTCATACATTTCAAAAGAAAAGAGAAACCAATTTGAAATGGTTACCAAAATCTTGTGCTAACACAGCAGGACCCAAATTCCAATGGGTACCTAAAGCTAAACCTGTGTTGCAGGCACACAAAGCTTAGAGAGAAAGCGACTTCTGATTATGTACAGATCAGGGCTCGTTTTTCAATGTCAAAATAGGTTTTTGGATAATGCAGTTCAAAACCCGAACATCAAAGTCAAAATAGGCTTTTGAACAAATCAGTTCAAGACCCGCACTTCGATAATCAAAGTGAAAATTCCAAAGTTGTCGTATAAATATCTAAATTTTCAATTTCTCTTATGCAGACTAGTCATACATGGTTCTTGGACAGCGGATGTTCCAAGCACATGACAGGGCAAAAAGAGATATTGTCCAATTTCAAAGACAAATTTTGTGGAACAGTAAGATTTGGCAACGACCAGTTTTCTCCAATCATGGGATACGGTGATGTACAACATGACAATGTCACGATCAAGAAAGTGAGGTATGTAGAAGGCATAAGACACAACTTGTTCAGCATAGGCCAGTTTTGTGACAAAGACCTAGAGGTCAACTTCAAAGACAAAAGATGTTCAGTTCGCAATGAAGAAGGCGAAGAACTCTTGGTCGGTAAACGAGAATCAGACCTCTACACAATCAATCTGTCAAATGTCCAGGATGACAAGCAAGTGTGTCTACTATCGAAAGCTTCGATGCAACAAAGTTGGTTATGGCATCGACGTCTTTCTTACCTCAACTTTCGGTACATCAACAATCTGGTCAGTGGAAAGCTCGTCAAAGGACTTCCAGAGCTCAAATACGAAAGAGAACATCTATGTGCAGCCTGTGAAAAGGGCAAGATGAAGAGGGCACCTCATAAACCTAAGCCTGAGCCAAGTACAAGCGCTCCGTTAGAGTTGTTGCATATGGATCTATGCGGTCCGATGCGAACTCAGAGTCTAGGCGGAAAGAAGTACATACTTGTTATCGTGGACGATTATTCACGATACACATGGGTCAAGTTTCTACGTTCAAAGGATGAGACACCAGATGTCATCATTACATTCCTAAAGACGACCCAGGTGAATCTGCAGAAATCGGTCAAGTTTCTAAGAACAGACAACGACACAGAGTTCAAGAACAACAAAGTTGAAGAATATCTCGCATCTGTCGGGATTTCACATCAGTACTCTGCTGCTCGAATGCCTCAACAAAATGGAGTGGTTGAAAGATGAAATCGAACGCTAGTCGAGGCTGCTCGTACTATGCTAAGTCATTCGGACTTACCTCTATTTTTGTGGGAAGAAGCTGTTTCGACCGCGTGCTACACACAGAATCGATCCATGGTACATCGAAGGTTCAAGAAGACTCCTTATGCGTTAATCAACAACCGCACACCGACAATCAAATATTTCCATATATTTGGATGTAAGTGTTTCGTGCTAAACGATAGGGAGAATCTTAACAAGTTCAGCGCTAAGGCGGATGAAGGGATCTTCATTGGATATTCCTCGACATCAACTGCATTCCGAGTTTATCTGAAGAAGTCAAGAACGGTGATTGAAAGCATCAATGTCACCTTTGATGAAGAAATGGCTTCCGAACAACAACGTTGAGAATCTTAACAAGTTCAGCGCTAAGGCGGATGAAGGGATCTTCATTGGATATTCTTCGACATCAACTGCATTCCGAGTTTATCTGAAGAAGTCAAGAATGGTGATTGAAAGCATCAATGTCACCTTTGATGAAGAAATGGCTTCCGAACAACAACGTTCAGAACCCGTTATAACCGGAGTACTAAAAAAATAAAAAATAAAAATAAAATAAAATTTGTGCATGTACCTTTTAATGTCAATTTTTTTTAATGCAAGATTTTAGGGGGAGCTCTTCAAGTCAAAAGGGAGTACGGATATGACTTCTGATTATTTATGATCAGAACTCGTACTTTACAAAGTTTTACTACTTTTTGTCTTTTCATTTTAAGTGAATAAATTTTACTTTGACTTAACATAAGACTTTTGCAGAATTTTTGAGAGAAGCTTACAAGTTCATATGTTTATGACTTAAAGCTTAGCTTCATGAGATGGAAGATCGTACGTAAAGGTATAATTCTATATCTTCATCTCATATATGGTTGAAAAAAAAGGACAACTTTCAATCATAGAAAACATTGTTTTTAATGTTCAAACCACTTCCCGATTTTTCAACAGATTTTATATTTTGGGAGTGTAATTTAAATGTTTTCATGATCTAAATTGTGCTTTAACTGAAATAGTTAAACCAATATGAGCATCACATGCATCATAGGAAAACAAAGAATCATTGTGCTAGGAATTAACACAACTTCTATGGAATCACCTTAACCAGTGATTTCTACCCACGAAGTTAATCCTTAGTGATTGAGTGTGCAAGCGAAAAGAAATGAGTGTGATTAGAGAAAGCAAAAAGTTTAAAAGAAAGAGCGTGTGAGAACAGAGTTAAAAGAATATCACAACTCTGCACCAACTTTTTCTGAGCCGGGTAGCCACATTACTAGTGTTTCACAATTCTTTGGTGAACATTATTGAAACAGGCAACTAACCCATGCCAACTCTTGATCAAACCTCACTATCTACTCATTTTCTTCTCAACAAGAAAGTGTTTCACATTTTCTATGGGGAAGCAGCACATATGCTATCTGATTTTCATTTGGAAAATCTGGATATTGAAAAGAAGGAAGTCTGCCCCACCTTCGCACTTCACTCATGCACATTGAGTCTGTGTTTAACTTACTGTTGTCTCAGTGGTTTACACAATTTTGAGCCTAATAAGCAATCATCTGTGCTTAATTCTTTCTATCACAAGCACGAACACACAAGGAATTAGTTTCTTTGTCATGATGTTTATAGAAATTACCTTTGTGGTGTTTCGATGATTAAATGGAAGCCCTGGGGGAGTCAACATCAAACAGCTCCTTTCCAATGTGTATTCGTTACACACAGTGACTTAGTGTTACTGACAGGCATGTTAACTGATTCATTAGTTGATTCAGGTGTTACACGACTAATTTGTCTGGATTTGCAAAGATCTGGATGAATATCATATGAATTGACGAATCAGGGGCTCAAACCAAAAGATAGACATTTCTTACAAAAAGTTTTGATGAAGTCGTTGCACTTAACATCAAAAAGGGGGAGAATGACTACACAAGAAATGGCAAAGATCACATGTTTCAAGAATCACATCCACTCTTCAAAAGGAGGAGATTGTTAGATTGAAGACATGTTGATTTCAGAGCTAGAGAAAGAGATTGCATCTTCTGAGCTGAAGAAGAAGACTGAATTGCTAAAATCATTTTTATAATGATCTTGATCCAAAGGGGGAGATTGTTAAGACACAGTCTCATTGGATTCAAGATCATCCAAACTGAAGATCGCAATCTGAAGCTAAAGCCGGAACGTCGACTCTCGATATATAAGTCTATGTCTATTTGTAATAAATGTCAATGTAATTGTATTAGTTTACTTAGATTTAATATCTAAGTTATAATATTGTAATAGTTAGATAAAGTTAACTTAGTTAGTTTTATTAGTTTCTAGTTTATATTAGAAATAATATCTAGATCTAATATCTAGATATTATGTTAGATAGTGTGTTAGACACACTTGGTAGATTTGGTATTGTGTCTCAATCTCTCTCCAGATCAGATCATAATCGACATATACAAACACACACAAAAAGGTGTAAATCAGAGAGAACTCAAACATAGCTTGAATCGATCAACCTTGTAACTCATTTGTTATAATCAATACAGGTTGGTAATCATATTGTGTTGTTATTCTATAAAACTTGATAGTATTGTTGGACCGACATTCTTCACCAATGAAGACCCCTATGGCCACTGGACCTAAGCTCTATGCAGATCCAGAGGGCAAATCTGTGGAGTGTAAGCTCTATAGAGGGATGATTGGGTCTCTGTTGTACCTAACTGCAAGATGGCCTGATATAATGTTTGCAACATGCCTCTGTGCAAGATATCAATCTAACCCCAAAGAATCTCATCTTTATGCTGTTAAGAGGATATTTAGATACCTAAAAGGCACCAAAAGTCTTGGCCTTTGGTATCCAAAGAACTCTGGATTTGATCTTGTGGCTTATACAGATTCAGATTATGGAGGATGCAAACTCGACATAAAGAGTACCTCTGGGAGTTGTCAATTTCTTGGAGGTAAATTAGTCAGTTGGACTTCTAAGAAACAAAACTGTGTATCAATTTCTATGACAGAAGCAGAATATGTTGTTCCCGCTAGTTGTTGTTCACAAGTTCTGTGGATGAGAACCCAACTAAGAGACTATGGTTTTGACATTGACAAAATACCCATCCTCTGTGATTCCAAAAGTGCCATTGCGATCTCTGCCAATCCTGTTCAACACTCTAAAACCAAACACATCGATATCAGGTATCACTTTCTAAAACATCATGTCGAGCATGGCACTATCAAGATGTACTTTGTATCCACTGATTACCAGCTTGCTGACCTCTTCACAAAGGCATTAGATGAGAAAATATTCATTTTTCTTGTTGGCAAGCTTGGTATGCTTAACATGAGTTGATCCACATAGCCTCTGTACCTTGGCACAGAGCTTCTGTCATATATAATTTCATTTATGCTTGTATAGTTCTTTTATGTTTGTTAAGTTGTCTTTCAAATTCATTCTTTTCGTATTGAGTTCACTTGATTCTATGACTTGCACAAAGTTTATCATTTATGATCCAAGCATAGATCAAGGGGGAGCAGAAGGAGGCTGTCAAGAAGGACCTTGATGATTCAAGGGGGAGCAGAAATTATATATGCTTTTCAATTTGTTCTTGCAGAATAAGATAAGTTCCTTGTACACATCAAAGGACAAAACACTTTTCTTGGACACCAATTTCCAGATATGTCCGAATTTTTCCTTCAAAACTTATCAAAACTTTGGGTGGTCAAAACTCTCAAATGTCTTTCCTCATTTAGAAATTTTTGGTCTAAGAGCCTCTGTGACCATTCACAGAGCCTCTATACCTCAAAAGGACAACTCTTGACCTCTGAGTTCTAATTTGAATGACAAACTCGATCACTTATTTGTTCCCAAACTTCTTTGGTGAGTAAAGATGTTGTCTCTTGTGCAAGCAACCAATCCCTAACCACATAAGCTCTTATCCACAGAGCCTCTGTCATTTTCAATACTTATGAAACTTATCAAGGTTATGGGGTGCGGGTTAGTTATGAGAATAACAGTTAAATGGGTATAGCATATGCCACGCGCGTGAGGATAATGGGAGGCATACACACTCGATCGTGCACCGTCCTTACTGACATGGAAAAATTTGATTGGGTCGTATTTGTACCGTCGTTTTTCCAAACGGCTCACTATGCGTAGGTACTAATTACGGATTTCAAATTTTTTTATTTTACCGCTTATAATTCTTACCCCCCGTCTCAGTATAAATACCATTCTCTTTCATTTTACCCATTCTTTACCTGTAATTTTACTCTCAAGAACTCAAATGCAAGAAAAAGCAAGAACTTCTTTTTTCTACTCCTTCTTTCTACAAATGGCATCCCATTTTTGCTTCATCCAAGAACCCTGAAGGTTTGAATGCTTCTAACCAATCCCTGCACTTTGTTGCTGAAAAGGATGATTCCTAGTCCATTGGCCAAGAACAACCTCTCACAAACAGAATGCTCTCCTTCACACACCATGACTACCATCTAAAATCACAAAACTTGAAACCGAACAACCACTATGTGGTTTTGGACCCAAAAGGTTTCCTTGTTGATGCCGAACCGTTAAACAAAATCTGTAAAAACCACTTTCTTTCAAAAGCCTTAACCCTAAAAAGAACAGATATCCTTGAATCTTACATTCAACAATTTTGGCTAATTGCAAGACATGAAAAAGTGGACAAGTATGGATATTGTGTCATGGGATATGCAACCCATCCCTCAACTGCCAAGATTCTGGACTTAGGCATCAATAGAAGAAGGGTCTCAGAAGTTTTCGGACTCCCAACCAAAGACCAACTAAACCTAGTGAAGTTCTCAGAGGAACCAACAGACTATGAGATTCTAGAATTCCTCAGATTCATAGGCTATGCAGCATCAATTGCCAAGAGAACTGAATTCAGACGTCAGAACCTTCCACCTCTGTGGTGTTGGATCATAAATTGTATTCAAGATTAAAGTTAAAGTTAAGGGTTTAAATGGCAATTGTATTAAAGTTAATTAGAGGGTCTAATTAGTATTTAGTTGAAAGTCATTTGTAAATGAGCCTAAGCCCAATAGGCTTATACGCCTAAGTATTTATAGTTTTGGTTAATTAGTTTTTAGGGTTAACTCTGATAAATCTCATAATTATTCATAGAGAGGTAGCCTACGTTTTCTCTGTAATCCTACATTCAAGGTATCAAGAACACACAAGGTTTTCATTGATTATTCAAGGGATTGGTATGTTATTCTGATCTTATTATCTCTTGATATTTATTGTGTGGTGTGTTTGTTTATCAACTATATTAAACTGGGTTTAACAAGTGGTATCAGAGCCAAAGAATCAAGTTTTTGGATTAAAAACACTATTCATCGATATTCAACTGTGTAAAAATCGATTCTTTGATTTAGTGTGTTATTATGCATAAAATCGATTTGATTAGGTGCGTGTTAAGATATTGAATGTTATCTGATAGTATAATTGCGATTTAATTCACTAATCGTTTGGATTTTTGATGATTTGTTTAATCTGGGTTCGATGAGTTCTTGATAATATCGACCACTGTCTTATTCAAAATTGAAGCTTGAAAGTTGATTTTGATCATTAATTTTGATTGCATTCTGATCGATATATGTTTAGGATTGCAAAAGTCTGATTTATTGCATTGAATTTGAATTCTCGAGTGTTTTCTGGGTTGATTATTATTTTCTGGATCGTGCTTCAAAGAACACACCGGTCGTTATTCAATTACATTTGTCCGGTCGACGGATACCGGTCGCAAATACCGGTCATTACATTTGTCCGGTCGACCGAATCACATCGGTCGAAAACGCAACACCGGTCGACCATCTCATTACCGGTCGATACTATTCCTTACCGGTCGACACTATACAACCCGGTCGGTCGAAAAAGCATAAAATTCCCGGTTTCTACAGTACCCGATCGCTACAGTAACCCGGTCACTACAGTACCCCCGTTCGCTACAGTACCCAGTTGCTACAGTACCCCCGGTCGAATTTTTTTTTCTTTTTTCGCCAGTTTTTCTGTGATTAATTTCTTTGAGATTAATACTGTTTGAGATATCTGACTTTTGCGCCAGACTTACTGTGTTTGATCTATTTGAGTTTCATATTGTTTGAGAATTCTGCATTTAATTATTTTTGGAAATTTATTTTTCTGAAAAAATTTTAGTGTAGTTTTTATCCGATACTTGATTCTAATGATCTCATCTAGTTGATTCTCTTGGTACAGATAAGTTTGCTTTCTAACCATACAGCTAAAGATGTCTGAAGGTTATAGCTATGATTTTGACAAGATGACTCTTTCTGAAGCAAAAGCAAATGTTAAACGTCTTGTTGGACAGTTGTCAAGGTATTCAAGCATGGACGTTGATTGTGAAAAAGAGAACAAAAAGCTCAAATCCGAGATATTACCTCTTAAAGCTGAGAACAAGGATTTAAAGATTCAGAACTCATCTCTTCTTACTCAGATCAATGTTTTAAAAGAAAATTCAAAAGATTCAGAGAAATATTTTGTTTGCTCAGAATGCATTAATAATTCTAAAATTAATTATGCAGGAATTATTGAGTCGAAAGAGAAAGAGATCTTAAATCTTCAAGCAAAGCTGAAAAGATCTGAAAGCCTTAATTCAAGCTCTACATAGTCAAAGAAGGAGTTAATGCAAAAAGATCTTGATGAGCTTAGAAGGAGAGCAAACATTGCTAGAGAAACATCTGAAGGGCTTAGAAAGACAAATTCTCAAGTCTTTGCGGAAAGAGATAAACTGAAAGATCAAGTCTTTAGTCTTGAGGTTGAGATTAATATGTTGAAAGAAAAGGCAACCCAAGACAGAGACAACATAAAAGTCCAAGATGAGATGTTGAAGATTGAGAAAGAGAGAAAAGAATTTGCTAAGAAATTCTCTGATTTCTCCAGAAAAGCCTTTGAAGAGAAGAAATCGTTAGAGCTTAAATGTGTTAAGCTTTCTCAACAAGTTTCAGATTTTGAGAAGGTTATCATTCTTGAGAGAGACAAGGCTGAGAAAGAAAAGAAGAAAGCTGAGCAGAAGGAAGTCAATAAAGACTTTTATAAAGAAAAGAAAGATCTAGAGACTGAGATAGCTAAGCTGACAAGAAAGTTATCTGAGTTGTCAATAAACATCTTGAAGGAGAAGAACGCAAAATCTGAGTTGCATAAGAAGTTTGATCTGATTGCAAAGGAAAGAAACAGTTTGTCGTCAAAGATAAAGGAACTTGAAGAGATCGTATTCAACGTGAAGCTGACTGAGCACAAGACGCCAGAGTCAATAGCTCAATCACCGAGAGATGATCTAATTGCATTCGAATGCTCATTCAATTCAGCAGCAAGTTCAAGCTTTACTAATGTTTCTAATAATCCTTTATTTGATGTAATTGATGATCATACTTCTGAACATAAAGATCAGATTTGTCCTTCTAACCTTTTCTATGACAAAGATGTTGATGGTCCAGGTAACTTCAAGAAGAACAAGTATCGGAAGAAAAGATTCTGGAGAAGGGAAGAAGATGAAAATAGAGGAAATTGGATCTGGAGAGTTAAAGGATCTCTAGAGGAAAAGAAGAAAGAAGAATCATTTGTGCATACATCAAATGCTAAAAGGAACAATACTCTGAAAGGTAAAACTTTTGGCAAACCTGATCTGGTTTACACTATCAATCAACTGATCAGGTTAGCACAAAAGAAAATCAGTTGTTCCTACTGTGGCACAAATGATTTTGTAAGAAAAGATTTTGTAAATAACTGGTATGGTTCTTATTTCATATCTCCCATTAGAACTGCAACTAACCCATTAGGACCCAAATACCAGTGGGTACCAAAAGCTAAATCTGTGTTGCAGTCACCCAAGGTTTAAGGGGGAGAAAGAACAATGACTTCTAAGTACAACAGCTTAGGACTCGGTCTTCAATGACAAGAATGTTGACTTCTAGACAATACAGTCTAGGACTCGAACTTCAATCTCAAAGAGTTTGACTTCTGAATTTACTTTAATCCTAGTAATTCAGAACTTTGTTTCATGATTAAGGATTATGCACATATTAAGGGGGAGCTTAATATTTCTATTGATATATTTTTTTTTATTTAACTGACTTTTTACTGGTATCAAGGGGGAGGATATCTGAGTTTTGTCAATGATACATCATTGAAAATATTCATTCCATGGGGAGTTAAGGATTCTGATTTACAGGTATATCTTTCTAATCCTTACACTCTATCACTTGTTGAAAGAAGAACAACTTTCACTTGTGAAAAATAGTTTCTTAAATGTTCAAACCACTTCCTATTCTTCAAAGATTTTCATGAATTGTGAAGTGTGATTTTAAATGATTTTTAGAAGCTTAATTGTCAAAGAGCTTAAATGCCAAACCCTTTTAGTTTGAGAGGGAGAATTGCATTGTCAAACATCTTATGTTTTGACTTCTCTCCAAATTTTCATTCTTCATGTGTAACTTTGTGCTTACATGTACAAAAGACTGTTGAACAGCACGTTCTTTTAGGAAAACATAGGGGATTCAGTGTGCGAGCTTAACAGAACTTCCATGGATTCATGATAACCAGTGTTTCCTACCCAGGAAGTATTCCCTGAGTGATTCATGGGAGAGGGGTCAAAAGAATTGAGTGATGGTGTGTGAAGAGGTAAATGGAAAAGAGAGATTGGTTAGAAGTGAGATTTAAAAGATTAAAAGAAAGAGGGTGAGAGAACAGAGTAAAAGAATATCAAACTCTGCACCAAACTTCTTTCTGAGTCGGGCAGCCACATAATCTGATTGGTTCACATTCTTTGGTGACCATCATTGAAATAGCAACTAGCCCATGCCATCTCTTGCATAGAACCCCACTAGCTACTCATTCTTTTCTCAAAAAGAGAATGTTTCACATTTTCTTGGGACGCAGTACATAAGCTATTGGTTCTTCATTTGGAAGATACTAATATTGAAAAAGAAGGAAAGTTGCCCCACCTTCGAACCCTTTCTCATGCATATTGAGTCTTTGTATAATTTGTTGCTGTCTCAACAAGTTTACATACTTTGAGCCTATATTGAAAAGCAATCATCCGTGATTAATTCTTTCATACACATGCACAAGCACACAGAAATTTGTTTTCTGTCAGAACGTTCATAGATAACCATGTGTTATTCGATGATTGAATGGAAGTCCTGGGGAGCCAACTTCAAACCAGCTCCTTATATAGTAACTTTGTGTTACTCAATGACTTTGTGTCATTGACAGGCATTCTAACTGAGTCATTTGTTGATTCAGGGTTACCATTTTTTATTACTTGAATCTGAAAAGATTGAAATAATCACTCTTTCCATTTGGAGAGACTGCTCTTATTTCACACAGGGCTCGTTACATGAAGACAGTGCTTATTTACTGATTTTCCATAAAGGGGGAGATTGTTTTACTATGTTTTGATGATGCTGATTCTCACCACTCATCAAAAATGGGGAGAATATACAAAGGGGGAGAATATAATATGAAGACTGCTGAAGATTTCAAAGAATTCAAAGTGTCTGAACTTAATTGATTTATCAAAAGTCTGATTGAAGATGATCGTCAGAAGGACACTTCAAGTAAGAGAAAGTTGAAGACTGTGTAAAGCTACAAGATTTGAAGCTGTCAAAGTCATATCTACTACAGTTTTCAAGAAAAGTGAAGACCCGAAGACTATTGCCAATTTTTTTTTAATCTTGAATGCAAAAGGGGAGATTGTTGGATCATAAATTGTATTCAAGATTAAAGTTAAAGTTAAGGGTTTAAATGGCAATTGTATTAAAGTTAATTAGAGGGTCTAATTAGTATTTAGTTGAAAGTCATTTGTAAATGGGCCCAAGCCCAATAGGCTTATACGCCTAAGTATTTATAGTTTTGGTTAATTAGTTTTTAGGGTTAACTCTGATAAATCTCATAATTATTCATAGAGAGGTAGCCTACGTTTTCTCTGTAATCCTACATTCAAAGTATCAAGAACACACAAGGTTTTCATTGATTATTCAAGGGATTGGTATGTTATTCTGATCTTATTATCTCTTGATATTTATTGTGTGGTGTGTTTGTTTATCAACTAGATTAAATTGGGTTTAACATGTGGAACGTTCTCTTCTCAATCTTGAACAGAACCTTGACCTGTAAAGTTGGGAGCCCAGACCAATCAAGTCATACCATACTTGTTATTATGTATGGTATGTACTATGACCTTCCATTATACTATGTCGGGCTTATATTCAGAGAGATTAGGAATGTGGTGATTACAAAGCAAGAGGACCAAACACGAGGCACAAAGCCCAAGAATCTGGTGTTCAACAGCTTTTTCGCGGTTCTTCTGGGAGATAACCTGATTGGTGAAGGGACACTTTCTGCAGAGGGTAAACTCATTAAGGTATATGACATGAAGTCCCACAGGCCAACCACACTGAAGACCGGGTACCCAGGGGCAAGGCCTCTGCCAGCTCGCATCCTTTCCTATTTGGGTAGTGAAGAGGGTACTAGGACTTACATTCGTGGGCACATGACTCCTGCACCGATTCTTGTAACCCCCTCCCCCCCACGTGTAGGATTGCAAGTGGGTGAGATTGCGATTTACCTTAGGAATGAGAGCATAGAGGGAGTTGAGGAGAATGTGGTTGCAGAGGCACATGTGAGAACTGAGAGAGTAGAGCTCGAGAGTGGGGTGGGGAGTGATCAACCCAAGCAGAAAAAGAAAAAGAAAACCTAAAAGAGGGTTGTTGAGGAAGAGGCCCCAAAAAAAGTAGGAGTGGCAGAGGCTTCTAAGCCTAAGAAGATGAAGTCCAAGAAGGACAAGGTAAAGGCAGTCTCAGAGGCTGCAGTGGTGGAAATGGCAGAGGCAGCCAAACCTCTGAAGGAGAAAAAAAAAGAAAGAAAATGCTACAGAGGCCACCACTGCAGAGCCCCCAAAGAAGGCCACGAAAAGAAGATTGGTCAAGTTAGCTGAAACAGAACAACAAGAAGACTTGACCAAAGCTCTTGACGAGGAGATATGGGAAGAACTTGCAGAGGTAGAGGAGGAACCTCTGCAGAGGAGAAGGAGAAAGGCACTAATCTCTGACAGCCCTACTGAAAGACCCAACAGTCCTCTGAAGGTGGCCACAGAGATAGCCAAAGAAATAGCCAAGCTATACTCTGTGGACCTTGGTGAGATTGTCGAGATGGGAATGGAAGATGTCACAGGCCTTCCTAGTTCTGATGAAGACAAAGAGAAGAGGGTAAAAGAAAAATCGATGGATGGGAAAGGAGAAAAAGATGCCTTTGGCACACCACCTAGCCCACCTCCCAGTGCAAGCCACATCTCTACCCCTGTAGTTCTAGTGCAGAGGGGTATTGAACAAGGATAACACAGTCCGATCCTGAACCAACCTAGCCGGACAAAGGATATTCCTTTATCCTCTGTGCCAATAATAGTCGGGGAAGCCAAATCCACTCCATCCTCCCAAAAGAATGGTAGTGTAGAAATAAGTGTCCAGTTGCCCCAGGACACACTTCTCATCCCTGTAGAGGCATTTGTTGCCTCTGCTCCACCTGAGAGCAAATCCAAAACCATTCCAGAGATGGTTGTGAGCATACAAGACAACTCTGTGGATCTAGAACATCTACAGAGTTCATTCCTTAAGGATCTTGGGAGAGACTCTGAATCCTCCCCCAAGAGACTAATAGACAGAAAGGAGGAGTTTAAAGCCTTTGCTTTAAACTTTTGTCACAAAGGAGGAGTTTAAAGCCTTTGCTGACTCTGTGATCCAAAAACTGGATGAGTTGAAAAGCTCTATCCCTGCTGCTCCCCAACAACAAAATCCAAATAATGTCGCAGAGGCTCTGCGAGCTAACACAGAAGCTCTGCAAGCACTTCAACGTATTTCCGAACAACACTCTGCTGACATCAAGAAGTTACTGGATGCGTCAGTCTCGAATGCAACAAAGGATGACTTCAAAGCATGTGCCACATCCATAAACATCCAGACTGACGCCATCAAAAATCTTGGTGACATTGTGATGGAAGAAATGGGCAAGTTCGCGCAGAAGTTACAACCTTTGGGGTGGACGATCTTTCAAAGATAAAGGTGGAGATTAAGGACATGACTCGCAGTGTCATGGTCCCAATCCAAGCTCCAGCCTCATCTTCTGCACCACAACCACCCCCCTCTACGAAAAATATCAAAGCCCTGGCAACAAAGGAAGATCTTCAAGCTATGGGTCGAATGCTTCTGAAGGACTTAAATCTGCTTGGCTCTGACATTTCAAAAGAATGCAAATCCGTTGCCGAAGAGCTGAAGAAGACTGTGGCCACATTAAAGTTCAAATCCGACTATGAGGTCAACAAGCTCTCCTTAGCCGCAGAGGACGTGATGACAAAGATTACTCGTCATACAAAGACTAATCTATGCAAGCGAAAGAGGAGGAATGAACCTGCTTCTTGCCAAACAGAGACAGAGAGCATAAGAGGGCCAGACATGACGACCAGGATCCTGATGCCTCTGGCCCTAGCCATCATGAGGGGAAGAAGGCTACGAAAACCACAACTTCTACACCTATAGCCGCTACTCCTCTTCAAGTCGTACCCATACAAACCAGAACCTCAGAGGCTCACAAAACTCAAAGATACAAATCTTGTGACTCTAAGGGAATGAACAAGGAAGTTGGAGTAACAACAATTGCCATATCTTAATCAATCATCTCAGCAGAACCACAGAAGGCAAGGGTCAGTGTTGTCTCTAAAGAGATAGCTAAAGGACTTGCCAAATTTGTTGAACCTTCAAGTCCTGAACTAATGCCCACTGCATCCATTATTAAAGTACAATACTCAAGCCTTGATCCAGTAAATGCCATAGAAGAAGCCATAGTGATCCATTCGCAGAGCATGTCAAAGATACCTTATGTGCCAAAAGGACAAAAGACACTTTATGTAGCTGGTACCTCTGAACAAAAAGTCAAGGAGGATAGAGTGAAACAAATTCTTCAATCGATGGCCACTATGAGGATCCCAATCCCAAGGCCACCACCGAAAGAACTGAAATTTGATGAAAATATTCACACTTACCTCTACAGCGCAGAACCAGAGGTTGTATTCATTGCACCAAGCATGCATCCTCTGATAAGAGAAGATGTCAAAAGAAGGTTCGAGGAAATAGCTCAAGACAAATCCAAGGTATTTTCTACAGAAGACATCAAATGCATAATGAAAATCACTCTGCACTCCTTCGCAAACAAAACCATAATGTATGATAAATATTTGGTTGAGAGAAAAGATGGGCTGTAGTATACCTTCACAGATGCAGATCTGAAGAACCTCTGCACCTATGATCTTCCACAACTACATGCATTTACAGAGCAACGATTGGAAAAGAGGAAGGAATGCATGATTGCAAATGGCAGGATCAAGGAGGTCATGCGCGAACATGTCAGATATCATAGCAAAATGGACTTCGAGGTGTTCTTATGCAAAACGGTAGAGTGATCGCATATGCGTCACGTCAATTAAAGCCTTATGAGGTCAATTATCCGACTCACGATCTCGAATTGGCTGCGGTTATCTTCGCACTTAAAATTTGGCCATGCAGCTCGGGGTTGAAAAGTTATCGATCACTAAACCAGATGACAAATTCCCTGGAATCGATGAAATACCGTCAAACTCACTGATCACAGAGCCTGAATTAGGATTTATCTACTGAGACGATGATGGATGCAAGAAGATTTTCAAGCCCACTCAAAGTCACAAATACTCGAGTAACACTCTGTTGAAGATCAAGTACACGATTCTAAGAAAAAGGGGATCTAAGGCTGTGCAAGAGGGACCTGCAGAGAAGATGATTGATGCTCAGATAAAGTATAGGGAACTCATTTTATCGATGAAGAAGACCTTAGCCGAAAGCTTTACCAATCAGATAAACGATTTCCCTCAGTAATCCTTGAAATAGTTTAGATATTCATTCAATGTAACTTAAAGCTTATGTACTTGCCTTCTGGCATTTCCTTTTTGAATGAAAAAATAGTCTTCAGAGGTTGAGTTCCTTTCACCTCTTAGCTCTCTAACTTAGCCATACACTCTACTTTCAATTTTTTATTTTTCAATACTTAGGGGGAGATTGTTAGCACTAAATCAATGTATAGAAGTATTGAAAAATAGGCTAAGTATAGAAGCGTCAGAAGACTGCTCAAAAACATCAAGTGCACCACAGAAGTTGCAATGCTCAGAAGACTCTATTGACCATCTACTCGAGAAGTTCTTAACCTGAAGATGAATTTCAGATCACAAAGCCTCTGTGGTCTCTCACAGAGCCTCTGTGATGGCTAACCTCTGGATATGGAAAACTTGAAGATTACAAGACAATGGTTCAAGACAAGATCATGTGCAGAACATGTAAGCCTGTTGTACGAAGATTCTAAGGATCATTTGTGCGCGTCCCATGTTGTTTTACTTTCCAGGTGGCATTCCTTTTGTGGAATGTCAGCCTTTGTCTTGTACTATTGTGTGTTCCTCATCCTATATGAGGGGAGCACTTTCTGTTTTGAAAACACGCGAGCACACACACATTCGAGAGCACCTTGTATTTCTTGAGAGCATTTTCACACACAGTAGTGTGTGTTCTTGGTGTAATAGCAAGTTAATGAAACAGATTCTTCGACAATCAACTCTTATTTGTTTATGATTCTGATTATTACTTGCTAGTGTGTTTACTACCATTCTAGATCTATATTTCTACACTCTAAATCGCTTACCCACTCTAAATCACTTGATTTGTGTAGTTTATAGTGAATCTTGTCTAGAACACTAAAACTAGGATCAACACACGTCATTTGAGAAAAAGTGATAGGCTTTACACCTAGTGAGAACAAACAGTTTATATAAATCCGATAAACGTACAATTGATAAGAAAGAGTTACAAATTCGATAAACAGTTTACTTTTTCCAAAACATCACATATGACTCTAAGAGTCCAAAAACATCTTGCGGTGACGGGGGAGACCCGATTTTCTAAGAATTGTGGCGGAACACAAAAGTAGGCCACTTTCCATGTTGTGAGCTCAATATTAGGATCAAGGCCACGAGTTCTCCGACTCATACTCAGATGTGGGGGAGGGAACCCAATGATCCTTATCATACTCATTCACTAGGATTACATTTACGACCCATGACTAATATCCGGTCCCACATAACCGTACCAAGTTGCCTTCCGAGGGTCCAATGTCTCATCTAGTTACAAACGGGAATTATCCTAAAATTAAGCCGACTCTAAACCTATGGATCCACTAGTAATAGTCTAAGGCTTGTCACATTTACATTAGTGACAAAAATATAATCGCACATATAGTTCTCATATACGTTTCCATGAAAGGCAAACTTTTGTATAAAATACTACCATATGGAACCAAGTCCATAATAAGGCCAACATGGACCATTTAAATTTCCAAATATAAATCATTTCCCAAATATATAACTTTCCAAAGTCATAGAAACTCTACATTGCTCATTATCAATACAAGCATAAAACCCAAGTATATCATCTTCCACAATCCACTTTTAACAAGTAAATTCCCAAAATAGTGTGAAATCCACATATAGCCAAGATGGCTTCATTTCAAGTATTTTAACCATCAATATACAAGTTTTAACACATTTTATATCACAATTTATGAAGCTCTTTAACATATCTCAAAATGGTAGAAACCCTAAAATCTCCAAAAATACCCACGTTAGGTCAAAATGGTTCAACTCAAGAAAATGTAGCAAAAGGGTGATCAAGAGTTCAAAATATAAGTTTTGACATGTATGAAGTTTAGAAAAGGTAGATTGAACTCACAAATAAGGTTTTATTTGAAAAAACCTAGAAAACCCTAGATAGAGCTTGATGTTGAAGATGAAGATGGAGATGATGAGATCTTGAATGCTATATTCTTTCTTCAACTAGATGGAGTGGTAACAACTTAAAACCCAAGGATTGAAATTAACTCCCTAGAATCTCAATAAATGAAGTAGGGTGTTCTTGGGAGGGTTTAGAGAGAGTTTGGGAGTGAAATGGGAAGTGAGAAATGAAGAAAAGAGCAAAATCCCGTATTTGACAGTAGCCTGCCCATCTGAGCAACATTGCCAGGCGACTATGCCATGGAAATGTCGCCTGACATAGTCGCAGACTTGCCCCAGGCCACTGTCCACCTTGTGCTATTATGCCAGGTGCGACTATGACATGTCATAGTCGCCGAACATTGTAGTCGGACCCGTACCAACCCCCGAAACTCTACTTTTTCAACACTGAGGATTCCGATACTCTTAGGGACCACATGAAATGATTATTTAACATAAAACACACAATTTAGAATATGCAACGAAGTACGGGTTGATTTTCACCTACAAAAAATTCTGGGTGTTACACATTGTAAAGAAGATTGTTAGCAATAACAATGGGATTTATATTGTTGGAAGGATATTATAATTCTTGTTTTTAGGGTTTTTTCAAGAGTGGAAATATGTTCCCAGATTTGGGGTTTTTGTGTTTGATTTCCTAGATCTAGTGAATTTATGTGTTTCATATGATGAATTTGTGTGTTTTATCTGGTAAATTCGTGTGTTTCACGTGGTGAATCCATGTGTTTCATCTGGTGAAGTTGTATGTTTCATCTGATGAATTTACATGTTTCATTTGGTTCATATGGTTACTTGTGTGTTTCATCTGGTGAAATAGCATAAAAATGAAACACTATCAATATTAATCTTATAAAAAATAATAATTTTTATTTATGATTCAATTGGGGAGTATCTGTTTAATATGGTGAATATTTGTTATCAAAATGACAATTATGCCCTTTTCATGTGGTGAAACAGTTTTCAACTAAAACCATAGTATCAAAACCAAATTACGGCTTAGATTGGTTCTCACGATTTTCAACCTTTTTGTGGTTCTCATTTGATTATTATCATATATAAATATATATATATATATATATATATATATATATAGAGAGAGAGAGAGAGAGAGAGGAAAGTTCAAATGAAAACTCATTTTTCATTGTGCACGTGAGGACAAATCTCAGCCACTCGATCTCTTTTGATCCAACAACACATATTAAATAGAGATTTTAATTTTAAAATGCTTAGGTGTAAAAATGGAAGAAAATTTAAACACATGTCTACCATATTTGACTTTTTATTTTCTTTTTTAATTAAAAACATTTTACCCAATTAAAGTTTAAAATAAATTATCTTAAAAATTACTAATATTTTAATCAAACAAATTACATCAAAAAACGAGAATTTCATTCTCTTCGATATGACATCCATCTCGATATAGTTTTTTTGTCGTTTTAACCGTTTTTTACGTGAAATGCTATATATGTGTTATATTCATTATGAATATTTATGTACGTTCAAGTTTGTACAACGCCTCGACACCGTAAGTATGTAACTCGACATCACCTTCTTCAACACTTTCTTAAACGTCGTAAGGCATCACGTTTCTTCAGCACCGTAACCCAACACCCATTAAGACGAATCGAGAACCTATCGAGTAATTCGGTTGTGAATCGGGGAACAAAAGAGAGCGCGTCACGTCTCCACATCTTCACAGGTCATTCATGTGTTATTCATCATGAATAATGTATCATTCAGGATGAATAATACAACATTCAGGGTGAATAATTCACGATTCATGAATTCGTGTATTATTCGTCATGAATGTTGTGTAATTCATCCTGAATACTATATTATTCATCATGAATAATGAATGAACGTTCACATTTGTTATTTATACTAAATGTGGGGCATCCAGGGATGCACATACATATTCATAATGAATTAAACCAAATTTCGGTTGTGAATTGGGAAACAAAAGAGAGTGTGTCACGTGTCTACACTTTCAGGGGTCATTCATATATTATTCATCATGAATAATGTATTATTCAGGATGAATAATAGAACATTCAGGGTGAATAATACACGATTCATAATAAATAATACATGAATCATGGATTCGTGTATTATTCATCCTGAATATTGTATTATTCATCCTGAATATTGTATTATTCATCATGAATACTGAATGAACGTTGACCTTATTCATCCTGAATATTATACTATTCATCATGAATATTGTATTATTCATCATGAATACTGAATGAACATTCACCTTTGTTATTCATACTGAATGTGGACACCCGAGGACGTGCATGTATATTCATAATTAATATAACACATATATAGAATTTCACGTAAAAAACGGTTAAAACGAAAAAAAATTCTGAATATTGTATTATTTATCCTGCATACGGTATTATTCATCATGAATAGTGAATGAACGTTCACCTTTGTTATTCATACAGAATGTGGACACCCGAAGACGTGCATGCATATTCATAATGAATATAACATGTATATAGAATTTAACGTAAAAAACAATTAAAACGAAGAAAAAAAACTATATCAAGATGGATGTCATATCGAAGAGCACGAAATTCTCGTTTTTTTGATGTAATTTGTTTGATTAAAATATTATTAATTTTTAAGATAAATTATTTTAAAGTTTAAGGGGGTAAATTTTTTTAATTAAAAATAAAAATAAAAATAAAAAGTTAAAGATGGTAGGCGTTGATTCAAAATTACAATTTTGTTCTTAATCACTTCCTAATTAACCTTATTATATATTAACCATTGATTAGTTTTCTAAGTTTTGATCAATGATTAAGATTTGTCCTCATGTACACAATGAAAAATGAGTTTTCATTTGAACCCACCCCTATATATATATATATAGGTACATATATAAGACCTACATTTTACATATTGCAAAAATAATTTCCAAAACATTATTACTTATGTTATAAAAATATTATAAGACGTACATTTTACAAAAACGTACTTTTGTAATAAAAATATTACTTATAAAATTGAAATTCTCTAACATACTAAGGGGTCGTTTACCAAAATGGTTATCGGGTAAGTGCTTACCGGCAATGACGTTACCCTCACTTACCTTATCCTAAAACATTCTCGGCCATCAAAATTGATTGTTGGTAAGTGTCTTAAACCCGATAAGCGCTTACCGGGTAAGAGTTATTTCTCTCACTTACCGGGTAAGACTCTAAGTCCTTGTTATGACTCTTATCGGGTGAGATTCTAGGTAGTTTTCATGCTCAATAAGTAACCGTAAGGTAAGTAATATTTGTAAGCGCTTACCTGGATAAGTATTAAGTAAACACCCCTAAGTCTCAATTATATAAAAAGTAAATTATATAAATCCTTCTTGAAGTATAGTCAAACTCTATTAATAGTCATAAATGTTCTAATTTCGTACAAAACCCCAGCCTTTGAATTTGATTTCACCACCAGTCCCTAACATTAATGTATGTTAAGTTCCTTTGTTAAGTGTTAACGTGCTATTCATGTGAGGGACATTTTAATTATGTAATATATTTTTTTTAATTAAAACTAGTGTTGGGCCCGTGCATTACACGGGAGGATAAATTTTTTGTTGGAATATTGAACCGAGTTAAAATTAAACGTAATTTCTTTGTTAATCATTAATATAGATATAAATATAAAATCTACATTTAAAATAGATTATGCTAATATAAAATCTATTTTATAAATTTCTCCACCAAAAAAACAAATAGTTATATTAATAAATGAGTATCCATTCCACAAATAGATACATTTAAAATAGATTATGCTAATATAAAATCTATTTTATAAAATCTTCCACCAAAAAAACAAATAGTTATATTAATAAATGAGTATTCATTCCATAAATAGATGATTATGTGAGATACTGTGCTTGGAAAAGTTGTACCAAAGCATTAAGAAATTGTAAATTAAGTAATTGACTTTAATTAGTTGTAACTTGTGTTTAAAATGTTGTAACTAAGAGTTTTTTATACCGTTTTTATAATATAGTATAGATAAGGTGAATATACAAGTTTTTAAGGCTCGTATACAAGTTATAAATCAATTTTAAGAAAAAGACTAAAAAAACCTAATCTTCCTCGTCTTCTTTGTCATGTGTAATAACTCCCCATAAATTATTCAATGGAAGACGGTACGTAGGCTTGCAAAATGATGTGGCCGATGGCTATAGGGCCAAAATTGGTTTTGTCGTAGGTCAGAGCATCTTCAATATTTATGTTGTAATTTTTTTTATAGAAGCATGAAAAGTTAAAATCTTTAAAATAATTTACATCCAACTTGATAGTATAATACCCCAAAATCTGTAAATGAACGACTAATTTAAAACTTTGATAGTATATCAATTAAGAATTGAATTTCTTTCTAACAGTCAACACTTGATTACCTAAAAAAACAAACCAATGTTTAACATCAAAAAGTACAATCCAAAACTTACCAAAAGTCTAGGTTATGGTCGGTTGTTACTAAAACTCCATAATAGTCTCAATCTCCAAAATTACGGATGTCGTTCCCAATTCTCTAAATCTTTCTCTTGCCTCTAACTAGCACTCGATTTTTCACAGTGTCGCTAGGCACAAACCCCAACGAGGACTTGATGCACATGCCAACAAATAAAAGAGGTTAGGTTTAACGCTTAGTAACTTCAAGCAATTTTCATTATTTAATATAAACGGTATACTGAAAAGATGTTATTTAAATCACAATTTCTAAAATGAAATTTATTAAATATAAAAGTGACAACTTTCCCAAAACCCACCATTTTCGTGATGAAAACTCATAAGACAAAACACCCAGTTAACGTGGAAATCAAAACCCAATACTCACACAAAAGCGAATAAGGCTTAATATCCAAATATTGAAACACGGATAAAAACTCTATTATACAAACCACCAAACATGGGTAAGTTCTATTATAACAAAACCATAAATTATGGATACTCTCCAAACCCAGGACAACACCGAAAACATGGATATTACAATATCCCAAACTAACACCTTTCGGCGACGGGGGAGACCCGTTTCCATCGAACATAGTGGAACACAAAAATAGGCCAAGTATATCAACATTATCGAACCACACCTCATATTCATGGATTTTAGTGCCCACTATCACAGGTGTCACCTCAAGTCCTCCATCCTTTTAGTGTCTACTCAATCGAGTTTCACCTTAAAGCCATAGTATCTTTAGTGCCCACTTCTTCGAGTGTCACCTCAAGAATATGGAATCTTAGTGCCCATTCGCTCTCTAGTTGAGTTCGAACCTCAAGATTCCTATTCGACCTTTACTTTACTCACTAGCATTCAAGTTAGGAATCTCAAGCTCCCTGCTTGGTAACCTAGGATGTTTAACCCTCATGCATAAGGGCTAAAACATCAAAATCACAATACCCACGGTCCTAGAGTGCGACCCATAAGAGTTCAGCTCTGCAATACCGGGAGACCAATGCCTACTCGAGCATATGTCACAAAGTGAGAACATCGAGAATCCTCACCTATCAAATACGAATGACTCATATACCTATGGATTCAATACATTACAGTCTAATTACATGACACCAAATGAATGGCCAACATACTCAAAATATGTAATTCTCAAATAAATGTGAAATATATGCAAATCCTGTCTAAAGCTCATCATTGAGGAATTTAAACCGGACAATGATCCCCAAAACTCAAACGAACCAAAATCAAATCAATAAGCATCACTACCTATTTGACTACTATTTTGGTCAAAATCCACGACCTCGACGAGGAACATTTATGATACATTTTTCACACGATTAATCTTGTATTAAGATAAGGTCCTGTCGACCATACGTATTTATGAAACTCGTCGTCACTTTTGAAGACGTAGGTCGAGAGTTAGTAGCAATGTCCGATCGTATATCTATCACACGACGGTCGCAAGACTCTTCACGACCACGACTGTATTAACAGACGACCAATTTCTCTTTTGTTCATTCAATGCAGTATCAATGCTCTTAAAGACCAACGACTATAACTGACCGAAGACATTAAGATCATCAAGATCTCCGACCGTTACCCAGGAATTCAATGGCACATTTATGACGATCAAGATTATAAATACAATGATCCATACCTCATTCAACCCACGAGAATCTGTAGATTACAAGCTGACAAAAAAGAACTCTCTCAACTCTTTCTGAAAAGATACACGTCTGAAGTATCTTACACACGACCAAATTACTTTACACACGATATATGATTATTACTACCATTTAGATTTGTTTTTGTTTATCTTGTAAAACATTGTAAAACGCAAGAATATCGCCCCTGCTTGGCGACCATAGTGCATTGACGACTCCTCTTTGTCGTCCGCGTTTTTTTCCTCATTAAGGTTTTTCCAAATCACCAAATCCCTTGTTTCCTTAATTTTATTCCTATCGCACGTTTTGTCGCTTCATTTCTTTCTTTAGTTGTTAAAAGCTCCGCGTCAACCTTAAGTTATCCTTTTGGACGATTTTTGGCATTAACAGTTTGGCGCCCACCATGGGGCCCTATCTAAAAAAAATCTTCCACAAACGTGCGCCGTACTAATAATTTCCCCGAGCTTCTTTTGTTTGCAAGACAATGGCTAACCCTTAGGGAACTATCGAACACATCATCGCTCAAATGAATATGGAATTGACAGCTGCACGTACTCGCATCGACGAATTGGCTAATCAGAACATAAGGGCAGCTGAGGAAATCGCGTCCCTGAGAAATCAAAATTTGAACAATGCAGCAGGATCGCAAAATGGTCTTGGACCATTCAGCATGCCTTGGTTAGGACCTCCCCTTCCCAATTATCCAAGACCTCCATTCCCTGGTGTCCCTAGTCAACCTATGCTGACGATACCACCACCGCCTCCACCTTTTTTCAACATAACAATGGCAATTCCCACGATGCCACCTACGACATCAATTCCTGCGATGCCAATGCCAACCTTCCACTACAATGGAGATACTTCTGATTCCTTGCAGTGAAATGGCTTTCAAACCTCCGACTTCGTCCTTGTGGCGACCCAAGGAGTTAATCAAGATGATCTGGTCTCTCAACAATTGAAAATGTTGGAAGAACATAATGAACTTGTACTGTCGCTATTCTCTAAGCTACCTGGAGCAGCAGTACCTGTCGACGTCGAGCCCCGTACTGGATTTCAAGCATCGCCTTTCATCGACGAGATAGCCATGGTCGACGTCCCTAAAAAGTATAAAATCCCGACGTTCACACCTAAATACTCTGGTATTTCGGACTCGACAGATCACGTCGCTCAGTACAAGCAATTGATGTGGATTGTGTCGATCCCACATCAGTACCAGGAGGTGTGTATGTGCAAAAGCTTTGGGGCGACCCTCACGGGTGAGACCCTCCAATGGTTGATAAACCTCAAACCCAAGTCCATCAGTTCTTTCATTGAATTGGTGAATCAATTCTCTCAACAATTTACCAGCAGTCGTAAGATGGAGAAGCAGACTAGCGACCTATATTACGTCGTGCAGAAAGTTGGAGAATCCATCCGAAGCTACTTCAATCAATTTAATGCGGTGTCCGCAACTATGACGTGAAGACCGCAATTGAGGCTTAAAAACGTGGTCTAGACGAGAGTTTTGGTCTCTACACTGATTTGACAAAGTACCCCCCAGAGAATTTTGAAGACGTTCGAGCAAGAACTTTAGCTTACATGAGAGTCGAGGACGATGTTGCCTTTCGTCGTAAGCACTCCAACGACAAAAAATCATTAAGAGTTAAAAAGCCAGGGTTCAATACCAAAGCAACACTCAAGCCAGAACCCTCATGACAAATCTCGAACGTTCGATTTGATAAAAAGAAGACCTCGGTCGCGACCAAGCTCCCTCAGTACCATAAGATTTCTTCTTATGGATTCAAAGGGACTTCTAAGGACTTGGTCGAAGCTTTGAGGAATGTACAAGTGACCATCCGATGGCCGAAGAAGAGTGACAAAAGCGACGAAAAGAAGGACAAGACTAAATGGTGCGACTTCCATGGTGATCATGGTCACATTATAGATGATTGCATAGCCCTCAAAAAGGGGCTCGCTTGGCACGTTCCGAAAGGCAATCTCAAAGAAGTAATCGACGAACCAGTAGTACCAACCAACGATGTCCGACCACCGTCTCCTATTCATGAAAAAGTCATAAACTGCATTACAGGAGGATCAGATGTCTGTGGTTTGACTTACTCTACAGCTAAGAGACACGCCAGTCGAGGATCAGACGATTAGTCGATCCCTCGATATTCACGACCAAAAGAGGAACTGGAATTGGAGGCTATGAAGATAACATTCGACCAAGACGATCTGGGTGACTTACATCAAAAACATCACGACAGGTTGATTATTCAACTCAAGATCGGAAGCTGCTTAACCCGGAGGGTGTTAATCGATGGCGGCAGCTCAGCAAATATAATCTTTCTTGATACCATCAAAGCCATGGGACTCGATAATTCAGAGATCACTCGACAACCTTGGTAAGTTTCAATGGAGACGCGACGAACGCCCTCGGAGTGATCATTCTGCCAGTTTATGCCAAGAGAGTCAAAAAATCAACCAAGTTTAACGTCGTCGATTGCTCGTCAACTTATAATGTTATTCTCGGTCGGCCGTGGATCCACGACATGAAGGCTGTCCCCACAACATTCCATCAGGCGATGAAATTTCCCATGCAGTGGGGAATCTAAGAAATCAAAAGCGAATCGAAATCTGCTCGCGATTGCTATAAGACGACAATGAAGCCACGAAAGCAATCCATCTAGCAATTACAGGACCAGGATGTTCCCGAGACCATCGACGACTATTGTTTAGAGGAAGTCATCCTGGACCCGGACAAACCTGACCAAGTCATATTCGTAGGTTCGTCCCTCGATCCCTCCATTAAGAAAGCACTAATATCTTTTTTACAGGAACATGTCGACTATTTCTCCTGGACGCACGCAGATATGGTCGGCATAGACCCCGATGTTATTTCACACAAATTGAATGTCGACCCGTCATTTAAGCCGATCAAGCAGAAACGTCGAAAGTTCCCTCCAGAACGAAATAAAGTAATCAGTGACGAGGTCGACAACCTCCTTAAGACCGGGAAGATTCGAGAAGTAAAGTACCCCGACTGGTTAGCAAATGTCATGGTCGTGGTCGTGCAAAAGAAAAACGGCAAGTGGAGAGTTTGCATTGACTTCACTGGTTTAAACAAAGCTTGTCTAAAGGATCCGTTCCCCTTGCTACAATTCGACGCTCTAGTCGACGCGACCGCTGGACACAACCTTCTAACATTTATGGACGCATATTCAGGATACAACCAGATACTTATGCATGTCGACGACCAGGATAAAATTGCCATTATGACAGACAAAGGTATTTATTGTTATAAGGTTTTTCCCTTTCGTTTAAAAAATGCAGGTTCGACGTACCAACGCCTAGTCAATAAAATGTTCAAGGAACAACTTGGTGACACCATGGAGGTGTATATTGACAACATGCTCGTTAAGTCCAGACAAGCAGTAGACCACGTCGAACATCTAAGGCAATCGTTCGACATCCTCAGAAAATACCATATTAAGCTAAACCCAACAAAGTGTTCCTTCGGTGTCAGCGCTGGGAAGTTTCTGGGATACATGGTGAACAGAGGAGGGATCGAATCTAATTCTGATCAGATCAAATCCATAGTCGAGATCAAGTCACCAAGGAATTTCAAGGAAGTCCAACGTCTGACTGAGTAGCAGCTTTGAATAGATTTAACTCACGATCATCAGACAAATGTCATTTATTCTACAATGTTCTGCACAAAAATAAAGGCTTCCATTGGACGGACGACCATGAACAAGCATTGCAAAAATTGAAGGAATACATGGTGTCGCCTCCATTGCTATCGAAACCAAAGGACAACGAGGTCTTGTAACTTTACTTGGCCGTTAGTCCCAACGCAGTAAGTGCAGTCCTAGTACAAGAGGACGACAAACATCAGTTTCATGTTTATTACGTAAGTAAATCTCTACTAGATGCTGAAACCAGGTATTCTTCTATGGAAAAATTGTTATTATCAATAGCCACAGTTGCCAAAAAGCTATGACACTATTTTGAGTCACATCCTATAACTATCGTGACTAACTTTCCTCTTAAGTCTGTCTTGAGAAAACCAGAGTTAACAGGTCGACTAGCGAAATGGAGCATATATCTCAGCAGCTTCGTCTTCTCAGGAGTAGCGATCTTCGACGTGTCGCCACCCTTTGACAACGGTTCCCTCGGAACCGTCATTCTCGTCTTCTTAGGCAATCCCGACCTAGTAGTTGAGGTCGCCTTCCTCTTTTCACGACCCTTTCGAGCCAATTCTAGTTGGGCCGCTCTCTTTGAGGCCGCAGACAATTGCTTCGCGGGTGAACTCCCTAAAAAACAAAGACAAAAGTTAAAACCCATTTTGCAAAATTGAAGGAAAAGATCGAATGACTGCTTACCATCCATCTCTTCCTCTGCTTCTTCTTCCTCCTCTTCTTCCTCGTCCTCTCGACCTTCTTCGACCTCAACTTTTGAGGGCCCGACTATGGTCACGTCCTCGTCGTCCTCGTCCACGAAATGGCGAGAAAGGAACGAGCGCTCGTCAGCACTGTCCTCCAAGAATCGAGTGATATTGAGGACAGAATCACTGTTCAGCTTCACTTCGTCGAACTTGATAGATGTTAACATAGAAAAAAATAAACAGTTAGAAAAATAAATAAACGACTTTGAGCCATACGAAAAACAGTTAGAAACCCTTACTCGATGTGTTCCAGTCGGCCTTAATCCAATTGATGTCTGGATCCAGCGACGCGATACGCACAAGCGCGTACCTGGTCTTCCACTTTCGGTCATTGACCGCCGTATTCAAAACCAAGGTACGGTCGCCTCTATACTTCGAAAAGAGACTATATCGGTGGAATCCATCCACCTTAACCTGGTAAACCGTGAGGAGGTCGTTCGCATTGAAGGGCGACCCCAGTCCTCTGTAAGTCGTTCAATAACTTAAACGACTCTCCAAAATTGGGGCATTAACTGCCCCGGCGCTAGGTCAAACTGAAGCATAAAAAGCTTTGACAAAGGCGAGTACGACCATCTAAAGCCGATTGTGAATGGATACTCATATACCACGAAATATCCATCTGGACATATGTCAGGTCGAACCTGACCAGGGGTGTTTAGCTTGACACTATTAGGAATATGCGCTAACTTCCTAAAGGTGTCTAGATTATCCTGATCTCTGATCGAACTAGCAGGTTCTTTCAACATGCTAAGACCCGTTAAACTTATTTTCAACTCTGAAAGACCTAGGATATCCCAATCCTTCTTAGGTGTCCTATCTAGGGTTTTGAGTCGCATAAAAGAGAAGAGAGGTCGTACCTTAAATAGTCGCTCTAAAAAACCTCGAATAAGTAACTCGGACTAAGATCTTGCAGGTTTCTAGAAGTGATTTGCAAAGGCAATCGAAGAAATCTCTCTTTAAAAGTATTTTGAAAGCGTAAAAGGAAATGATCCTCCGGATATCCCTATTTATACGCTCAAAATTGTCAGGTCGATTCGATCGATGGTCGACACATATCCCACGCCTTTTCATATGCATCGCTAGATCAACGACACCTGTCACTCCAACTGTCAAGCACATGGACGACGTCACCATGACATCACATATGTCAGCTACCAACATCATTAACCTAGTCGAAAACGAACCGATTAGGTTCTGAAGTGACTAAAACGTATCCACAATCGACACGTGGCAACCACCAAAAATTTTCGACAAAAATTTAAAATTCAAAATTCAATTTCTCTGCCTCATTTTAAATTTTGGGGAAAAACTTGTTAGAGCATAAATATGTTGGATACAAGATCATAAAGATTGAAGACTGAAAGTCAAGCCAAGTCAAAGCTCAAGTCAACTCTCAAGCAGAAAGTCAAAGTCAATTGTAATAAAAAGTCAAAGTGTTGTTTGTAAGTGTTTTTGTGCGCGTGTGTTTAAATAGGTATACGGTTAGTTGTGTTAGAGATAGATTCAAGTATTCAAGTTGCAAACGGTTTTCTAGAGAGAGAAAGTTGTCTGAGAGCATTGTATACGAAATCTTAAATCGAATTGGAAAACAGGTTGATTGATTCTCTTGTTCTTATATTGTCATCTTGATTGTATTGTGATTAGAACTTGAAATCTTGGGATTAATAATTTGTATCATAGCAGAGAAATTCAGAAAAACATGGATTGATTTGAAGTTTTTTGGTCGATTTTTTCAAGATCGCGTAAGTCGTCTGATTTGGAGTTGAATTTTCGAATTAGTGGTGTTTTGGATTTAATTTTGGTGTCTTGTTACTCGATTTTATTTCTAGAACATGTTTGCTTTGTAATGCTTTGCCTAATTCACACTGTTTAGACGTGAATTTTGGATTTTAGTTGGAGTTGAGTTGGAGTCTGTATACGCTCTGTTTTAGATCGAATTGTAATTCTTCAATGTAATAGATTCAAATTCATCAATTTTAACCTGTTCAAAAGTTGTTGCAAGTTAGAATTGTACGTGTGAGAGTTCTAGAGAGAGAAATTTCCACAGAGTCTGTATACGAATTCTTTGAATTGAAATTGAAAACAGGTTGAGTATTTGATTGTTCTCATCTTGTTATTGTGATTAAACTATGATTAGAATTTGATTGTTGGGAATAATAATTGGTATCAGAGCAAAGAATTCGTACAAGCCTATGTGCGAAATGTCAGAATTCGCATAAATCTTTTATACGAAAAGTTTTGTGAAGAATATTTCAAAGGATAGAATTCGCATAATGCAGGTGTGCGAGAAGTGAAGAACTCGCATAAATCTACATACGAATTCCTAGAATTCAGATTGTGCTTTATGCGAATTGCTCAGAATTCTCATAAGTGTGATATACGAATTCCTTTAATTTCGTATAAGAAGTTTCAAATTTTTTTAAGTACAAAATTCTCATAATTTTGTTGTGCGAAAAGTTTATACGAAAAGTAGTTTTTCAAAATTTATCCAAGTCTAGATTTCGCATAGTGTTGTATGTGAATTCCTAGAACTCGCATAAAACAACGTGCGAATTCTGAAGTTTGATTGTGTGCGAATTATGTACTTAGTGTGTGTGTGTGAATTTCTTGTGTGCGAATTGTTTGTGTTTCAGTGTATCTTGCAAATTCCATACTTAGGAAATTTTTGGAAATTTTATTTCTGAAAAATTTCTTTCTAAGTTTTTCTGTATTGTGATTTCACTTGAACTAACGATCATTTTCAAGTTCTTATTTTACGTTTTTGAAAACAGGATGACTTTCTAAGACGCACTCTCTATCGGTATAGAGATTGTTACTATTCTTACAGAGTGTAATTACAGACTTTGGGGAAACTACAAAAGTTTGAAGACTGTTTTGAGCATAAAGGGGAGATTGTACTTCAATGTTTATTTTCTTTCGGAAGATGGTATGAGTTGACAGAAATCTACAAGGAGGAGATTGTATTGCAAAATCCTTTTGAAGATGATCATGATCCAAAGGGGGAGAATGTTAGAGCATAAATATGTTGGATACAAGATCATAAAGACTGAAGACTGAAACTCAAGCCAAGTCAAAGCTCAAGTCAACTCTCAAGCAGAAAGTCAAAGTCAATTGTAATAAAAAGTCAAAGTGTAGTTGTATGAGTGTTTAGTTGTGTGAGTGTTTCTAAATAGGGATATGGCTAGTAATTTGTAGTAGCTCAATTAGAGCATTGTACGAGTTCTATTCTAGAGAGAGAAAGCTTAGAGAGAGCATTCGGTATCGATTTCTAATCTTGTAATAGAAATGAAAATTGATTGAATTGTTTGATTCATCTTGTTATACACTGTTTCTGGGATTAATAATTGGTATGAGAGCAGAGAAATTCAGAAAAACATGGATTGATTTGAAGTTTTTTTGGTCGATTTTTTCAAGATCGCGCAAGTCGTTTGATTTGGAGTTGAATTTTCGAATTAGTGGTGTTTTGGATTTAATTTCGGTGCCTTGTTACTCGATTTTACTTCTAGAACATGTTTGCTTTTTAATGCTTTGCCTAATTCACATTGTTTAGACGTGAGTTTTGGATTTTAGTTGGAGTTGAGTTTAAGTCTGTATACGCTCTGTTTTAGATCGAATTGTAATTATTCAGTGTAATGGATTCAAATTCATCAATTGTAACCTGTTCGAAAGTTGTTGCAAGTTAGAATTGTACGTATGAGAGTTCTAGAGAGAGAAAGTTCCACAGAGTCTGTATACGAATTCTTTGAATTGAAATTGAAAACAGGGTGAGTATTTGATTGTTCTCATCTTGTTATTGTGATTAAAATGTGATTAGAACTTGATTATTGGAAATAATAATTGGTATTAGAGTAGAGAATTCGTACAAGCCTATGTGTGAAATGTCAGAATTCGCATAAATCTTTTATACGAAAAGTTTTGTGAAGAATATTTCAAAGGAAAGAATTCGCATAATGCAGGTGTGCAAGAAGTAAAGAACTCGCATAAAGCTACATATGAATTCCTAGAATTCGCATTGTGCTTTATGGAATTGCTCAGAATTCGCATAAGTGTGATATACGAATTCTTTTAATTTTGCATAAGAAGTTTCAAAATTTTTTTATGTACAGAATTCGCATAATTCTGTTGTGCGAAAAGTTTATACGAAAAGTAGTTTTTCAAAAAATTTCCAAGTCTATATTTCGCATAGTGTTGTATGCGAATTCCTAGAACTCGTATAAAACAACGTGCGAATTCTGTGCGTGCGAATTCTGAAGTTTGATTGTGTGCGAATTTTGTGTGCGAATTGTTTGTGTTTCAGTGTATCTTGCGAATTCCATACTTAGGAAATTTTATTTCTGAAAAATTTCTTTCTAAGTTTTTTTGTACTGTGATTTCACTTGAACTAACGATCATTTTCAAGTTCGTATTGTACATTTTTGAAAACATGATGACTTCCTAAGACGCACTCTCTATCGGTACAGATGTGAAACCTCCGGTGCTCTTCAAAGGGGAATATGAGCAATGGAAGGGCCGGTTTTTCGACTTTGTGGACAGACATACAAATGGAGAAGATTTGTAAGAAATGTGAGAAATGATAAAGAAATGTTGGAGTTTAAAGGAGAAGTGATCAAGAAATGGTTGTGAAAGAAAGTTGTTAAAGAAAGGTTGTTGAGAATGTTTGTCAAAGATTGCAAGTATTGCTGAAGAGTGTGCAAGTTTGAAAGAACAAATTCAAATATTTCAGAATGCGAGTAGATTTTACTGAAATTTTCTTTGAATATTGATTTGCTGACGAAAAGAGAGCCAAATCTGAAGGTAATTTCTTTCCGATGTCTGAAAGAGGTTTTTACAACCTTGGGGGAGATTGTTACTATTCTTACAGAGTGTAATTGCAGACTTTGGGGAAACTACAAAAGTTTGAAGACTGTTTTGAGCATAAAGGGGAGATTGTACTTCAATGTTTATTTTCTTTCGGAAGATGGTATGAGTTGACAGAAATCTACAAGGAGGAGATTGTATTGCAAAATTCTTTTGAAGAAGATCATGATCCAAAGAGGGAGAATGTTAGAGCATAAATATGTTGGATACAATATCATAAAGACTGAAGATTGAAACTCAAGCCAAGTCAAAGCTCAAGTCAACTCTCAAGCAGAAAGTCAAAGTCAATTGTAATAAAAAGTCAAAGTGTAGTTGTATGAGTGTTTCTAAATAGGGATATGGCTAGTAATTTGTTGTAGTTCCATTAGAGCATTGTACGAGTTCTCTTCTAGGGAGAGAAAGCTTAGAGAGAGCATTCTATATCGATTTCTAATCTTGTAATAGAAATGAAATATGATTGAATTGTTTGATTCATCTTGTTATACACTGTTTCTGGGATTAATAATTGGTATCAGAGCAGAGAAATTCAGAAAAACATGGATTGATTTGAAGTTTTTTTGGTCGATTTTTTCAAGATCGCGCAAGTCGTTTGATTTGGAGTTGAATTTTCGAATTAGTGATGTTTTGGATTTAATTTTGGTGTCTTGTTACTCGATTTTACTTCTAGAACATGTTTGCTTTGTAATGCTTTGCCTAATTCACATTGTTTAGACGTGAATTTTGGATTTTAGTTGGAGTTGAGTTCGAGTCTGTATACGCACTATTTTATATCGAATTGTAATTCTTCAGTGTAATAGATTCAAATTCATCAGTTGTAACATGTTCGAAAGTTGTTGTTGAAGATTCGTGCAAAGTTTCAGATCAATTAACAAAGTATTCGATCGATATCAGTTGGAAAAATGAAGTTTTCTAAAGTTAAGTGAAGAACACGCAAGATCTACCAAACGCGCAAAGGAAGAACTTGCAAAGGCAAGAACTGACAAAGGCAAGAACTCGCAGATACTAAAGAACACGCACGAGACTAAGATTTGAAAAACAAGAAGAACTCGCAAGCTTTGTCGTGCGAGAAGTAGCAACACGCAAATCTCTTCGTGCGAATTTTTACTGTTCATATTCATTGTTGTGCACGAACAGTGATCTGCGAGAAGTGGGTTGTGCGAGAAGTGGACAGTCTGCGAGTTTGCATTTAGCGAGAAATAGAGTTTCGAAAATATTTCTAAGTCTCGAACGCGCAAAAGAATTGTGTGAAGTGTGTGTGCGCGAACTGACAAAGAACGCGCAAACTGTAGTGTGTGCGAACCAGAAACACGCACATCCTTGTGTGCGCGAAGCTCGTTCTCTCAGTCTTTGATCTGCGCGAAGTACAAACGCGCAAGTTACTGTTTTTGCGCGAAGTCTATATCTAGTGTTCTGCGAGTTCTATACTTAGAATTTTTCTGAGTTTTTGGTATTTTGACCAAGTTTGACTTTTGTAGGATCTTCCTGTTTCTGAATTTCTGACGATCATTTCTACACAGTGTAAATCAAGATGGGATATTCTGATGATGAAGAAGGTCAAATTTTAAACTGAAAACTGAGAATAAAAACCTCATTTCATCTGTTGAATATTACTCGAAGAGATCAAAGAGATATCATGATGAAATGAGATTGCTAAGAGAAAAAGTTGATGCATTAAAGAACATTAATGAGGATCTTCTGAAGCAGATCTCTGATTCTCATCAATTATCAGATGGAAAGAGTATTGAAGAGAAAGTACACAGTTTGGAAGCTGAGAATATTGTGTTGAAAAGTAAGATCTCAGACTTGGAAGCTCAAACTGTCCAAATTCAACAAGAAGATTCTGTCAAGAAGAATGAGGAAACTGAAAAAGGTTTAGAAAAAGCTAATGCAGAGCTGAAAAAGCAAATTTCAGAATTGGAAGAGAAGATTTTAAAAGACAAAGAAGAGTTTGAAAAGGAAAATAAAGGATTTGCACAGAAATTCTCTGAGTTTTCAAGAAAATCATTTGAAGAGAAGAAAGTTGTTGAACTTAAATGTGCCAAACTTTCTCAACAAATATCTGATTTTGAGAAAGTGATCATCTTAGGACAAATTTGAAAGAGAGAAGAAGTTGATTGAACAGAAAAATGTTGGAATCTTCAAAGAAATATCTGGTCAGAGAAAGAGTGAAGAGAAGGATTTTGAAGAAGAAAGAAAGATTTTTGAGGCTGAAATAGAGAAGCTTACAGAGAAATTATCTGAACTATCATCAAGTGCCATGAAAGAACAAAATACGAAGTCTGAATTCTAGAAGAAGATTGATCTACTCAATACAGAAAGGAACAGTTTATCTTCCAAGATAAAAGAGCTTGAAGAAGTTGTCTCTAAGATGGTGTTGACTGAGCAGAAGTCTCCAGATTCAATTGTTCAAAAACCAAGAGATGATCAGTTGACTCTGAATGTTCATTCAAAACAGCAACAAGTTCACATCATAAAACTGTTTCCACAAAAAGGTCAGTTAATTCATATGATCAGATTCGTACTACTAACATTTTCTATGATATAAATGTGGATGGTTCAGGTACATACAGGAGAAGAAGGTATAGAGAAGAAAAGTTGGTCTGGAGAGTGAAACTAGCTTCTGATGAAAATAATGATGAGAAGAATGGTAAGAAATCATTTGTGCATACATCACAAGCCAAGAAGAACAATGTGCGAAAAGGTAAACCTAATCATGTTTATTCGAGAGATCAATTAATCAGGTTATCTAAAAGGAAGAATTATTGTTCTTATTGTGGATCAAATGATTTTGCTCATAAAGCATCTAATCATTACTGGTATGGTTCTTATTCTATTACTCCTAACAGAACTGCAACTAACAAACATGGACCCAAATACCAGTGGGTACCAAAGCCAAAAGATTCATCTGTGTTGCAGGCACCTCAAGTCAAAGGGGAGTAAAAGAATCTAGACTTCTGAGTAAATCAGCTCAGGACTCGGACTTCAATGTCAAAGAGTTTGACTTCTAAACACAACTGTTGATCCAAACTCTCTCAGTGATTTGATAACGACCCTCTTTTATACTTAGTGAAAATTACGTTATTATATGTATTAATGTTTCATCATTAGCGATCAGACTGAGTCTGTTCAGTTATCGCTGATGACCTTTCTGTAAACATTAATATGTATGTGTTTCACTTTCAGCGATCAAACTGAGTCTGTTCAGTCATCACTGATCGTTTCCTATGTAACACAGTTAACGTAATCCCTGAAGACAAGTCTCGCGTCAACATAGTTCATAGCTGAATCGAAGACGAAGCCACTGAACAATAGATAAGTCTACTAGTGACCTGATGCGGATATCAGCGAAGACCAGACGAATCTACTTACGCGAAGAAGCCTGAGGAAAAGCTTCAGCGATAGCTGAACTTCTCTATCTTTGAAAGAAAAGATACTCAGCGATCAACGATCACAAAGCTTATGCCTCAAGTTTTCTTTTGTCTTACCTTGCACAACCAGTACAATGTGTCAGAACGGACAAGTCTCTGCCACAAATCGTACACCAACTCTGTCAACTACACTGTTCATAAAGCGGCCAAAAGCATGTCTCCAAAAGTAAGACTACCAAAGCCAATCTATGAATGCCACGTGTAAAGTACTCTGCCATGCATTTAATGCATAGGGTATAAATAGGAAGCTCACTCCTTCATCTGAAGGTGTGCTCAATCCTTGAACTCCAAAATAGAAACCCTTGTTTTCTATCTCTCTAAAAATCCCCCATTCTCTGAATTTCTTGTGCAACCATCTTAGTGTTTCTTAAGTTTGTTTAGATTGAGTCTGTCTTAATCTTATTCCGCAACAAACTTGTAAATTGTATTTTGATTTATCAATAAACAATTTATTAAACCTTAATTTCTGTGTTTGTATTCAACCCCCCCCCCCCCTTCTACAAACTTGTTAAGCACCGTCGGGACCAACAAGTGGTATCAGAGCAGTTTGTTTAATCTAATAAACAAGATCTTGCTGTATACTCTTCCTTGCTATTCTAAAATGGCACTAAACACAAACACAAACTACTATGATAATGGTTCACTTTCTAAACCTCCTCGATTTAGCAGAGATAACTTTTCTCTATGGAAAAATCGAATGATGCTATTTCTTGAAGGTGCGGATCCTACTATACCTGAATATATAGAAAACGGACCATATGAACCTGTTAGAATTATAGTTGCGGTTCCCGCTACTGCCACCACTGAAGCTGTCCCTGAACGATATGTCGTTAAGGAAATAAGACAGTGGAGTGATGAAGATAAAAAGAAGGTAGGCATAGATGCAAGAGCAAAGACCATTATATCAATGGCTCTGCCTGATGAAGTTTTCCATTCCATCATGCATCTAAAAACTTCTAAAGAAATGTGGGAAACCATATGTGTTCAATATGAGGGCACCACTGAAATCCAAGAGACCCGAAAGATTAACTTGGTAAGACAGTATGAAAGTTTTATCGCTGGTAAGAATGAATCTCTTTCTGACATTCATCAGCGGTTTAACTGCCTGATCATTGACCTAAGAACTGTTGGAAGGACCTATTCTAATTCTGAGGTCCTAACAAAATTCTTGGAAAGTCTTCCTGAAAGCTGAGACAGTTATTCAATATGTCTTAAGCTGACAAAGGACTTACATACTCTCTCTCTAAGCACTCTGTATGGAATATTGCTCAACTATGAGCAATCTAATCTCCTGAAGAAGAATCTTGTAAAAGATTCTAAAGACTCCAAAAGCACTGCTGTTGCTTTAGTCTCATCAGAGATAATTCCATCCCAGCGATCTACTCTCACCATCACTGAGTTAGATTCTGAATCTGAGGATTTATCAGACCCTGATCTTTCAGAGTTTAATGAGTCCTTAGCACTCTTGACAAACTCTTTTAAGAGATTTGCAAGAAAGAGTAACTTCCGAAGAAGTAAACCTCTCTCTCTTACTGAAAAGCCAAAATCAACTCCGGTTGATAAGGCTACAGCCACTTGCTATAACTGCGAAAAAATTGGACATTTTGCTAGTGAGTGCAGGTCTAAAAAGGTCTTCAAACCTTCTACCTCAAGAAGATCCAGTGATGACAAATACCATAAGCTGAAAAACAAATATCAAAAGCTGAAAAGCTATCAGCAAAAAGGTAAAGGTCTCATCGCTGAAGAACATGACTGGGCTGAATCAGAAGAATCATCTTCTGATGAAGAAGAAGTCGCTAATCTTTGCCTCATGGCTGAGATTAAAGAAGAAGTAGAAGAACCATCTGAACCTTCTATGAGCTACATATCATCTCAGGGATCAAAGGGCATCTGGTATCTCGATAGCGGATGTTCTCGTCATATGACTGGACAAAAAGACCTGCTCACTGAATACAAGGAAGAGAAAGGTCCATCTGTGAACTTTGGTGGAAATGGAAAAGGATTTACCCGTGGGTTTGGTGTCCTCAGCAATGGGACAACTACCTTTCGAAGAGTCGCTTATGTAGATGGACTGAAGCACAATCTTCTAAGCATCAGTCAGCTATGTGACAAAGACTACGAAGTTCGCTTTTCTAAGAAAGCATGTTCAGTGGTAGATGAAAAAGGAAAACTTGCTCTCAGTGGTTATAGAAGAGAAAATGTCTATGTAATAGATATGGACTCTACTATCACTGATAACTTATGTTTTCTCTCTAAGGCCTCTTCTGATGTCAACTGGCTATGGCATAAAAGGCTCTCTCATCTAAACTTCAAAACCCTGAATTCTCTCTCATCTAAGGAACTGGTTTCTGGTCTTCCTCAGCACTCATATGCTAAAGAATCTCTCTGCTCAGCATGTGAAAAAGGAAAACAAACAAGAGCTAGTTTCAAGTCGAAACAAGTTTCCTCAGTAACAAGTCCTCTTCAGCTCTTGCATATGGATCTATTTGGCCCTGTCAATATCCAATCAATAGCTGGAAAGAAATATACGCTTGTCATTGTAGATGAATATTCTCGTTACACCTGGGTTATTTTTCTTCGCTGTAAGAATGATACTCCAGAAGAACTAATATCTTTTGTCAAAAAGATGGAAGTGCTGAATAATCTTACTGTTCGATCAATAAGGAGTGATCATGGAACTGAATTCAAAAATAGTTCCCTGAACCATTTCTTTGAGAACAAGGGAATCTCTCACAACTTCTCTTCAGTAAGAACACCTCAGCAAAATGGAGTCGCTGAAAGAAGAAACAGAACGATCATAGAAGCTGCTAGATCAATGCTCAGCGATTCTCACCTCCCTACTCAATTTTGGGCAGAAGCTGTAAACACTGCATGTTTTACTCAAAACAGATCGTTGATAATAAAGCTATTTGGGAAGACAGCTTATGAACTCTTTCTTGGAAGGAAGCCTTCTATCAGCTTTCTTCATATCTTTGGTTGTCAGTGCTTTATCTTAAACAACAAAGATCAACTTGGAAAGTTCGACCCAAAAGCCGATGATGGAATATTTCTAGGATATTCCTCCATCTCCAAAGCCTACAGAGTTTTCAACAAAAGAAGACAAACCGTAGAAGAAACCATTCATGTCACGTTTGATGAAACGCGCTCAGCGAACTCTAAACCAATCGCTGACAATGAAGAACTGAATACTTGGATGATCTCTCACTATAGAGGAACTGAACCTTTCTTCTCAAACCATCAGCATACTGAAACTCCAGTTGCTGATGAAGAACCAAGCATCATACCTCCCACCGCTGAATCCAACTCATGGATTTCAGCTGAACCTCTAAACACACTTCTACCATCAAATCCATCTACGTCTGAAAACCCTTCTGAAAGCATTGGTGTATCTAATGTTCAACAATTACTAGCTGATGAACCTCAAGCATCTTCATCAGCGACTGCTCCTATTGTTGATCCTATCGCTGAAATAAGCAATCTTGCTCCTGCTCAGCGATGGACCAGAGATCACCCCATAGATCAAATTCTTGGTAATCCAGATGCAGGTATTCAGACACGACGAAGCTCAGGTAATATCTGTCTCTTTGTAAACTTTCTCTCCTTAATAGAACCAAAGAAGACTGATGATGCCCTCAGAGATCCAAACTGGGTCAGCGCTATGCAAGAAGAGCTGACTGAATTCTCTCGAAACAAAGTTTGGAATCTCGTTCCTAGACCATCTGATAAAACTGTAATAGGCACCAAATGGGTGTTTAGAAACAAGTTAGATGAACATGGAATTGTAACCCGCAACAAGGCTCGACTTGTTGCTCAGGGATACAGACAAGAGGAAGGCATAGACTATGATGAAACCTTTGCCCCTGTGGCCAGGCTCGAAGCAATTCGACTATTCTTAGCTTATGCAGTCTATAAAGACTTCATCGTTTATCAAATGGACGTAAAATCAGCTTTTCTAAATGGAAAACTGAATGAAGAAGTTTATGTAGAACAACCACCAGGGTTCTATGACCCTAAGCATCCAAATTATGTTTATAAATTGGATAAGGCTCTCTATGGTCTAAAACAAGCCCCTCGTGCTTGGTATGACACTCTCTCATCTTTTCTTATCTCTGAAAATTTTGAACGTGGCAAGATTGATAACACGTTATTTTTCAGGAAGATAAAAGGTCATATAATTCTTGTACAAATATATGTCGATGACATAATATTTGGTTCTACTAACCCATCTCTATGTACTCGCTTCGCTGAAAGAATGAAGAAAGAATATAAAATGAGTATGATGGGTGAGCTGACATATTTTCTTGGTCTTCAGATTAAACAATCTGACAAAGGTACTTTTATCTGCCAAGGTAAGTATGTTAAAGATATGCTAAAGAAGTTTGATCTCACACAAACTTCAGCGATGAAAACTCCTATGGCACCACCGCTGACACTTAACAAGGATCCATCTGGAAAACCTGTTAATGTCACTGCCTATAGAGGAATGATAGGCTCATTGCTGTATCTTACAGCAAGCCGACCTGACATCATGTACTCTACTTGTTTATGTGCACGCTATCAATCTGAACCCAAGGAATCCCATCTGATCGCTGTAAAGCGAATTTTCAGATATCTGAAAGGAACTCCTAACCTCGGTCTTTGGTATCCCAAAGACTCAGGGTTCGATCTAACTGGTTATTCTGATAGTGATTTTGCAGGATGTAAACTTGACAGAAAAAGTACCACTGGTGGATGTCAACTCTTGGGAGGAAAGCTGGTAAGCTGGACAAGCAAGAAGCAAAATTATGTATCCACTTCAACAGCTGAAGCTGAATACGTAGCCGCTGGAAGCTGTTGTTCACAAATCTTATGGATGAGAAATCAACTATTAGATTATGACCTTCAGCTGTCAAAGATTCCTATCTATTGCGACAGCACTAGTGCTATCGCTATAGCAAATAATCCAGTGCTACATTCAAAAACAAAACACATAGAGATCAGATATCACTTTATCAGAGATCATGTGATGAATGGTGATATTGAACTTCACTTTATCCCTACTGACTTTCAGCTTGCTGATATATTTACCAAACCTCTTGATGAGACAAGGTTCAACTTTCTCATCAGTGAGCTTGGAATGCTGAACCTCGAAGAATAATTCTTCAGCGTTCATGTATTGTGTCAGTAATCAAAAGTTCCCCTCTCATCATTCTCTCTGATAAACATTCTGACTCTCAGGTATGTTCTCTCTCCCTCAAAGATGTTTTTCTTCAAAATATAAACTTTAATCACTGAACTTTCTTCAAATGATTAAAAGCTTTTTGAAAAATACATTAATCACTGATATTTCCAGTCAGTGATCCTTTAAAAGGAAAATCTATCCCTATCTTTACAATCAGGGATACTTTTAAAAAGACAATCTATCGCTGATTTTTCTTCAGTGATCATTTCAACGGACAAATGAACAGTCTCTCTCCTCTATGACGTCATTTAAACCGACAATCCACGACATGCCTTTTCTGACACGTTCGTCCGTTGCCCTCCTATCCAATCAACTTCGTGGAACGTGTCAATGTCATGATGATTTCTTTTCCCGCTTCATTCTCTCTCTTCTCTCTCTTCGTATAAAAGGAATTCTTCTCTCCTTTATACGGTTTACGCTTTCAAAACTTTCAAAGCAAGAAACATTCTCTCAAGAACACTCAAGCAAGTAAACCCAGAATATTGAATCTGCAACTCTTTTTCTTCAAGATACACAGGTTTATTTCATGTTTATATGCTTTGTTCATATGCTTTTTATTCTTTTTAAAATCCTACTCGCTTTCTATGGATTTTATAAAACGTTTTTTTGTAAAAACTAAAGATCATTCCTTCTGATTTTATGTTTTTAAATAAAAACCTTTTGGTTTTAAAGTGTTCTTCATTCTTTCTACCCAGAACACTATTTTTCTCCTAAAAATAACTTGATAATTTTCCAGTTTCCCTTCTTCTATGGAAACTGGTAATCATATTATTTTTAATCTAAATCATTTCTTCTATTATGCCTCTTTCCATAACAGAAATGACACAGTCTTCAATCGTTGCTTCCAAGCATGTACGATTCGCTCTCACTGAAGTTGAGATTACTAAATGTAATCATTTGGCCAGACTCGACTTCAAAGCTGACAAATACCCACATCTGGTGGAAGTTGCTGAATTCCTCAAGCAGTCATGCATAGCTTATGCGATCACTGTGGATCCTAAGCCCTCCAAGACTCTACTTCAGCAGTTCTGGTTCACTGCTGATGCAACTGAACTTACCAACAGGAAAGGCGAACGAGTCCCTGCTATCTCGTTCAGCACGGAATTAGGACCAGGGAGCATGACCGCTCTTAGCCTCAGGAAATCTTTAAGATTCCCTGACAAACCAAAGAGTGGGTTCGACGCACTCCCCACTGATGATGAGCTGATATCCTTCCTAGACGCAATGGGCTATTGTTGGGAAAACAAACCAAGATCGTCTATTCCTAACAAGAAGCTCACCAAGATCCTAAAAGCTCAGATGCCATCACAACTGAACTTTATCTTCTCGCACATAATTCAGTGCATGAGTGGGAAGAGTGGTTCGCTGGATCAAGCCAGCAAAACACAACTGCAGATGGCCTACTCCGTTATCGCTGGTCAAAACTTTGACTACGCCACAGCCATCTTTGAAGATCTGAGGTCGAGATTAGAGAAGCCTGAACGAGATCCCAAGATCTCATACGTACGTTTCATATGCACGTATATCAAGTTCCTCTATCCCAACACCTATCCCACCAAAGATGATGGCACCTTTGCCAGGGTTGGTCAACGATCACTGGAGGTCAAGCCACTCGCCGACGAGGTAAGTATCTATCTCCTTCGCTCTCGTCTCTCTCTCCATTCTTCTTCATATTCAGCGACCACGCAGACGGTTCCTTCGTCTGCTATCCCTGTCGCTACCACTACTTCTAAACGACCATCAGCTAGTCCGATTGGTCCTTCCAAAAAGGCCAAAAAGACTAAGGAAAGTACACCTTCTAGTACTATACCTGAGGGAGCTTCTCAACAAGCTACCTTAGATGCTTTTGTGGGTCTTTCCTCCACAACTTCAGCAGTCACTCATACTGCCGTGTCAGCGATCTCACTCGCTGTCACATCATCAGTAACCCCACCTACTATCTCATTCCCTGAGATTAACCCTATCCCTACTTCTATCCCCAAAACTCTTCCCTTCTCTCCTCACTTGGTCTCTGAACCCGCCACCTCTTCTTTCCCTATAGGACCTGAGCATCAAACTTTTGAGGAATCTATGCAGTTCTACAAAATGTTTGATACGTCAGGTACACCTATACTCCTAAACACTTCTCTCCCCCCCTCTCCAAATAAGCCCATATCTGAACTAACATTATTTTCAGGTCCTAGCTTGGCGACTGTTGACACGCATGTCAACAGTCTAGGAGACAAGGTGGATGCACTCACCAACACCATCAATAAAACCACCAACGCCGTCAATCAGGCTGGTGAGGAGCTGAAGAAGTTGACCGCCACTTGCTCATCTAAAGCTGAGAACTCTCAACTTTCAGCTGTTGAAGAACAAGTCGTCCAACTCAGAGAGTCCTCTCGACTCTTTCAAGGGCGATTTGAGTCCCTTACCGCTGAAGTTCAGGGTCTCTCTTCAAAGGTGGACCTCTGCACGTCCCTTCTTCAGCAAATTCTACAGAAAGTGAATGCCCCAGCTCCAGCGCTGCCTCCCTCCTTCACTGAAGATGATCGTACCAACCTCAACATCGCTGTGGAATTCATTCATGATGCCACATGCGACATACCTGCGGTTGAAGACCGGGTTAAGCGTCTGGAGGCTGACGTTCAAGTGCTAAAAGCTTCAACAGCTACTCCAGCAGCTGCACAATCCCCTACCGCTGATAATGACAAAGTGGGGGAGAAAACTGAAGAAACTTCTATTGCTGCTGGGGAAGCTAAGACTCCAAAGGAACCTCCCTCTCAATCTGAGGGGGAGAAGGCAAAAGAATCCTCATCAATTCACTCTATTCTTTTTGAAGAGGATGAGGAAGAAGATGATGAAGAGGAAGATGATCTAGATCTTGATGATCAAGAAAAGGATCAGCCCTCCGATGACGACGACGACGATGAAGACCAATCTATGTGGTTCTCTAAGCCGAACGTCGTATCAGGGACAACTTCGCAAGAGGTTGTCAAAACAGGGGTGAGAGGTGATACATCTTCAAGTGTTCCTTCGCAAAGCAAAGACAAGCAACCAATCGCTGAAGAATGCTTGAGGACTGGATCACAATCTGAGGGGGAGCATCCTTCTCAGACAGTTCTCACCCCTGCTTAAGGGTTCTGAACTACAAATAATTCCAGCTGCTATCGCTGAAGAAATAATCCCAATCTCTATCGCTGAGATTGATGAAGAAGAAGAAGAAGATTCCCTGGTCCATCCAGGAAGGCCCTCTCGACCATCTCATTGGTCAGAGGAAGTGGTGAAGAAAAGAGTTGAAATGATCGCTCAACTAGAAATTCAACGGCTGAAAATCCCTCTTCAAACATCCACAGAGCTCGACTTCCTCACTGAAGCTGAAAGAGAAGAATCTGCCAAAGCTGAGAAGCTGATCGCTGAATGCAAACGAGATGCCCAACTCGCTTTAAAGATTCAATCCTCTCAAGTTAAGGACAAAAAGCTGAAAAGCAAACCTGTGGAAGTTCAAGCAGCACTACTGAAAGAAATTGAAGAGGAACGCTTCAAAGAACAAGAGATCAACGATAAGTCTATCGAATGGTGCAAACAAAAGATGGATTATCGTTATGATCTTCTTCCAATATCATCCGTGACTATCTCTGGTCGCAAGAAGAAAGATCAACTCTCAGTGACCATGGAGATTACCAGAGAGGATGGAACCCAAAAAGCAATGTACGTATCAAAACTTGAAAGCTTCGGATTTACGGAATGGTTAGAGTTCTGGGATGCGCTGAAGAAATCCAAATCTACATACAGAGGCTACGTTGAAGGACTCCTTGAATCCCTCATAAATAGAGTCGTTTCTGTACTAAAGCTGCCATCTCCTCTTCCTCCCAAATCTTTGAAACTCAAGAGAAAAATTGGGTCCTCCTCCTCTGAAGATGTCGCCATCATCAGGAATGAAACTTCTATCAAATTTTCAAGAGATGCACTGTTTGGTCCTCCTCCTGATCTTTCAGTTCTGGACTTATCTCTGCCTCCTGGTGGTCCCTTCCAAGCTGGTCAAGTAATCGACAAGCCTTATGGAATATTCTTCAGAGATGATGATGAGGAACTCAGATTTCAAAGAATCTCTGAGATTCCTATCTGTCCTCTGAATCATCTCAAGGATCTCTTATGCTTATGGTGTGACTTCTTCCCTGCTGCTGAAAAAATTAAAGAAATTATCAGTCAAGAATCTTTGGAACGAAGACAGAAAGGAGAAGAAATACCTGAGTATATGATCAATCCTCCTAAATCTTCTTATAGCTGATAGATTAGTTTCCTTCTCTGTAATCTGTTAGTTATACTTACAGTAGTTAGTTAGTCACTTGTACTTATGATTTTCATATCTTGTAATTCTATCCCTGAATTAAATGAAAATTGCAGTGATGTACTTAACCCTATCAGTACTGTAAAAGATCCCTCAAAATAGTAATTGGGACATGCATTCTATGAGTCCTTTTTATTCCTATATTTTGAATCAAAAAGTAATTTTCTTTTGTTACTTTGTCATTATCAAATAGGGGGAGATTTTTGATCCAAACTCTCTCAGTGATTTGATAACGACCCTCTTTTATACTTAGTGAAAATTACGTTATTATATGTATTAATGTTTCATCATTAGCGATCAGACTGAGTCTGTTCAGTTATCGCTGATGACCTTTCTGTAAACATTAATATGTATGTGTTTCACTTTCAGCGATCAAACTGAGTCTGTTCAGTCATCACTGATCGTTTCCTATGTAACACAGTTAACGTAATCCCTGAAGACAAGTCTCGCGTCAACATAGTTCATAGCTGAATCGAAGACGAAGCCACTGAACAATAGATAAGTCTACTAGTGACCTGATGCGGATATCAGCGAAGACCAGACGAATCTACTTACGCGAAGAAGCCTGAGGAAAAGCTTCAGCGATAGCTGAACTTCTCTATCTTTGAAAGAAAAGATACTCAGCGATCAACGATCACAAAGCTTATGCCCCAAGTTTTCTTTTGTCTTACCTTGCACAACCAGTACAATGTGTCAGAACGGACAAGTCTCTGCCACAAATCGTACACCAACTCTGTCAACTACACTGTTCATAAAGAGGCCAAAAGCATGTCTCCAAAAGTAAGACTACCAAAGCCAATCTATGAATGCCACGTGTAAAGTACCCTGCCATTCATTTAATGCATAGGGTATAAATAGGAAGCTCACTCCTTCATCTGAAGGTGTGCTCAATCCTTGAACTCCAAAATAGAAACCCTTGTTTTCTATCTCTCTAAAAATCCCCCATTCTCTGAATTTCTTGTGCAACCATCTTAGTGTTTCTTAAGTTTGTTTAGATTGAGTCTGTCTTAATCTTATTCCGCAACAAACTTGTAAATTGTATTTTGATTTATCAATAAACAATTTATTAAACCTTAATTTCTGTGTTTGTATTCAACCCCCCCCCCCCTTCTACAAACTTGTTAAGCACCCTCGGGACCAACAACAACATTTTAGGAGTCGTTCTTCAACGATCAAAAGAGAGTATACTCCAGTGCATATATGAGATTGTACTCTGATGCATAAATGAGATGATCAACCTTCAAGGGGTAGTACATATTTTTCCTGATTGCTAAATATTGTGAATGCAATATTTCAGGGGGAGTATATGACTTCTGATTACATCTGATCAGAACTCGTTCTTAACACGTTTTATTGCTTTATGTCTTTACTTTTCAATAAATTTTGTGAATAAAGCTTTGTACTTTGACAAACTTTGTGACTGTTGCAGATTTGAGGGGGAGCTTACAAGATCATATCTTTTATGACTTTGAGCTGACTTCATGAGATTTAAGACTGACCATAAGGTTTACTTCTAAACTTAATCTCATACATGTCTGAAATAAGGACGACTTTCAGATATGAAAACATGTTCTTAAATGTTCAAACCACTTCTCTATTCTCAAACAGATTTCATGACTTTAGAAATGTGATTTTAAATGTTTTCATTTACATGTGCTTAATTGATAAACAAACTGTGTGTTTCCAAAGATAAATATTTGTGTATTATCTTTTCTATATACTTTCAAGTATTCACACACACCGGTTTAATATTCTGTTGGAAATGTTCTTATGTCTCATATTGAAACATATTTTCGATGGTAAGACACCCCTCTTGATATTCAATGTTTGTTGAGCGCGATTTCATTCAAATGTTTCTTCCAAGAATGTCTATATTTTTTATTCGTATGGACAAATTCCAATTTTTCATGACCTAAGCTTTTTATGATACATCATTCATAATTGATCTTTATCATACAATGTCAAATTTTCAAACAAGTTTCTTGTATTCATTTCATTCATTCAATAAACTTGTTTTGAAATATCTTCATGGTTAAAAATGCTCAAATCTTCATGTTTATCTTCATGAGCATACAAATATCTGACATATATTTTTGTGCTTTAACTGCAAAGTTAAACCATTTGAGCAACTTGATACTTTTAGGAAAACATGGGTTCATTGTGTGAGAACTTAATTGAACTTCTATGGATTCACGATAACTAGTGTTTCCTACCCAAGAAGTTAATCCTTGAGTGATCGAGTGTGAGGAGTCAAAAATATCTGAGTGTGGGTGTGATGAGGTAAAATGAAAATGAGAGTTTGGTTAGAAGCGAGCTTAATGATAAAAAGAAAGAGGGTGTGAGAACAGAGTAAAAGAATATCAAACTATGCACCAACTTTTTCTGAGTCGGGCAGCCACATCTCTGATTGTTTCACAACTCTTTGGTGAACGTCATTGAAACTGGCAACTAGCCCATGCCAACTCTTGATTTAAAACCCCACCAGCTACTCATCTTTTTCTTAACAAGAAGATTTTTCAATATTTTCTGGGGATGCAACACATATGCTATTTGGTTTTCATTTGGAAAATTTGGATATTGAAAAAGAAGGAAGTTTGCCACACCTTCGCACTTCGATCATGCACAATTGAGTCTGTGTATTATCATTGTTGTCTCAATGGTTTACACAATTTTGAGCCTAACAAAAGCAATCATCAGTGTTTAATTCTTTCATACACAAGCACGAACACACGGGAAATTCGTTTTTCTGTCTAAACGTTTATAGAATAAACTTATGTTATTCGATGATTGAATGGAAGACATGGGGGAGTGAACATCAAAAAGCTCCTTTCCAATGTGTATTCGTTACACATAGTAACTTTGTGTTACTGACAGGCATTCGAACTGATTCATTTGTTGATTCAGGTGTTACACTCATAATATGTCTGAATTTGAAAAGATTCGAATGAATATCTTGGTGAATTGACGATTAATCAGAGGATCAGTGATTAAAAATCAATGGTCAGAAATTTTAAGGACATTTCTTGTAAAAGTTTTGATGATTTCAATGCCACAATTATCAAAAAGGGGGAGAGATGATCAAGAAATGTGAGAAATGATATAGAAATGTTGGAGTTTAAAGGAGAAGTGATCAAGAAATGGTTGTGAAAGAAAGTTGTTAAAGAAAGGTTGTTGAGAATGTTTGTCAAAGATTGCAAGTATTGCTGAAGAGCGTGCAAGTTTGAAAAAACAAATTCAAAGATTTCAGAATGTGAGCAAATTTTACTAAAATTTTCTTTGAAGATTGAGTTGTTGACGAAAAGAGAGCCAAATATGAAGATAATTTCTTTCCGATGTCTGAAAGAGGTTTTTACAACCTTGGGGGAGAGTGTTACTATTCTTACATAGTGTAATTACAGACTTTGGGGAAACTTCAAAAGTTTGAAGATTGTTTTGAGCATAAAGGGGAGATTGTACTTCAATTCTTTTTTTCTTTCTGAAGATGGTCTGAGTTGACAGAAATCTATAAGGAGGAGATTGTATTGCAAAATCCTTTTGAAGATGATCTTGATCCAAAGGGGGAGAATGTTAGGGCATAAATATGTTGGATACAAGATCATAAAGACTGAAGACAGAAAGTCAAGCCAAGTCAAAGCTCAAGTCAACTCTCAAGCAGAAAGTCAAAGTCAATTGTAATAAAAAGTCAAAGTGTTGTTTGTAAGGGTTTTTGTGCGCGTGTGTTTAAATAGGTATACGGCTAGTTGTGTTAGAGATAGATTCAAGTATTCAAGTTGCAAACTGTTTTCTAGAGAGAGAAAGCTGTCTGAGAGCATTATATACGAAATCTTAAATTGAATTGGAAAACAGGTTGATTGATTCTCTTGTTCTTATATTGTCATCTTGATTGTATTGTGATTAGAACTTGAAATCTTGGGATTAATAAAACTGTTTGGGTCAAAATCCATGACCTCGACGAGGAACATTTATGATACATTTTTCACACGATTAATCGTGTATTAAGATAAGGTCTTGTCGACCATACGTATTTATGAAACTCGTCTTCACTTTTGAAGACGTGGGTCGAGAGTTAGTAGCGACCTCTGATCGTATATCTATCACATGACGGTCGCAAGACTCTTCATGACCACGACTGTACTAACAGACGACCAAATGTTTCTCTTTTGTTCATTCAATGCACGATCAATGCTCTTAAAGACCAACGTCTATAACTGAACAAAGACATTAAGATCATCAAGATCATCAAGATCTCCGACCGTTACCCAAGAATTCAATGGCACATTTATGACGATCAATATTATAAATACAAGGATCCATACCTCATTCAACCTACGAGAATCTGGAGATTACAAGCCGACAAAAAAGAACTCTCTCAACTCTTTCTGAAAAGATACATGTCCGAAGTATCTTACACACGACCGAATTACTTTACACACGATATATAATTATTACTAGCATTTAGATTTATTTTTGTTTATCTTGTAAAACATTGTAATACGCAAGGATATCGCCCCTGCTTGGCGACCATAGTGCATTGATGATTCCTCTTTGTCGTCCACGGTTTTTTCCTCATTGAGGTTTTTCCGCGTCACCAAATCCTTTGTTTCCTTACTTTTATTCTTGTCGCACGTTTTGTCGCTTGATTTCTTTTTTTAGTTGTTAAAAGCTCCACATCAACCTTAAGTTATCCTTTTAGATGATTTTTGGCATTAACAACCACTCAAATAAAATACAAGGAAGTTAATAAAATGCATTTACCCCATAAATAGGTAAATTCATGCCCACAAGTATGACTCACTTAAAAACACATCATTGGTTGGGACGAAATATTTTCCAAAGGAAGTCAGGCCATTTATATTTCAAAATGTCCCATAATACAATAATATGAATTTTTCTCAAGCCAAATACATTAAAATGCATTATTGTCAAATAATCTCCATAGACAAAATTAATCATCAAAATAAACACACTCTTATGATTAATCATCAAAGTACCCTAAATATCCCAAATATATGCATTTTCAAGATTTATTAAACCAAATGTACCAAATATGTCAAATTCATCAAATAATCAACACATGTAATAAATATAAGGAAAACACATTAAGACTCCAAAGTATACATTTTTTGGCATGCACAAAGTTTTCACAAAGCAACTTAAACTCAACTTGCTAGGTTAAGTTAAACATAGATTCCAAACCCAAATCTTTAGCTTCCAAAAATGAAGATTTCACCATCTTCAAGTCGTTTTCAACAAGGATCTAGGGTTTCCAAATAACCCATTTATAGAAAAAGAACCACCTACAGGCATAAACTTTAGATCTACAAAGATCGTCAAACTAGAGCTTGAAATATACAAGAAATTACCTTATTTAAGTATTGAAATCTCTCACCCAACACTCTTCCATGGAATATTTCTTACTTTCCAAACTCAAGATTTCAACAACAAACTTTGAACTCTTCAAGGTAGATCCACACCAAGATGCTCCAAAACTAATGTTAAAGCTCCCAAAAATCTTTCCAAAGAGGAGATAAATGAAGAGTGAGACAATTTGGAAAGAAAAGTGAGAACACCCCGAAAAATGGCAACTTAAAAATCCCATACTGCTTCCCACGACCTTGCCTACGACCTGAGGTCACGCGGGAAGTCCTGTGTGTGCCTTGTCATGCAAACAGTCACATACGCGGCCTGGGTCGCGACCCGAGGTCGAGTGCTAGGTCGCAGGGATCGCTTTTCACGTTTTTCTCCCATTTTTCATGTCCGATTTGATTCTCAATGGTTCCAATATGATACTTGTATAAAATATCATTAAATTTCCATTTTAATGGTCAAACAACCACCAAAAACCTAAACGAAAACCTCTAAAATCGCGGGTGTTACAGCTAGTTTCTCTATTTTAGCAATTCTAACATTAACTATATTAACAAAATATTATTTCTCTCCTGTCCATTTAATTTCAAGGACTCTTATTTGGGAGGAAAAACTTAAATACTATTATTCTCTTCTATGGAGTTTTAGAAATTTTTCCACATTTGGAGATTTCTACCTTATTTCTCTTTTTTCTCTATTTTAACATATCATTTAGCATAACCGTTGGAGCAAAAAATTCCTAAATCTTCAAATTTTATATTTTATGATAACTTTTGGAGATGCTCTTAGAGGCTAAGGGAAAATAAGAGCAAAAAAGGGTGGTAGAGTACATATATGGAAAAGAAGGAAAATAGGATATAGCAATAGGGAGCATGTTAAAGGGTTGCAAGAAGTGGTCATACAATCTGACTTGTCATGTGTTTTGCAGGCGTTCCAGGCATTTCTTGTTATCCACTCTCGTATTGATGACGTGAGGAAACTGGTACCCAAGGCTCTGGAGAGGGAGAAGAAAGCTCTCGCGAGAGAAAAGGACGTTCTCACCAAAGCTAAGGAGGCAGAGGCCAAGCGAGAGGAGTATTCTGTGCGACTTGACAATGCTCTCAACGGTCTAGAAGTCGTGGAGCACGAGAAGAAGGAACTTCGAGGATGCCTGAAAAAGGCACTGAACAAGGCTTTCGTAGCTGAGGTGGAGGTAGAAGTGACTAAGGCCACCTCGACTGTGAATGAAAAAGATATCGAGACCCTTAGGTCGGAATTAGGCGCGGCTAGAGAGCAGGTTGCGTCCTTGGAGGAGAAAGTGGCGTCCATCAAGGCATTCACTCGACTCAAGGTTCGCGCGACATTAATAAGACGCCACCTAAGGGCAAGAATCCCATGGTGTTGGTTGAGGAAGAAGTGGCCTTCTTCCAACAGTCTGTTGGGGTCAAGAGAGATCTCGACTCTGTTGATGACTTAGAGGTCAAGTCAGAGGACGACGCCCCTAAAGGTGGAGAAGCTGATGTTGTACCCCAGCAACAGCAGCAGGAGGAGGGGCAGGAGCAGCCTACTCCTTAGTTTTAATCCTTGTAATTTTTTTGTTTTTAACCGGGGTGACCGTTGGTGGTCGTGCCCTTGTCTTGTAATTTCCCTTGACATAATACAATAATTTTTTGATCAATGACTTGTCGTAACTTCCATAACAATCTAGTGACATATATTGCATAGAAAATCACAAGTCATTCACGACAAACATAATAAGAAAAAGAGACGATGAAAACTAATTGAAAACAATAAGAATTCTCTACGTTACTCATGACATCGCAAACAATTAAGCTTAGGTTAAGAAACTTGCGACCGGGGAAAGTGATAAACCTATTAAGTAATCGAATCAAGGAACTTGCGACTAGGGCAAGTAACAAATCTGTCGATCCATTTAAAAATTAGATCAAGGGACTTGCGATTAAGGCAAGCTTTTTCTAAGGGTTCGATCTTTAGAAGAGAAGATTATAGATCGTACGACCCAGTTGCGATATGATCGTATATAGGGGTGTTCATCGGTTGACATCCAATGGATGTGAGGGGAACCAAACCGATCCAATCATCCATTGGATGTTAGATTTTTCCAATCCAATGGATGATTGGATCGGTTCGGTTCCATCCATTGGATGTTCTTATTGGATATCCTTTGGATATTCGTATTGGATATCCATTGGATCGGATTGGATCCATCCGACATCCGATGGGTGATCAGATCGGACCGGATCCATCTAATGTGTTAATTTAATGCAATTTTTTAATAATAAAACAAATTGATTAATCACTTTTAATTTGTGTTAAAACCAACACAAAACAAATTTAGATTTTAGCAAATTGCAAAAAATATAATTGGATGATAGTTGGATGGAAAACTGGATGGTAATTGGATGGTTAATTGTATGGGTAATTGGATGTTGGTCGGTTCGGTTCGGTCGTTTTGGTCGGTTCTGGACTGCCATCCAAGAACCGACCGATCCAAATTGGATGTTGAGATTTTCCATCCAATCCGATCCAATTACAATTGGATATCCAATTATGGTCGGTCAGTTCTAATTGGATCGATCGATTTGTATTGGATCGATTGACTTTCTACACACCCCTAATCGTATAATCATGAATGTGGTCGAAAGTTTGACCAATTCAAATGTTCGTGTGATCCTGCGATAAAGCAACATTAGTGGTGGTCGTTGGCTAGGACAAAGACTCTCCGATGCTTAAGTCAGTAATTGTTAGGAAAAAGATAAAGTTTTAAAAGAAATACTTCTTTAAATGTATCTGTTTGGGTAAATTTCCACAAGTTACGACCGACGGAAGATAACCAAACGTCTCCAGTCTATAGACCATTCTTGTAATAAGATAAGGTCCTGACGACATCGTACAACAATAGACATCGTCGTCCTCGACGACGAACATCGTGAGTTTCCCACGTCTACGACTAACCGGAACCTCTCGACAGGCTCATATCTTATGGTACTAACGGTCATTGATCATTTATTGCATACAACCGTTTCTCCTTTATGAATCTTTCATTACAGGTTTAATGCATATAATGACCAACGAATATAACGGACGAACGCCATCAAGAATAATCAATATCAAGACCGTTGGACAATCAATGCTCATTTATAGCAACCAAAGCTATATATACAACCTTGAAGATCACGCAAGGAGGACATCGGCAATTGCGAGGATATAACTCTCACGAATTATCCAAAGAAGAATCTCTCGACTGAAGTATTATATTATACGACGTTCATCCCAATCGCATGATTACACTATTTTACTATTGTAATATTGTCAATTGTACTTGTAATCACTCCTTCTAAAGGACGACGTCCCTGTTTGACGTCTATAGTGCACTTGACGATCCTCATTATCGTCCGCGGTTTTTACCCTCGACAGGGTTTTCCGCGTCACCAAATCTCTGCGTTCATCTTAATTTTTATCCTTGTCGTGTGATTTGTCGAGTGATTGCCTACTGTAGTTGTTAAAGCTCCACACCGACCTTAGATCTTCCTTTGGACGATTTTTGACATTAACAGTTTGGCACCCACAGTGGGGCCCCATCTAGAGTAACATTCTCGACAGAGAGCACGATATACTAACAGTTTTAGTGTATAATTCTTGTTTGACAGGATCATGGAAGCACAAATAACTCAAGTCAATATCATCGCTCAAATGCACATGGAGCTTGATGCCGCTCGAAACCGGATTCATACCCTGGATGAGCAAAATCGCAGGGCCAATGAAGAACTCTCCGCCATGAGGAATCCAAATATAGGCAACCAATTTGGACCTCCCTTCGGTCCAAGGCCACCCTTTAACATGTCTTTTGCATGTGTTCCACCTCCACCACCTCCATACCCCAGACCAACGCCAGGTATGGGAGTGAATACTGGAGTCGCTACTTTCTCCATCCCGACTGTCCCATCAATGCCACCTCCTGTGACATTGCTTCCATTAGTAACCATTCCTTACATGCAGGCACCATTGAATGTGGATAATGGGGGCACGTTGCAGAACAATGGATTTATTCCTAATGCAGGTCCCATGTCTCAAGACTCTGGAGTCATGCCTAGTAGCGGTGCTAATCCAGATGACCCTATCGCACGACGCCTAAAATAGTTGGATGAGCAAAACGAAAATATGCTACTACTGCTCACTAAGATACCTGGAGCCGCTGTACCAGTAGACGTTGAACCGAAGACAGGATTTCAAGCGTCACCTTTCGTCGATGAGATTGCCCTGGTCGGCGTGCCGAAGAAATACAACATCCCGACGTTTACACCAAAATATTTGGGGATCAGCGATCCAACGGGGCATATTGCACAGTACAAGCAGCTAATGTGGACTGTATCAATACCTCACCAGTATCAAGAAGTTTGCATGTGCAAAAGTTTTAGTGCGACCCTTACTGGAGCTTCTCTCCAGTGGTTTATAAACTTACGACCCAAGTCTATCGGCAGTTTTGCATAGTTGGTCAACCAATTCTTTCAACAGTTTGCCAGCAGTCGTAAAATGGAGAAACAAACCAGCGATCTTTACTACATCACACAAAAGACAGGTGAATCAATTCGAAGCTATTTCAACCGTTTTAACTCTGAGATGATCGATATACGAAACTGTGATGTTCGAACTGCAATCGAGGCATACAAGCGAGGTCTCGACGATGGCTCTGATCTTTACATGGATTTGACGAAATATCCTCCATAAAACATTGAAGACGCACGAGCTCGCACGTTAGCCTACATGTGAGTTGAAGATGATGCAGCATTCCGTCGAAAGTATTCGAGCAATAAGAAAGCACTAAGTGTCAAAAAACCAGACTTCAAAGCAAGGTCGACTACTCGTGTTGAGACTTCCAAACAAGTCTCGAACGTGAGATTCGACAAGAAGAAAACTGCTCCGGTTAATAAGTTCCCCAGCATCCCAAGATCTCTTCTTACGGATTTAAAGGGACATCCAAAGATATCGTCGAAGCTCTTAAAAATGTGTAGACTAACGTCAAGTGGCCATCAAAGAGCCAAAGAGACGATGCCAGGAAAGACAAATCTAAATGGTGCGACTTCCACAACGATCATGGTCATGAGACAGACGACTGTATCGCTCTGAGACGAGAATTAGCATGGCTTGTCCCCAAGGGACATCTACAAGATTTATTTGGAACAAACGCACGACCCGTCTCACCTGAGCATACAAAATTCGTTAATTACATAACTGTAGGATCCGATGTCTGTGGCTTAACTTATTCAGCATCAAAACGACATGCTAGCCAGGGATCCGTAGAACTTCCTATGTCGCGGACCTCACGACCGAAGCAAGACCTTGAATTGGAGGCCATGCTCATTACCTTCGATCAAGAAGACATTGGTGATCAATGGCAGAAGCATCATGATGGATTGATAATCCAACTCACGATCGGTAATTGCTCAACAAAGAGGATCTTGGTCGACGGAGGAAGCTCGACTAATATTATCTTCCTCGCCATAATCAAAGCAATGGGAATCGATAAATCAGAGATCGTGCAACGCTCGACGGTCCTTGTGGGCTTCAATGGCGACATCGATAACACTATTGGGGAAATCATTCTCCCAGTATTTACCGAAGGAGTCAACAAACATACCAAATTCAGCGTCATCGATTGTTCGTCAGTATACAACGACATCTTGGGACGACCCTGGATACACGATATGAAAACTATACCCTCAACGTACCATCAGACGATCAAGTTTCCAACAACTTGGGGCGTCCAAGAAATCAAAAGCGGACGAAAGATCGCCCGCGAGTGTTATAAAATTTCTATGAAGCCTAGAAAGCAGAACATCTAGCAATTACAGATCTAGGTCGAACCTGAAACTGCCGACGACTATCAACTGGAAGAAGTCGTCCTGGATCAGGAAAGACCTGACAGAGTGGTCTACATTGGTATGTCACTCGACCCTACTTTAAATGGTTCACTGATTTCTTTTCTGGAGGAATATGCCGATTGTTTTGCATGGACGCATGAAGACATGGTCGACATCAACCCGAGGTTATCACACATCGACTCAGTGTCGATCCTTCATTTATTCCTATTAAGCAGAAGCGTCATAAGTGCGCCCCGGAACGCAACAAAGTGATCAACGACGAATTTGATAACTTACTTAAAACGGGAAAAATTTGGGAAGTCAAATATTCCAACTGGCTAGCCAACGTCGTGGTCATACAAAAGAAGAATGGGAAATGGAGAGTGTGTATCGATTTCACGGATGTCAACAAGGCCTGTCCAAAGAATCCTTTCCCCTTACCACACATCGACGCCATGGTCGACGCAACTGTTGGACACGAGCTGCTCACGTTTATGGATGCATACTCGGGATATAACCAAATCCTAATGCATCATGAGGACCAAGAGAAAACGACATTCATGACAGACAAAGGAATCTACTGTTACAAAGTCATGCCGTTTGGTCTTAAAACTGCAGGATCGACATACCAACGTCTAGTCAACAAAATGTTCAAAGAACATCTCGGAGACACGATGGAAGTATATATTGACGACTTGCTCATCAAGTCGAAACAGGCGATCGATCATATCGATCACCTAAGACAATCGTTTGATATACTTAGACAATAACATATGTAGCTTAACCCAACAAAATGCTCTTTTGGAGTAAGCGCGGGTAAGTCTTTAGGATATATGGTCACCCGACGAGGGATCGAGGCCAATCCTGATCAAATAAAAGCTATTCTGGATATCAAGTCTCCACGCAATATTAAAGAGGTCCAATGACTTACAGGCCGTATAGCAACACTGAACATGTTTATTTCTCGTTCCTCAAATAAATGTTGTTTAATTTACGATGTCTTGCGAAAGAATAGGGGTTTTGAATGGTCGGACGATCACAAAAACGCACTCCAAGAGCTCAAAAAATACATGGCGTCCCCACCTTTACTATCGAAACCTGAGGATCACGAGATCCTCCAACTATATTTGGTAGTAAGTCCGAATGTTGTAAGTGTCGTCCTCGTCCGAGAAGATGACAAAAACAATGACCGATATATTACGTCAGTAAGTCATTTCTCGACGTAAAGACCTGGTATTCTTTCATGGAAAAACTCTTGTTAGCTTTGATAACTGCAGCTAAAAAGTTACGTCATTATTTCGAATCGCACCCTATTACTATCGTGACTAACTTTCCTCTTAAGTCTGTCTTGAGAAAACCAGAGTTAACGGATCGACTGGAAAAATGGAGTATCTACCTTAGTAGTTATGACATTGAATATAAACCAATGGTTGTGATCAAATCGCAGGCATTAGCTGACTTCGTCGCAGATTTCAGTCCAGAACTAGAAGCATCGACAGATATTATGGCAACTCTCGACGGCCCAACATGGACTCTATATGTTGACGGATCATCCAACGCCCGGGGGGCAGGATTGGGTGTCGTTCTCAAGTCGCCACAAGGGGGCAAGATGGTGTACTCCATACGATGCGACTTCAAAGCTACTAAAAATGAAGCTGAATGCGAAGCTTTGATCGCAGGATTAAATATGGCTCACGACTTGGGGGCGACAAAGCTTCACGTTAAGAGCGACTCACTCTTAGTCGTAAATCAAATGAATAGATACTTTGCAGCTAAAGAATCCAGAATGACAACATATCTCAAGATAACCAAATATAAATCCGAGGAATTCAAATAACTTTTTATTTCACAAATCCCCATAGATCAGAATACTCAAGCTGACGCATTTGCCAACCTTGGGTCGACACTTGGGAATCATCCATTCGATACCATTCCCATAATTCATCTGGCGACATCATCTATCGACAAAGAAAGAGATATACAGATGATCGAAGAGGAAGATAATTGGTCGACTGACATCAGAAAATTTCTAGTAAACGACCAACATCCAGAAGACAAAATGGAAGCTAGAAAATTTTGATTTAAAGCATCTAGATACATTATGATCAGAGATTAATTATATAGATGATCATCGACAGGACTGAACTTACGATGTGTTATCAACAAAAGTCAAGTCCAAAACATCTTACAAGAAATGCACGACGATGAGTGTGGCAATCACTCGGGAGGTCGTAGCTTGGCAAATCGTATTTCCCAACAAGGATACTACTGGCCAACTTTGCGACAAGACGCAATAAGGTACGTCTAAAGTTGCGACGCATGTGAGCGACATTCAGGTATGTCTCACAAAATGTTATGTCCCTAATTCAAGTTCTAGTTCACACAGATTAACAAGATGACAATCAAAAACAATTAAACTACCTGTTTTCAATTTACAATCAATGAACAATTCGTATACAAGTTCTCTGCCTCAAACTTTCTCTCTCTACAATCTCAATTCGCACGTACAATGAATGTCTAGTTACAAGCTACTTCCAAAAACTCTAGTCACATGTCTATTAAAAGCAAAACACACGCTCTTACAAAGACAACACTAAACACAACTAGAAACAAAATTACAAGGCTTTGACATTGACTTTATTACAGTTTAACTTTGACTTTGCTTTAAGAGTTGACTTTGAACATTCACTTGGCATGACTTTGATCTTCAGACTTCATGATCTTGTATCCAACAAATATATGCTCTAACAATCTCCCCCTTTGGATTCAAGATCATCTCTAAAATACTTTGCAATTCAATCTCCCTCTTTAAGCTCAATTTGTGCAATCTCCTTTTTTTTTCAGAATATCACCAAATTAAATCTCCTCTTTTACATAGCAATCTCCTCTTTCTTTGATAAATCTGTCTTCAAAAACTTTTGTAATCTCCCTAAAGTCTGCCTTAAAAAATAGTAACATTCTCCCCAAGGTTGTAAAAACCTCTTTCATACATCGGAAAGAAATTATCTTCAATTTCAGCTCAATTTGCTTCAGCAAATTGTCTTTAAAGAAAATTTCAGTAAAATCTGCTCATATTCTAAAATCTTTGAATTTGCTCTTTCCGCTTTCAACAATCTTTCTTCAAATTAACTGTCTTGACATAAAATTTCTTCTTTCAACTTCAACTTTTCTTTATCAAACCAACAACTCTTAATCACTTCTCAAACATTTCTTGAACCACTCTCCCCCTTTTTGATGATTAAAGCATGAGATCATAAAAACTTTACAAGAAATGTCATTGATCTGTCCTGACCACTGATCTTTGATACTGAGCCTCTGATTATCTATCGATCCAAAAGATATTCATCCGAATCTTTGCAAATTCAGACAAAATATGAGTGTAACACCTGAATCAACAAATGAATCAGTTAAAATGTCTGTCAGTAACACGGAGTCACTGTGTGTAACGAATACACATTGGAAAGGAGCTTTGTGATGTTCACCCCCCCCCCCCAGGTCTTCCATTCAATCATCGAATAACACAAGGTTAAACTATGAACGTTTTGACATAAAAACGAATTTCCTGTGTGTACGTGCATGTGTTTGAAAGAATTAAGCACAGATGATTGCTTTTATAAGGCTAAAAAATTGTGTAAACCATTGTGACAACAACAGTTAAACACGGACTCAATTGTGCACGATCGAAGTGCGAAGGTGGGGAAGACTTCCTTCTTTTTCAATATCAAAATTTTCCAAATGAAAACCAGATAGATTATATATTGCGTCCCCAAGAAAATATGAAACATCTTCTTTTTGAGAAAAAGATGAGTAGTTGGTGGGGTTTTTATCAAGAGTTGGCATGGGCTAGTTGTCTGTTTCAATGATGTTCACGAAAGAACTGTGAAACACCAGGAATGTGGCTGCCCGACTCAGAAAAAGGTGGTGCAGAGTTTGATATTCTTTTACTCTGTTCTCTCACCCTCTTTCTTTTTATCATTAAGCTCGCTTCTAACCAAACTCTCATTTCCATTTTACCTCATCACACAACCCACACTCAGTTATTTTGACTCCTCACTCTTCGATCACTCAAGATTAACTTCTTGGGTAGGAGACACTGGTTAACGTGAATCCATAGAAGTTCAGTTAAGCTCACACAATGAACCCATGTAGTCCTAAAAGTACCATGTTGCTCAAAAATGGTTTAACTTTTCAGTTAAAGCACAAACAATACATGTCAGATGTTGGTATGCTCATTAAAATAATCATGAAGATTTGAGCATGTTAAACATTGAAGATTATTCAAAACAAGTATATGAAATGAATACAGGAAACTTGTTTGAAAATCTGACATTGTATGAAAAAGATCAGAATCGAAATGATTTATCAATTAAAGCTTAGGTCAGCAAAAATTGGAATTTGTCTATACGAAACAAAATATAGACATTCTTGAACGAAATGTTTCGAAATGAAATCAACGCTCAACAAACATTGAATATCAAGAGGGGTGTATCACCATCGAAAATTTTGTTCAATTTGAGACATGATGATAACATGTTGAACAAAAAGTTAAACAAGTATGTGTGAATACTTGAAAGTATATGGAAAAGACCATACGCACGTATTTTTCTTTGGAAACACACGGTTTGTTAAACATTGAAGCACATATAACATGAAAACATTTAAAAATCAAACTTCTATATTCATGAAAGCTTTTAAGAATCAGAAGTGGTTTGAACATTTAAGAACATGTTTTCATATCTAAAAGTTGACCGTCTTTCAGACACGTATGAGATTAAGATTAGAAATAAACTTTTTCGATCAGCCGGGAGGTCGTAGCTTGGCAAATCGTATTTCCCGACAAGGATACTACTGGCCAACTTTGTGACAAGACGCAATAAGGTACGTCCAAAGTTGCGACGCATGTGAGCGACATTCAGGTATGTCTCAAAAAATGTTATGTCTCTAATTCAAGTTCTAGTTCACCAGATTAACAAGATGACAATCACAAACAATTAAACTACATGTTTTCAATTTCCAATCAATGAACAATTTGTATACAAGTTCTCTGTCTCAAACTTTCTCTCTCTACAATCTCAATTCGCACGTACAATGAATGTCTAGTTACAAGCTACTTCCAACAACTCTAGTCACATGTCTATTAAAAGCGAAACACACGCTCTTACAAAGACAACACTAAACAAAACTAGAAACAAAATTACAAGGCTTTGACATTGACTTTATTACAGTTTGACTTTGACTTTGCTTTGAGAGTTGACTTTGAACTTTGACTTGGTTTGACTTTGATCTTCAGACTTCATGATCTTGTATCCAACAAATATATGCTCTAACACAAACCCTCTGAATCCTTGCATTCGACTTTAACTCCATGGCCCTTCATGCGATGGGGAATGGATATTGTCCGCAAATTACCTCCGACCCCCGGGAAAAAGGTATACCTCCTAGTCCTTACAAATTATTTCTCAAAATGGATAGAAGTGGTTGCTTACTCCCATGTCCGGGATAAGGAAGTCATTTCCTTTATCCAAACTAACATCATCTGCAGATTTGGAATTCCATATCGTATGTAATAGCGGGTAACAATTCATAAGTGACAGAACCCAGCAGTTCTGCGAAGATCGTAACATCAAACTTACGACTTCAACACCCTGATATCCCCAGTCCAATGGACTCGCTGAGTCAAGCAACAAGACAATCGTTAACTCGATCAAGAAAAGACTTAAGGATGCCAAAGGCAAATGGGTCGAAGAACTTTCGACAGTTCTTTGGGCTAATCGTACGACACCTCGTACATCCACATGACAAACTCCTTTCTCTTTTGTCTAGGGTTGCGAAGCGGTTTTGCCTGTCGAGACCCAAATTCCAACCTCACGACAGTCGACGGTCAAACATAACTTAGTCGATATAAGTTACGACCTCGATATACTAGAAGAATTGCGAGAGTCGGCCTTGATCAGGATGGCTTCGCAGAAGCAATTGGTCGAACGACATTTAAACAAGAATGTTAAGGCCAAAATCTTCCAAACAGGTGATCATGTCTTGCGACGAGTGTTTCAAAACAAATATATGCTCTAACACAAACCCTCTGAATCCTTGCATTCGACTTTAACTCCATGGCCCTTCATGCGATGGGGAATGGATATTGTCCGCAAATTACCTCCGACCCCCGGGTACATATTATTTCTCAAAATGGATAGAAGTGGTTGCTTACTCCCATGTCCGGGATAAGGAAGTCATTTTCTTTATCCAAACTAACATCATCTGCAGATTTGGAATTCCATTTGAAATCGTATGTAATAGCGGGTAACAATTCATAAGTGACAGAACCCAGCAGTTCTGCGAAGATCGTAACATCAAACTTACGACTTCAACACCCTGATATCCCCAATCCAATGGACTCGCTGAATCAAGCAACAAGAAAATCGTTAACTCGATCAAGAAAAGGCTGCAAAGGCAAATGGTTCGAAGAACTTCCGACAGTTCTTTGGGCTAATCATACGACACCTCGTACATCCACAGGACAAACTCCTTTCTCTTTTATCTACGGTTACGAAGCGGTTTTGCCTGTCGAGACCCAAATTCCAACCTCACGACACTCGACGGTCAAACATAACTTAGTCGATCTAAGTTACGACCTCGATGTACTAGAAGAATTGCGAGAGTCGGCCTTGATCAGGATGGCTTCGCAGAAGCAATTGGTCGAACGACATTTAAACAAGAATGTTAAGGCCAAAATCTTCCAAACAGGTGATCATGTCTTGCGACGAGTGTTTCAAAACACACAAGAGCCCGACTCAGGTAAATTATCCACCAAGTGGGAAGGAGCATATCGAATAACCGAGGTTGTTGGAAAGGGAGCATACCGACTGCAAACCCTCGACGGTCGAAACATTCCTCGAAGTTGGAATGCGGTACACCTAAAAAGGTAATTCTTTTAAAACCTATTTCTTCTCCTCTTATGATTATCTTTCTACAAACCTTACTGACTTAAGCATCGGAGCGTCGTTGGTCAAACCAACAACCCCCTTGTTTTAACAATTTCACTGCAGGATCAGTCAAACATTCAACTGTATTTACGCCCTGCGATTATTACACGACCATGTCGATTAAATCTAAAGGGTCTTAAGGTCCAAACCTTATTAATTCCTGAACAAATCATAAGTTCCTTGTGAATTCATTTTGATTAACAGGTTGCCAATCGATATACTCATGACTTACATCGCAGCATAGGTTCTTTATATGCTAGTTTAGTCGCAAGCTTGACAAGCACTGGATTATGTTCGAAGTACTTTATACTTCTAAGCCATCCGTGACGGTCATGGGTTACTTGAATTATTATCTAAACTTTGTTTACGATCGATTGTCTATACTTATCGTAGACTGCTTTAACTTTCATTAAGTATCATTTGTTTTTTGATTGCTTTCCTTACGTCTATCGTAAGTTACTTATACAATTGCTTGGTTATTTGTTTTGACGAATCATGAAATGTTGTGACGGTTCGATTTGTTCAAAAGATTTTCATTTAATACCTAAAGGTTTTAGAATGCATGGCACGACCACCAACGGTTTCCTGATTAAAAGTTCAAAAAATCATTGTAAAAACAAACTAAGGAGCTTGCTGCTCCTGACCCTCCTTTGCCACGACCTCAGTGGCGTCATCTAGAGGAGTCTCCTCAAGCAGATCACGATCAAGCTCGTCTTCCGAGTCGAGATCCTCCTCATTGCCGATGAACTTCAAGAAAAAATCTAAGTCACCTTCCCTCGAAGCTAGAGGATCTTCTCCTCTCTCATAACTCCTAATCATGGTTGCACGAGTTTTGAGATGAGTGAATTCCTCAAGGGATGACTCTCTTTCCTCAAGCTCGTCCACTCGTCGACGTACCAGATCCCGCTCGAACCTCAAGAGTTCAACTTCTTTTACAGTCGCAGCAGAGATCATCTTGGTGGCATCCAACTCCGATCGGTCGATGGAGGCCTCGTCAAGGACCTCCTTCATGCGACTTTGCAGCACCACATTTTCAGGCTTGGCAGTCTCCAACTCACCAAGGGCTTCGTGAAAGTGAAGGGAGATTTGATCTCTTTCCTCCTCCGTTGCCCTAGCCCTGACGATAGCCTTCGTCTCCTGCTCGATAGATTGAGAGACTAAAGACTTTACGTCATTAAGACATGAGTGAAGAACTAACGATGCCTGAAACGCCTGAAAATCATATAACAAATTAATAAAACAAACACTAAAGACAAAAAAGAACTAAAAAATTCTTACCTTGAAGGAAAATCCCGCGACGTTGGCATCCACGTCTTCGATCGCAAGATCCTTGTAGCTCTCACGAACAGTCGGCAAGAAGAAACTGTTCGCATGAGGGAACACTTCCTTCCTATCAAGACCACTGGACAACATAAACTCGACCGGTAACCTGATATTTACCGACATGGTCTTCGGATCCTCAACCGTCTGAGGACCCTTCCCTTTGTACTTCGACAAAGAAGCTTCCACCACCAACGGTGGGACTGGAGAAACCGGTGCGGCTTCTACAACAGGTGGCGTCATCACCCCTTTAGAACCAACGACCTCAAGGTCGTCAGTCATCGGGGACGGTTCCGTCGCAACAATCTTCATCTTCTTACCCTCCGACCCCGCAGTCGAAGGGGCCCCTCTATTCAATACTCGACCTTGTCGACCCAGCCGGGCTGCCGATTCCCTCCCCGAGGGACTCGACGTTTGTACTGATGGAACCAAGTTTCCTAAAAAAACAGACATAAGCATATCAGTAAGTGACGTTTTTCATAAAAACTAGACCTTACTAAACAAACCTAGGGATTAAAAACATCTTACGACCAAGAATCCCAAATGGTTTTCGACAGCTAGTGGGTGACGTCTGTCGACTAGACCTCACAAGAAAAACATAAATGGTGACATCAGCTCGACTAGACCCATTAAAAACTTTGTTTGGGTGACGTCTTCTCGACTATACCCCAAAACAGGTCTCACGACCTACCAATACAAAGAGGAAAACTTACCAGGAACGACTTCCCCATCCTCTTACTCATCTTCTCCCTCTCCTTCGTCGCCTTCCTCTTCTTCTTCAGCATCTGTGTCGACTCGATTAGGAGACTCGACAACGACGGCATAATCTTCATCCTCCTCTCTTAATATCATGGGGAAATATGACCGATCCTCAACACTGAGCTCCAGAAGGCTCTCGACCTTCTTGGCCGAATCAGAATATGGTTTGACCCTCGAAAAGTCCATGGCTGAAAACAAAAGAAAAAATTGTATCGTTAGATCGATAAAAACACAAAATGACGAAGAAAGAAAAATATAGAATCTAACTCATTGTGTTCCATCCGTTGGTGATCCATCGAGTGTTAATATCCGACGGCGCCACCCGATCAAAAACATATCATGTCTTCCACCCACGATCGTTTACCGTCGTTGCTTGAACCAGAACACGATCAACCCTCGCTCTCAAAAAGAGATTGTACCTGTGGTTCGCCTCTGCTTTGACCGAATAGGCTACTAACAAGTCATTGATAGTGAAACGCGATGACCATTTAACTGTCAGTCGTTCAATGACTTGAACGATTCGCCAGAATTGGGGCATTATTTTCCCCGAAGACAACCCGAAGGTTGTCAAAAACTCCCTCGACAAGGGAGAAAAAGGCCATGAGAAGCCTATCTTGAAGGGATACTCGTAAATAACGAAATAACCCTTCGGTCATTACTCCGATTTCTAATGATTCAGAGTGCTCAGTCGAACGTCGGCCGGAATCTTGGCAATACGACGAAATTCTTTCATTTCTACCTCACCACTGATAGTGCTAAAGGGGTCAGATGCCATTGAATATTCCTTGCAAAGCGAATATTCCTTGCAAAGCGCATATTCTAAAAGTCCAGAGGAAAGCTGTAATATTTTTTCTAAACACTTAATCACGTAAAAAGGAAAGGATTCGGTGATGTTCAATATTTATATACAGTACGATGTCAGGACAAACCATCAGATGGGTGACACCTGTATCGACTCTTCGCCCTCTTACACGGATGGACGACACATGGCCCTACACCTGACACAACCCGCCCCACGTCAACATGACATCACAGCAGTAAAAACAGTTGCACGCTTCCCCTCAGAATCCCTTCGGTTCTCGAGGAAATGATTTAGTTACAAGAAATCAACACGTGCTCCACTTGATTGCAAAATTCGAAAAAACGGCTTGCCGCCTAATTTACGAATTTTAGGGGCAAACTGTTTGGGTAAATTTCCACAAGTTACGACCGACGGAAGATAACTAAACGTCTCCAGTCTATAGACCATTCTTGTAATAAGATAAGGTTCTGAAGACATCGTACAACAATAGACATCGTCGTCCTCGACGATGAACGTCGTGAGTTTCCCACATCCACGACTAACAGGAACCTCTCGACAAGCTTATATCTTACGGTACTAACGGTCATTGATCATTTATTGCAAACAACCGTTTCTCCTTTATGAATCTTTCCTTACAGGTTTAATGCACATAATGACCAACGAATATAATGGACGACCGCCATCAAGAACAATCAATATCAAGAGCTTTGGACAATCAATGCTCATTTATAGCAACCAAAGCTATATATACAACCTTGAAGATCAACGCAAGGAGGACATCGACAATTGCGAGGATATAACTCTCACGAATTCTCCAAAGCAGAATCTCTCGACTGAAGTATTATATTGCACGACGTTCAGCTCAATCACATGATTACACTGTTTTACTACTTTAATATTGTCAATTGTACTTGTAATCACTCCTTCTAAAGGACGACATCCCTGTTTGACGTCCATAGTGCACTTGACGATCCTCATTATCATTCGCGGTTTTTACCGTCGACGGGATTTTCCGCGTCACCAAATCTCTGCGTTCATCTTATTTTTTATCCTTGTCGTGTGATTTATCGAGTGATTGCCTACTGTAGTTGTTAAAGCTCCACACCGACCTTAGATCTTCCTTTGGACGATTTTTTGCATCAACAGTATCGTATTCTAGCATCGTGGGATATCCTGATTGTTAAGGGTTTGTAGCCGATAGACACCTTTTCCTACGACTTCAGATATGCGATATGGTCCTTCCCACTTGCTGGATAACTTACCAGCATTTGGTTCCTGAGTGTTTTGAAACACTCGTCGTAAGACAAAATCAATTATTAATTGCTGAGTTATTTGGCGAATCCTGATTAATTGAAGTGTTTGGTTTTATAAACTTTGTAAAACACCCACGTTTGGGATTTTGAGTATTTTGACAACTCAATTATACACATTGGTATTTTGATGATTTATTTCATGAAGTAAAATTGGAATATAAATGCATTTTATTGTGTGTTTTAGATAAGTGTTGATTTTGTATTATGGGACCATTTTTGAAAGAGTAAATGATAAAATTCAATTAGAAAATGAGTTGTCTCAATCTAAACTATGTTGGAGTTAATTATATATTTTGGAGTGTGGGTTTACATAAAGTCGGGTTGTTTACGTTTGATTTCATTTCATGATTTTCGACGATAGGTCTTTGGATTTGTTGAGCTTATGGCTCGGTTTGGATTTTGTTGGATCTTGGGGACACTTGTCCGATTTTAATATCTCATTGTAGAGCGTTCGGTCATGATTTGCATTTACTTCATCTTATTTGAGTCATGTAATGTTTTAGTTAGTGCAATGGATCCATAGGCACAGTGTTCTCAATGTCCCGTTTTGGATAAGTTCACCACATTGGCACGGAATAGGCATCAGGTCACCATGGTAAGTAAGGTGTGGACCTATACGGTCGGGCAACGTCCTACGGGCAGTAAGGTGTAATTCCATTGTGCATAAGTTCCCATTTTGGAACTGGGTTCCCCATTTTGGAACTCTCAAAAATAGACTCGGAGGAGTTGACTTGATGTTTTCGAGCAATAGACTTGGAGTAGTTGATCTTGGTATGTTTTATGTGTATAATCCATACATTTTGGTTTTCTACATTGCTATGTGACCCACTTGGTGTTCCGTCGCGTACAATGTAATCGGGTCTCCCCCGTCACCAAAAAGTGTTGATTTAGGTATTGAGTTTTATAATCTATGTTTTCGGTGACGTTTTGAGTACGGGTAGTTATCCATGTTCTAAAGCTTTGAATATTAAATCTTACCCATGTTTTTGGGATGTTTTGGAAGTTGGAGTTTATCTACGTTTTCAGTATTTGATTATTAAAGTGTCAGTTATGTTTTACGTGGGATTTGGGTTTTGGTCTTATATTCGAAGAAGCGTTTTGTTTTGTAATTTTAATCACGAAGAGGATGAATGTTGAAAAAGAGATTGTTTTCAGATTTAATGTATTTCGTCTTGGTTGCTTTCAGATTGAACGTATTATCGTTTTGGAAATCATGATTTAAATAACATTCTTAAAGTTATTGTTTTATATATATATATATATATATATATATCTGATGAAAACTCTTGAGCTCACTAGGATTTAAGCCTAACCTTTTTATTTGTCGGCATGTGCATCAGGTTCCAGTTGGGGAAATGGTTCTAGCAGTACTTTGAAGAGATGAGCCCTAGTGTTTCACGAGGGTAAGTAGTTGGCGAAGTCTTCCGCAGTTTGGAGATAGTGACTATTAGTGGGTTTTAGTAGTACCTGTCCCTATAATAGACTGTGTACATAGAATGAAATGTGCTAATTGAAGTTAAACTTTAAATTGTTGTTGTAGATGAATCAGTTATCGATGTATTTAGAAAATTTTAAATTAGTTGTTATTTCCATATTCGAGGGTGTTACAAGTTGGTATCAGAGCTTAAGTTTGAGAGAATTAGGTATTGATTTTGGATGCCTAGACTCAAACTAGTGTTATTTTAAGTGATTGAAAGTGAAGTTGCACCATTAGGTACCTTAAGATACGATATTTTGAGGTTGATGGAGTCACTAGGAACGGGAATCATGTCAAGAGTAGCAAGGATGACCATGTGCAGTACGTTCATAATCGCACCTACTCAGTGTTATGGGAAACCTACGTGTTACATGTGTATGCTTGAACTGCCTTGGTATGATGACCGTTGGGGTAGTGAAGAAGTTTCTAAATGAGTAACCGTTAGAAGGAGTTGATGATTTTAGCATTCGTCACTTGGAGTGACAGTAAACATGGTGATTGAATTAAGTGGACCGTTTCAGGTCGGAATGATTGGTTGGGTTAGAACCGTAGACTTTTGGAATTGACATTATTCAAGGAGAAATTGTAAGGTGAACCGATGAAATCTTTGATGATTGCCTTAAGATGTTTGACCATCCGGATGACAATATTATGACGGGAAATTGAGGAACGTGATTTCGGGATGTTGAGTGCCGACCAAATTCATGCACGAAATTTGTTTCTAAAATAAGTTTGCATCAATTGTCTCTCATTGTTCTCAAATCTTAATGTGAGTAGAATTACGAAATTTTGGGGAAAAGGCTTAGCACACACAAGATTTTAAATTATGAGTTTAAACATGCATAAAATTGTTTTATTGCATACGATTGCAGTCTTTGTTGAGATTTTCTTTATCCTTGTTTTGTCGAATGATATTTTCGGATATTGTAGTGGTTGTGATTCAACCTTGTTTAGAGTCTCGGGGAAGTAGATGCGATTTATGACCTTGACATTGGATCTCCTCCACATATGTTAAGGTTTTATAGGAAAAGCTATTCCCATGTTTTGGTATTCGAGTTTTATTGGAAATTTTATTTCGTATGAGTTTTGTTGGGTTTTATGAAATATTATTTCATGACGTTTTGCTACACATTAGTGTACATTGAAATGCGTAGGCTTTAATTTTGATGCATGCAAATTTATGAGTTTTATTGAAGTGTTATGTCTCATGCGAGTTTTGTTGAAAAGTGTCGTTTTATATCACAAATGCAATAAAAGATAAAATTTTGGAATTATGATATTTTAGTCATAACCTTGTTTCATACTATTGGATTTTGGGAACGGATATTTTGGCACCATTCGATTTTGAGTGTCGTTGGGTTTCATTGAGTTTTATGGAAATGTTGCTGGGTCTTATGGAATTCTATTTTACGACTTTTTGCATCGTGCAGTTGAACTTTGAGAGGTGTATACTTGCATTATTGTGTGCGCTAACTTATGAATGTTCGTTTAGTATTTTTGTCTCGTGCGAGTTTTGCACCGGTATTTTCGCAACCGTAAGGGACGTCTTGAGATTTTTGTTAGTAAGTGTTATCCCATATGTTATTTTGGGAAGTTTCAATATCATGTGATTTCTCTTTTAGGTTTTATGCAAGTGTTATTCGTTGTATACTATTTAGTGTTTGAATTAATTTATACTGTTGGTGTGAGTAAGCATATGAAAGATTTATGTTGTCTCGTATTGAACTTTTGCTTTGAACATGTTTCAGTTGTTGGTTTTACTGTTATAAATTTTTCGCAATGCATTAAATGAGTTATCAGTATACATGTCATTGTAGCTACTATTTTAGGACAAGTGCATTTTATTTGTGCGGCCCAAGGTTTGAACTCGATTTAAAATTTATTTGCGTTTGACCAAATCACACACCCCTATTGTTTTACTAAGTTTGGGGAATAAACAGTTGTATGTGAACCTTATTGAAAATTTTACTTCATGGCATTTGTGGTTTAAAGGAGAGGATTTTGGACTTGGAAAATTTGCAAAGCTCCTATTTGGAGTTTGTACAAACATTTATTGCATATGTTATAGTGCAGAAGATTTTTTCCACGTTCACGACATAAATTGATGCATGATAGGACCATGGTAGTCCATCTGAAAATTTTGTTGCGCGTCTTTTGTTATTGTCACTATTAACGTGAGTATTGATCAAATGAATTTTGAAATGGTTTTATATGCGTGGCATTGGTGGTCACTTTGCACACCTACTGAGTAAACGGTAGTAGATTTTTACACGTACGATTAATTGTTATAAAGCTTTTGCATTTGAGAATTCTATAAAATTTCAAATTGGCATATCAGTTGAAAAACCTTGAACTCGTTACGGCTATAGATTTAAAACTTTATCGTGAAAGGAGTTGTAATTAGGGACTAGAGGAGTCCTTGGGAATTGAAGTGTCGGATGATCCGACTTGTGTGCAGTTTTGGAATTTTGGGTTTTAGTTGTGAATCAGTTCACGCATGAATAATTGAGGTATTAGATTTATTCTTTCTCCCAGTTAATTGAGGGGTGATCTATCTGCTTCGGTAAATCTACGGGATAAGGTCTTGTATGATTATTTGCGTGTGGTTGGACTTGATTTGATAGGTCGCCTGTCCTATTGACATCATGTTACATGTTGGCGGTGTATCGTCTTAATGGGTTTTCGTGAACAAAAGAAATAGTGTGCTTCATACATTAGAGATGTAAGATTGGGAATTTAGTGTCATGTTAAGTGTCAACTTTAATTCGGCAATGCATTTGGAATGAAATATTGGGCGGTAAACCCACGTTTTCAGTGTTACCATTTTGATTTTAGGCATCGACTTGTTCTTTTGAGGTCAATGAGTCTTTGGTATGTTTGAATGTACTCTCATTTGATCGTAGCGTTTGCCTCACAATGATTGAGTTCTAAGGAGATTCGATGTTGGAAATTAAGTATTGATGTGTAAGATTCACTTGATGTGGTAAATATCTTATTGGCAGAATGTTTGAAGTTTGAGGATAGATCGGAGTTATGTGATATCCTAGTCTGAAGTAATCAACACCCCGAAAAGCGTATTGGTACGTCCTTGGGAGGAAGGCCCTACCAAGATCGGGGGTGAATTATTAAGGAATTTGGAATTTCTTTGGGCTCGGGGTTGATCTTTGGAATGCAAATACATAATTGTGTTGGGTTGGACCGTATTAGTCAATGAGAAGTTGAGGACACAAGCTACCTCTGAGGTAGTACGTGTCCCCTAAGGTTGGGAGACAACTGAGATTGTACAGTTGGGAATTGCTCCAGAATTCGATTTTTACTCTGGTATGAGTATGACATGCCAAGGTGAGTATTCGATATGAAAGTCTTAACGGAAGTCGGTATGGCAGTTGCATAGGAATTCACCTAGTTATAGCTCAAGGATGAAATGGGTTAGAAGCAGTCCCTCGGAAAGGGAGACAATCGTTTTGTGAGAATTGTGTCATCGGGGTCGAGGTCTGGTTTGTTACTTGTTGGGGGACCGAGGAAAACCAATAAGTCTTGAGGGTGGTAGTGAAAAGCCTTGTGTGAGGAACATATTTTGAGGACGAAATCATCCTAAGGTTGGGAGGATTGTAACACCCAGAAATTTTGGTAAGAAATAAATCCTATGATCTAAATTCCCTCCCTCGAATTACTCCACATAATCGTCGGTTCGCCGTTAGAAAAAGTTCGAATTTTTGGAGTTTGGGGGAGTGGGGCCACAGTGCCCGACGACTGTGCCAAAGGGCACTATTGCGGGGCATAGTCGCGGGGACTCCACCCCTCGCGGTACAAGTGGGGCGATTGTGCCCTGCGACAGTGACCTTGTCAAGGTCGCAAGGCACTATCGCGAGCAGGTGCCAGGGCCTTAAAAGGTCGATTTTCAGCCTCTTTCTCATTATCCACTCTCACCCAACTTTCTCCCATTTGTTTCCTCCCGTTTTTCCTCCCATATGTTGCAAACCCTAGCTTCAATCCATGGATTTAAAGTGCATCTTCCACCCTTCCTCAAGAATGTTCAACCTCAAGCTAATGTCAAGGGTTCTCCTTCTCATCTTCTCATGCATGTCTTAGGGTTTTGGAAGTTCTAGGTTTTGATCAAAACCTAGTGGTGAGTTATCTTCCCCCCTTCTAAAATCTTTATATAAGTAATAAATGCTCCATTTGATGATTTCCTAGTGTTATGTTTCCCCAAATTTTGATTTAGATAATTTTGGAGAAATTGGGTCAAAATTAGGGTTTTTTCCAAATTGGAGATTTGGATGTAAAATGTTTTGGGAAGGATTCTATATGGTTGAACATGATTATTTATGGTTGGAAAATTGTGAATCAAGGTTTTGGAAGGATTTTGCTTGTGGATTCAGATTTCTCCAAGGAAGCTCAAGTTGGGGTAAAATCTAGATTTAGTCTAAACTTAGCAAAGTGAGTTCAAGTTGATTTGTGAAAACGGTGTACATGCCAAAATGTCTATTTTAAAGTGTTTATATGTTTTACAAGAAATTATTAACTGTTGAGTTATTTGGCGAATCCTGATTAATTGAAGTGTTTGGTTTTATAAACTTTGTAAAACACCCACGTTTGGGATTTTGAGTATTTTGACCACTAAATTATACACATTGGTATTTTGATGATTTATTTCATAAGTAAAGTTGGAATATAAATGCATCTTATTATGTGTTTTAGATAAGTGTTGATTTTGTATTATGGGACGTTTTTTAAAGAGTAAATGATATAATTCAATTGGAAAATGAGTTGTCCCAATCTAAACAATGTTGGAGTTAATTATATATTTTGGATTATAGGTTTACATAAAGTCGAGTTGTTTACGTTCGATTTCATTTCATGATTTTCGACAATGGGTCTTTGGATTTGTTGAGCTTATGGCTCGGTTTGGATTTTGTTGGGTCTTGGGGACACTTGTCCGATTTTAATATCTCATTGTAGAGCGTTTGGTCATGATTTGCATTTACTGCATCTTATTTGAGAATTACATGTTTTCAATACGTTAGTTCATTCATTTTGAGTCATGTAATGTTTTAGTTAGTGCAATGGATCCATAGGCACGGTGTTCTTAATGTCCCGTTTTGGACAAGTTTACCACATTGGCACGGAATAGGCATCGGGTCACCAAGGTAAGTAAGGTGTGGACATATACGATCGTGCAGCATCCCATGGGCAGTAAGGTGTAATCCCATTGTGCATAAGTTCCCATTTTGGAACTGGGTTCCCCGTTTTGGAACTCTCAAGAATAGACTTAGAGGAGTTGACTTGATGTTTTCGAGCAATAGACTTGGAGTAGTTGAGCTCGGTATGTTTTATGTGTATAATCCATACATTTGGTTTTCTACATTGCTATGTGACCCACTTGGTGTTCCGTCGCGTACAATGTAATCGGGTCTCCCCCGTCACCAAAAAGTGTTGATTTGGGTATTGAGTTTTATAATCTATATTTTCTGTGACATTTTGAGTACGGGTAGTTATCCATGTTCTAAAGCTTTGAATATTAAATCTTACCCATGTTTTTGGGATGTTTCGGAAGTAAGAGTTTATCTACGTTTTCAGTATTTGATTATTAAAGTGTCAGTTATGTTTTACGTGGGATTTGGGTTTTGGTCTTATATTCGAAGAAGCGTTTTGTTTTGTGATTTTAATCACGAAGAGGGTGAATGTTGAAAAAGAGATTGTTTTCAGTTTTAATGTATTTCGTCTTGGTTGCTTTCAGATTGAACGTATTATCATTTTGGAAATCATGATTTAAATAACATTCTTAAAGTTATTGTTATATATATATATATATCTGATAAAAACTCTTGAGCTCACTAGGCATTAAGCCTAACATTTTTATTTGTCGGCATGTGCATCAGGTTCCAGTTGGGGAAATGGTTCTAGCAGTACTTTAAAGAGATGAGCCCTAGTGTTTCACGAGGGTAAGTAGTTGGTGAAGTCTTCCGTAGTTTGGAGATAGTGACTATTATTGGGTTTTTGTAGCACTCGTCCCTATAAGATACTGTGTACAAAGAATGAAATGTGTTTATTGAAGTTAAACTTTAAATTGTTGTTGTAGATGAATCAGTTATCGATGTATTTAGAAAATTTTAAATTAGTTGCTATTTCCATATTCGAGGGTGTTACAGTGGAGTTCTTTATAACGTTTACTAAGGTCAATTGTCTCTTAAGGTGAAACTTGTTAAGAAGTCATAGGGACACTTGGGCTTTTATGTCGTGAGGTGTCATACTTTTGTGTTCCTCCACTCTCAACGGATACGGGTCTCCCCATCGTCGGTCAACAGTATTTTATATGCTAACGCCTTATTCTATTATCGTTGGATTTGTGTGGTCGATTGTAAATGATGACCGTAATATTGGGTTTCCCCCGCGTTAATTAAGGTTTGAATGAAATACGTCTTTCCCATGTTTTGATATTTGGTTTCCTTCCATCTTATGGTCGCGTGAGTATTGGGCCTAGTGTCCAAGTTTTCGGTGACGTATTGTTTATATAATTTATTAACCATGACTTATGGGTTGAGTATCATGCCCCACCCGTGTTTCGGGTGTTTCAGGATATGAAGTTTTATTCACGTTTTTTATAAATTGGGAGTCGATTATATTCACATTTTGAGTGAGTTTTGGGTTGCATCATTTTATAAAGAATGTTTTGTATTGGAGCATTGTCTTTAAGATTCATGTTTTTGGAAAACGAGTCGCTTCCATATTTAAAGTAAATCATTTTGAAAGATCATGATTTGAATTGAATTCTTTCCTCTTAACAATATATTTATTCATGCTGAAAACTCTTGAACTCACTAGGTGTTAGCCTAACCTTTTTATTTGTCGGCATGTGCAACAGGCTTCGTTTAGGAATAGTTCTTGTGGCACTATGAAGAGAGAAGTTCTAGTTGTGTGCTCGTGAATGTGACGTCTTCCGCATAGGTTTTGTGAAGAGCAACTTGTATTGGGGTTATGTAGCACCCAACCTCGGTTAAGACCTTGTATCCTATTGGAGTTTATATTTGTCGAGGTTAATTATAGATTTTTAACTTGAGATATATTGAGTTTTGAATTATAAGTTGAATTCTTGTCCCTATTTTGATGTTATATCGAAATTTTAAATTAGTTGCTCTTACCAAATTCGAGGGTGTTACAAGTTGGTATCAGAGCATAAGTTTGAGAGATTTAGGTGTTAATTTTGGATACCTAGACTCAAACTAGCGTTTTTCTAAGTGATGAAAGTGAGATTGTACCATTAGATACTTTAAGATAGGATATTTTTGTGGTTGATAGAGACACTAGAATCGGGAATCACAATGAGGGTAGCAAGGATAATCATGTCTGGTATGTTCATAATTGCACCTGGCCAGTGTCGTGGTGAACTTACATGTTACATGTGTGTGCTTGAACCGCCTTTATGTGATGACCGATGGGGTAGTATATGAATTTCTGAGGAGTAGTATCTAGAAGAAGCTGATGTTTATAGCATTGTCATTTGGAGTGACGGTTAAGCATGATGAATACATTAAGTTGACCATTTTAGGGTCAGGGCAATTGGTTGAATTAGAACCATAGGCCTACTGAATCGATTTTATTTCGAGAAGAAATTGTAAGGTTAACCAATTTAGTTGCCTATCGTTGTCTTAAGATGTTGAGCATCTTGATGTCGGTAGTGAGATCGTTGGACTTGGTGAGCTCGGTCCTAAGATTTTGGGTTTCGACCAAAATGCATGCACGAAACTAACTTTTAAAATAAATTGCATAAAGTGTTCCATACATTCCCAAATTATCATGCGGGTCGTATTTTGAATCCGTGGAAAGACGTTTAACACGCACGAGATTTCAAACCATGAGTTTAAACATGCATGAAAGTGTTTTATTGCACATGGTTGCAAACTTTGTGAGATTTTCCTTATCCCTATTTTGTCGAAGGATATTTTTGAATATTGTAACATTTACTGTTAGCCCCAATTCCAGATTGTAAAAGTATTGAAAATATCTAAGTCCTATTTCAGAGGACTTCCAGAGACAGACTTCAGAGGACGAACCTGCCTCTGAAGTACATTCCAGAGGATTTCAGTAGAAGACATTAGAGATGGCTTCATCAGAGGCACCTACATCAGAGCTCTGAAGAACTCCTCTCTGAAGATAGTGCGCTGATCCTTTCTACAAGTATCAGCAGAACAGATGACACATCATTAGTGATAAGATTTACTTTCTAGAGTAGGTCACTGTTCATGCATGTCTTGAGCTTACCTTTTAGGTAAGACACTGTTCAAGCATGCTTTTATATGTCAGATTATACACTATACACTTTATGGTCCTATAAATAGGACCATCACTCTATTGTCAAAGTGTGCTTTTAATATATCTTGTATCTGATAAATCTTTTAATATATTTAAAGTATTTCAAAAGAAGATCTTGTACGTTCTACATACTTGTTTATGAACTGTGATATTTGAATCTGCTTTTGATATTAAACTATATTGTTTCCGCTGTTATTACTCTTGTTGTTTATATCATTATTATTGTAAGATTAAATCTGGGATCCAACAATTGGTATCAGAGCCTCCTCTGTTTTCTAAACAAAGAAAGATCACATCTGCATACTCGGATAGATTTATATCTTACTGATTCAAGCTTTTAAAATCTGTGCATGTTCATATAAACCTTGGTATATTAAAAAGAACTTCATATGCTCCAGATTTGAAAGTAAATCACAGTTTCATTTCTTAATAAAAGATCTTCAAAGAAAAGCATCAGTTCTTCAAAACTTCATCTCTTCTTCACAAATGACAAACTCAAGTATAAGTGCCATTTATACGGCTGGATCATTAACCAAACCTCCTACACTCCTAAGGGATGAATATCCCAATGGAAGATAAGGATGGTAAATTTCTTGGAAGGTATGGACAGGGATCTTTTAAGATCAGTGAACAATGGACCTCACCAACCAATGGTGTTGGAACCAAGAGTTCCAACAACAGCAGATACTGCTGAAATACTTGCATACTATGAAAAGAAAACTTCAAACTTCACTGAAGAAGAAACTAGAATGATGGAAAATGACTCTAAAGCTGTTAGATTACTTATTATGGCAATTCCCAATGATATCTTTCAAGAACTTGATTCTTGTGTAACTGCAAAAGAGATATGGGATCAGTTGTTAAATCAACTTGAAGGTGGCCTACAAACTCAGAAAAACAGAAGAAATCTTTGCATTAATGAGTATCATGACTTTCATGCACTACCTGAAGAAACCTTGCACCAAACATACTCAAGATTCAACATTTTCATCAATAAATGCAGAAAATTTGGAGTTATGAGGACAAAAGAAGAAAACAATGTTCTTTTCCTTAAAAGTTTAAATGAAGAATGGTCACAATTGTCCATGTTAATACAAGCCAATCAAAATCTTGAATCATGGTCATTGACTGACATTTATGGCACTCTTGTAGCACAGGAAAAAGAAGTTGTTAAACAAAAGTCAAAAACCTCTTTAGGTGGACCACTTGCACTCATTTCAAAACAAAAAGGTGCATCACAAGAAGACAGAAGTGCAGAAACAAAGAACTGTTTGAAAAAGGAACCAAAAAGAAAATCTAAAAAGGTTTTAATGACTGAAGAAGTTGAACATTCAGACTCAGACTCAGATGATGACATCAATGCCTTTGCCAAATCTCTTGCATTAATTACTCATCAATTTAACAAGAAATTTGGCAAGAAAGTCTTTGAAGGAAGGAGAAATAATGAAGAAAGGAGAAATTCATAAAGAAGATTTCAACAAGAACCCAGATTCACTCCACATAGTGATCAAATGGGTACAAATTTCAACAATCATGATGTTGCACAACAATCAAGAACTCATCAACCATTCCAACCCAAGTATCCTCAACCTCAGAGATAATTTAAGCCCCAACCTCAAGATCAGAAAACAGAAACTGTTGTTGCTCTTCCACCAAACCAAAATGATGGAAGATGTTTCAGATGTGGAAAGCTAGGCCATTTCTCTGCAAATTGCAGAGGTAGGATTGTCAAAGATCAAGACTACTACAAGAACAAATACAAGTACAATGTCAAAGAAAGAGTACTTGCTGCAGAGATGGAAGATTGGTTGTCAGACTCTACAAGTGATGGAGAGGAAGAACCTAGCAATCTCTGTGGTATGGCCTTTGCAGATGATCAGACTGATGAATCATCAGAGGACTGCTCTGAAAAGGTAAATTCTCCTTTCACCTCTGAAAGTGAACTTAAAATGGTTGTTCTTAAGCTAACAGATGAGTTTCAGAGTTTAAAGCAAAAACTTTTTGAGGAAAAAGAAAAAAGAAAGCAAATGACAAAAGATCTAAGTTTTTACAAAAGGGAAAAAGATCTTCTTGAGTCAGAAAAGAGAGACATTTTTGTTGAAAAATATGAACTTGAAAAAGCTCATAAGCAAAAGTAAAAATCTTTTTCAGAAAAATTCAAAGAACTTGAGAAAGTTTTAAAAGTTAAAGAAGAAGAAGTACAAAGATCTGAGTATGAAAGGCTCAATTATGTTGCCTTATCTAACTTTTTTCAAAAGGAAAGAGAAATTCTACATCAATCTCTCGAAAGGAAAGAACTTCAAATCAAAAGCTATCTAGATGCTCAAGATGTACATATAAAGATAAATTCTCCAATGGACACTCAAGGGCTGGGATTCAATGAATTGGATCCATTCACTGGATTGAAGAAAACTTCATTATCTTCCACTTTCTGCATAGGAAAGGTCTAGAGCTCTGACTGCCCATCTCTGAATAACTTCAAAAGAACAAAAACCTCAGAAGGATCAACAACAAGAGCTCTGAATTTTAAAAATGTCTCATACTCTAAAGCAAAAACTTTTCCAAAACCTATCTTAAAGATAGAAAAAGAGACTTCAGAGGTACTCTTCACAAAACCTCAGAGCAATGATCCCAGAGAAATTTTCAAATTTGATGCTTTTAACACAAAAGAATCAGAGTCATCTGAAACAAGTACCTCTGAAACAAGTACTTCTGAAGATGAACCTCAGAGTTCACTTAATCCAGATGCACCTCTGTATTCACCAATTTCAGATGAATGCATCAGAACTACATTTGAGGATGACATTAAAAGAATCAATGAAGAAAATGTCATAGCTGATTTGAAAAAGAAAGAAAGCATGAAAAGAATCATTAAAGTCTCTAGACCTAAGGAAATTAAGAAAACTACAGAGGTAGTTATTTCTGACATGGCTAAAAGAGACTTTCTTGACTCTGATTCTGAATCTGATCCAGAGGTAGATGAGCAGATATTCTATAGACCAGAGGAAGTAATTCATAAAAGAACAAAGACTGTTGGTTCTGGAATTTTGAACGTTCCTGTACCTATTTTGAAAAATAAACCCAGAATACCAGTATGTCTTGATTTTGCAGACATGTGTCTACAGGCAAAAACTTCTCTGGATCTTGAAAAAGAGTTAAAAGAAAAGGCCAAGAATAAAACTAACACTTCTCAACTCTACACTTATAAACCAATCAAATTTACTCCTGAACAAAAAGGCAAATGGCAAGAAATTAACCATTCTGATCCTGTTTGTGCAGTGAGCAACAAAGAGAATAAGATGTTTTTGAACAAGAAAAGGCAACTTGAAAAGAAGGTTATCTTTCAAGCCAAAAAGAAGGAAGTAGTTAGGAATACTTGAAAAGAAGTAATTCATTGAAAAGAAGGCAACTATCTTTGAACGCATTTGGTACACTTTGATTCTTTTTCAAACTAGCACTAGGAATATTACAACTCTGCACAGAGATAGGACCACAGAGATCCACATGAAGCATATGCAGAGGTCTTGGAAAATTATTCACTTTTGGTCTTATGGGAAGATCTTTTCATTTTTCCCATTTCACAAGCAGAACAAAGATGATCTTTGTTGAACTTCAAAGATGGTAATCCCTTAACCAGATTTAGTTTGACCAATTTATCAAGTGATTCTTGTTCTGTTAGTTGCAATTGCATTCAACTCTTGATAAAACTGAAAAATCATTTCAGAGGTTCTCATTGTTTTCTGAATCAGTCTCTGAACAAAAATTCAGAGACAAAGCCTCAAAAGAAAAAGAACAATTCTGCCAAAACATCAAAAGATGAAATGGTAAATGTTCATCAAAATCCTCAGAATTCTAACAAGAAAGGACCCATAATGAGATGGGTACCTAAGAAACTCAAATCTGTCTTGTAGAAACAGTCTATGTCAATCTGGTACTTAGATTCTGGATGTTCAAGGCATATGACTGGAGATAAGAAGTTGCTATCCTCTTACAAAGCTAAATCAGGAGGAGCAGTAACTTTTGGAGACAATATGCAAGGTCAGATTAAGGGTTATGGTGAGCTAACAACAGGTAATGTTTCTGTATCAAAGGTTGCTTATGTTGATGGATTAAAACACAACTTAATCAGCATAAGTCAACTTTGTGACCATGGTTTTGATGTAAAATTTCAAGAAAAACATTGTTCATTTCTTCACTCAAAAACAGGTCAAGAAATGCTCAGAGCAGACAAAAAGGGTAACTTATATAGAATGAATTTTACCAAACACATAAAAACTAACTCAGAGAAACTTTGTCTAGTATCTCTAAACAGTGAAGATGTCTGGCTCTGGCATAAAAAGTTCTCTCATATGAACTTTTCTTCACTTGATAAATTGGTCAAACTAAATCTGGTTAAGGGATTACCATCTTTGAAGTTCAACAAAGATCATCTTTGTTCTGCTTGTGAAATGGGAAAAATGAAAAGATCTTCCCATAAGACCAAAAGTGAATAATTTTCCAAGACCTCTGCATATGCTTCATGTGGATCTCTGTGGTCCTATCTCTGTGCAGAGTCTATCTGGTAAGAAGTATATTCTGGTTTTGATTGATGAATACTCTAGATATACTTGGATAGAATTCATCAGAGCCAAGTCTGATGTACCTGATATCTTAATAAGGTTGATAAAAAGATTGCAGGTTCTGTTCAACAACAAAGTTCAGAAGCTTAGAAGTGACAATGGGACAGAATTCAGAAATGCCAAAATAAACTCATATCTTTCAGAAGAAGGCATAACTTCCAACTTCTCTGCAGCAAGAACCCCTCAACAAAATGGTGTTGTTGAGAGGAAAAATAAAACACTTGTTGAAGATGCAAGAACAATGCTTGCAGGATCTGATCTTCCAACAAACTTTTGGGCAGAAGCAGTAGCTACAACCCGTTTTATTCAAAACAGAGCTACCATTGTGAAAAGATTCAAGAAAACATCTTATGAACTCATTAACAATAGGAAACCAAATGTTAAATATTTTCATGTTTTTGGATGTAGATGTTACATTTTGAATGATAGGGAGTCTCTTGGAAACTTTGATAAGAAAGCAAATGAAGGCAAATTCATTGGATATTCATTAGCCTCAAAAGCCTTTAGAGTGTTCAATCTGAGAACAAGAACAATCCAAGAGAGTATCAATGTGCCTTTTGATGATGCCAAAAACCTTGCCAACAAAGATATCAATCAAACAGCCAATAATGTCTCTGAATCATCAAAAATGAGAGAATCTGAACTCAACAAGATATTCAAAGATTTCTTTGATGATGAAAACTCAGAATTTCTTTTCAGAGATATTCAAAGAGCAACTTCCGAGGAACCTTAAAATACAGGTACAACTCTCTCTGGTCCCTCTGAAATCACAACTTCCGCTTCTTTAAATACAGGTCCAAGAAATGAATCAAGACGAATTGAAGATCAAATCTCTTCAGAAGCAGAAGATGAGATATCTGAAGAAACTCTAGAGACATCTCTTGAAGAGACTTCAGAGCCTGCTTCAACGTCTCTGGAACTCACTTCAGAGCCTCTGAACAGCACAACAGAGATGTCACCAACTGCCATCTCTGAAGCTCAAACTCCACCTCACATTCATGCTCCAATCACAAGATGGACAAAGGACATCCCCATGATCTGATCATTGGATCACCTTCAGAAGAAGTCAAAACCAGATCTTCCACAATCAATGAATGTTATTTTGTAAACTTTTTGAGCATCATTGAACCAAAGAAGGTAAATGAAGCTCTTGAAGATCCTCATTGGATCTCTGCCATGTAGGATAAGCTTCAGGAGTTTGAAAGAAATAAAGTCTGGACCCTAGTTCCCCTTCCTAAAGGAAAATTTGCAATTGGCACTAAATGGGTTTTCAGAAATAAAAAGGATGAGGATGGCATTATAATCAGAAACAAAGCTAGGTTGGTTGCTAAGGGATATTGCCAAGAAGAGGGCATTGATTATGATGAAACATTTGCACCTGTGGCTAGGCTAGAAGCAGTTAGAATCTTCTTAGCCTATGTTGCACACAAAGGGTTCAAAGTATATCAAATGGATGTTAAATCTGCCTTTCTAAATGGTAAATTGAATGAAGAAGTTTATGTCCAACAACCACCTGGATTTGAAAATGCAGAGTTTCCTAACCATGTTTATTACCTTGATAAAGCTCTGTACGGACTTAAACAAGCTCCAAGAGCCTGGTATGCTACTATGTCCACATTTTTGATTAATAATGGCTTTGAAAAGGGTACAATTGATACTACTTTGTTCATCAAGAGGTACAAAAATGAGATGCTTTTAGTACAGATATATGTTGATGACATTATCTTTGGCTATACAAATCAAAAGTATTGTGACAGGTTTTCAGAGTTGATGAAGAGTGAATTTGAGATGAGTCTCATGGGAGAATTAACATTCTTTCTGGGCTTCCAAGTAAAACAAACTTCAGAGGGTACTTTTATAAGTCAATCTAAGTATGTCTCTGACATTTTGAAAAAGTACAAGCTCAATGATTCAACCTTGATGAAAACACCTATTGCCACAGGAGTCAAACTTGACTCTGATCCTTCAGGAAAATCTGTAGATGTCAAGACTTACAGAGGCATGATAGGATCACTTCTATACTTGACTGCAAGTAGGCCTGATATAATGTTTGCAACATGTCTCTGTGCTAGATATCAAGCAAATCCAAAAGAATCTCATTTATCTGCAGTAAAGAGAATTTTTAGATACCTCAGAGGCACACCTTCTTTGGATCTCTGATATCCAAAACTCTCAAGTTTTGATTTAACAACATACACTGATGCAGATCATGCAGGGTGCAAACTAGACAGAAAGAGTACCTATGGATGCTGTCAATTATTGGGTAACAAGCTAGTGAGTTGGTCATCCACGAAGCAAAACTGTGTTTCAACTTCTACTGCAGAGGCAGAATATGTTGTTGTTGCTAGTTGTTGCTCCTAAGTCATTTGGATGAAAACTCAGCTCAGAGACTATGGTTTACATTATGACAGAATTCCCATTCTGTGTGATTCCAAAAGTGCCATAGCCATCTCTGCCAATCCAGTACATCATTCTAAGACAAAACACATTGATGTCAGGTATCATTTTTTGAAAGATCATGTTGAAAAGGGAACAATTGAGATGTATTTTGTACCAACTGATCTCCAACTTGCTGATATTTTCACAAAAGCTTTAGATGAACGAAGGTTCAATTTCTTAATTAGCAAGTTGGGAATGTTGAACATGTCTTCATAGCACAAAGAAGAACATCAGAGTCTCTGATCAACACATCAGAGTCTTTGACATAAGTAGCATGTTTAAACACAGAGCCTCTGAGACTAGTTTCAGAGACTCTGGATTTTTAACCAAGGGTCAAAATCATTTTTTTTTTGTCTCTAAGCATCTGTCAAGGGGGAGAAGAGAAAAGTACCTTTCATTTGTTAAGGGGGAGCTTCAGAACTTTGAAAGCATCAGAGTCTCTGATCTTATTTCCGATGTTCATATCAAAGTCTCTGATCTTATCTCTGATTTTCATATCAGAGTTTCTGATCTTATCTCTGTTATTCATATCAGAGTCTCTGATCTTTTCTCATTTTCACTCGTATTGGTAATATCAGGGACTATGATGATTTCTCAGAAAGCTACGATTTTAATTCTCATATTTTTTAAATAGATTATATTTAGAAAAGAGGAATTTCTTTTGAGAAAATAAATGTGTGTATGAGTTACGCCTTTCTGGATAACCATCAAATTTAAATAAAAAATCCTACTAACGGTTATCTGACATCAAGAGTCCCTTCACTATTCTCCTACACGTGTACCCTATTTATTAGGGAAATGATGGAACGTCTTTCTGACATGGGAACACACAATCGTCGTTTCCATAGCCTCACTCTCACTACCCTTGTCCATAAAAAACCCATTTCTTCCTCACTTTATTCTTTACGCTCTCAACAATTCATCCCCATTTTCTTTCTCTCTCTAAAATCTCTCAAACAAGCAAACCTGCAACAATGGTAACTCAAACTCAAAACTCAGGAGACTCAAGCAGAATAGTTCCAAGTCTGAACATGGCCTAGTTCGATGTACCCGTCAAAGGAAATAACTACCACTTAGACATCACTCCTACCAAGTTCGACGAACAGTTTCGTCCTGTGCTAGAATTTCTTAGCAAATGTGAACTGAGAGATGCCCTAACAGACTACGCTTCAAATGTTCCCCTTCGATATGTCCAACAGTGGTGGTATTCAAGTGAATACATTGATGAACAAGAAGGTTTGGTCGGATACATTGACCTAGGGGAACAGGGAATAAACATCAGAATCACACCCAACACCTTGACACGCAGATTCAATCTACCCACAACTGAAGATCTTCAAATTCAACAATTTGAGAAACCACCAACTCAGGAAGTTCTTATTCAGTTTCGTCTTCATCTGGGCTACAACAAGGAGATCACACGCCTCAGCCAATTCAGACGCCAATACCTGCCTCCCACCTGGAATTTCATGTTTAGTGTGTTGAATCGCACACTAACATGTAAAATTGGAAGCCAAGACCAAACTCATTCGACCATCTTTGCCATTATGTACGCTCTCTTCTTCAACCGGAGCATAAATATGGCAAATCTAATGTTATGTGAAATATTGATTGCAGTAGACAAGAAGAACAAGGATCTGGCCAAAGGGAAACAACCAATTTCTGTTTTGTTTCCTCGTTTCATCTCTCTGGTCATTCGACGAGCCATGGAGAGAAATTCTTTCACTAAGGAGGGCCCAAGAACACCATTATTCATCATGAACTCCTTCAAACCAACGATTGTTCCTCCTTACCCAAATGAGAGAAGATTCCCAAAAACCATGCTTCAATACATCCCTACTGACCCTGAAACCCGCCTCTTCCTTAGTCGTGTTGCCCAATCATCAGAACCGATGGTGGGATCCCCAACACATTTAGGATCTGAGCCTGAGTTAGAATCAGAAAGTGACATCTCTGATGTTGCTCAACAATTTCACATAGAGCAACCAGAGGGTGGCTCTGTAAGAGTGAGTGAGAGAAAACAAGAGAACCCTCCCTCTGACGAAGAGCTTAACTCTGTCAGAGAAGAGGAAGGTGAGGCAGAGAGTACACCAGAGGGTGAGTTTCAAAACCTAGAATCCGAGAGAGGTGAGGTAGCAAAAGTTGCCCTCGAAGGCACAACTGAGATACTCCCAAACCCAACTCCCCGTGCAACCATATCTACTATCCAAGATGGTCCAACACCAATGGATATTGAAATAGAGGTGCACACCTCGAACCCTTCCCAAGCCATCCGCTCAGAGACATCTTCTTCTGCCTCTGAAGCAAGCACCAAATGGGAACCCTCTGATATGGCTAAGTCCTCCCAAAAGGACTTAGACAAAACCACAAGTACTCATTTGCCCCAGAGTACGCTACCTACACACACACATGATGCCTCTGTGGCTCATGATATAGGTGATCGTCCCTTAGTCCAAGAGAGACTTCAGATCTCTCGTAAGGATTGTCTTTCAGAGAGTCAGTGGCACAACCTTATAGCACAAGGACTCCTTAGCCTGGACAGCAAGGTGTCCACACACGTTAGGTTCTCGTCTTCATCTACCTCTGATTCTGATGATGATAGACCTATTAGAACCATTATAGAGAAATCCATGAAAAAGGATTCTCAAGGATTAATGGGAAGTCCTTCTGGAGCCAACATCAAAACAACTCCGAAAGAAGGCCCCTCTGTTCTCGAGGGTAAATTAGAATCATGTGTTGATTCTAAGTTTTCCCACTCTGACTATGTTATCAAAGAAGAGTTCAAAATCTTTGGAGACGAAATCAGAGGATCTCTGAAAGATCTAAAACTTCAAATGGAGAAGACCTCAGAGGCCTCTGCCTCAAACTCTGAAGTTGCAAAGCTCACTTCAGAGGTCTCTAAGTTGCATACAACTTTGATTTCTCAGGGTTCAAGAATGGAGGCTCTGGAAAAGCTCATCATTGGCAATTCCTCTGTCCTCTCCATGGAACTTGATGCAGCCAAAGCAGAACTACTTAAGGCAATCCCACCTCCCTCTGCTCCAACACCTACCTCTGAAGACTTTTCTCATTTTAAAAAGGAAGTCTTGAGGACATTAGCAGAGTCGATCGCCAGGATTTCTATTCCAACTGTTGCTCCAACTCCTCCCATATCTTCAGAGCTCATCACCAAAGCTGACCTCAACAACTTTTCTAAATCCATCACCAGCAAAATGATGTCCATCTCCAGCAAGTTTGTCACCAAGGCCAGCCAACAGAACAAGAATGTTGAAGACCTTCTGAAGCATGCCATATCTTCAGAAGGAAAGCTGAAAAGAAAGGCACCAGAGGTTGCTTGCTCTGAAGAGGCAAGCAAGAGAACGAGATTTGAAGACTCTGATGACAGAGATGATCAACCTCAAGGGTCATCAAGACTCTAAAAGGGGGAGAAGACTCCATCAAACAAAGTTGATGAATCACAAAAAGAGTCAACTCCCTCTAAATCAAACAATGACAGTGTACAAGACAAGGAACCAGAGAGGCACTCCACCTCTGCTGAAGACAACCAAACAATCCTAGCCTCTCCTATACCTATTATATTATTAGCACCATCAACTTCAGAGGCACCAACCATCCATGTAGTAAATGCTACACCAGAGACCATTGGTGCTCTGGATGAAGAAGAAGATGAGCAGATGGTGGACTTCTCAACCTCTGAAGATGCATTCTCATCACCCAAAAGACCACAAATTGTAATGAGAGATGCTTTCGGATCAGAATCTGAAAAAGAAGAAAAATCAGAATCTGAAAAGGAAGAAGTTGTTGAACAAGAACAAATTAAAATTATTGATGTGGAAGAATATGTCTACAAGAATGCCCAACCACATCATACTTCAACAGAAGCCAAGCTAAGAGAATCTCCAGAGATTGATGACTACATCTATGAAACCACTCAAGAAATCCCTCAATCTTCACATGAGAAGGAACCATAGACAAAACAATGGTCTGTTGAAGAAACAACCAGGGTTGTCAATGAACAGGCTCCTCCAAAGGATCTTGTTCAGAAGGCAAGCATTGGTTTACCAGCAAAAGTCTTCACTCAACCTCCCACATTTCTTGCCTCAAAGCCAGAGGCTTCCATAGAAGATCACTTCCGATACATTTACTGCGAGTTCAATCTGGAAGATACTCAAGTCATTCCTCTGGATCCATAGACAAAACAATGCTCTGCTGAAGAAACAACCAGGGTTGTCGATGAACAGGCTCCTCCAAAGGATCTTGTTCAGAAGGCAAGCATTGGTTTACCAGCAAAAGTCTTCACTCAACCTCCCACATTTCTTGCCTCAAAGCCAGAGGCTTCCATAGAAGATCACTTCCGATACATTTACTGCGAATTCAATCTGGAAGATACTCAAGTCATTCCTCTGGATCCAAGAATCAGAGAGAATATGGCAGACTACGAGCAGAGATTCATCAGAGATAAGACAACTCCAAGAGCAAAGGTTCTCTCAGATCATTCGATAACAAAAGTCAACAGAGTCTCTGAAAGGACATTTGCCTACACAAGATCATCTACAGGCATTATGAGGTAATTCGTTCTGATCAGAAGGTGTATGAGTTCAATGATAATGATCTCGTAAATCTAAACCTATATGATCTACCTCATCTATATGCTTACTGGTCTGCAAAATACGATCAAGGAAGGCAATTCAGAATAGGCCTTTATGAAGTCAGACGTGCAATGGAAGCTTATGTCAAACTCAGAGCAAGACTTGACTTTCAGATTGCTCTGACCCTGGGCGAAGAAAAATTGGGAGTGACTAAACCTGTGGAGACAATCGAGAATCTTGACAAGCACAAGACCAAATCAATAATTGCAGAGCCTCTGGGTTTTGTCTACTGAGTCAACCAGATTAAGAAAATCTTTCTAGCTTCAGAAGTATCGAAGTACTCTGATGAAACTTTAAGAGGTGTGCAGAAGATGATTCATGTGAATGAAGAACGACACAGAGCAGATCTTTTGGCGAAACTAGACTTAGAAATTGGCTCAATGATTAACTTCAGAGAGCTTGTTATGAAGTTCCATGGAATCTATTCTAGTGATAGGTGTTAGTTTGTTTCCTTATTTTTGTTATTACTTTCTCTATTTTGAAACTCCAAATGTTTTGAGAAGTAATATTTAAGAGGATGATTTTCTCCTCTATGCTTTCTAGATTAATTTTTTTTTTTTTTGTTCTCTGCTACTCTTGCAATTTTTATTTTCAATACTTAGGGGGAGATTGTTAGCCCCAATTCCAGATTGTAAAAGTATTGAAAATATCTAAGTCCTATTTTAGAGGACTTCCATAGACAGGCTTCAGAGCACGAACCTGCCTCTGAAGTACATTCCAGAGGATTTCAGCAGAAGACATCAGATATGGCTTCATCAGAGGCTAGACCTGGCAAAAACTGACCCGACACGCTAACCCGACACGAAATAAACGGGTTTGGGTAATACATTTCAACCCATTTAAGTAAACGGGTTGACACGACACGACGCAAAAATTAAACGGGTAAGGTCAGGGTCAAAAATTTCAACTCGACAATGACCCGAATAACCCATTTATATATATATATATATATATATATATTATAAGTTTTCTTTTTAATGTTTTGGATTTTTAATGTTTTAGATTTGGTTATAATTTATAAGTTGAACTATAAAATTTGGATTTCTAATGCTTTCATTTGAATTTTGTATTTGGATTTTTTTTTGTGAATTTTCGATTTTTAAATTTTAATTTTATAAAAGTTAAACGGGTTAGGCGGGTCGTGTCGGGTTAGGCGGGTCAGGTTAGGGTTGGGATTTTCTGACCCGTTCATTAAACGGGTTGGGTTAGGGTTAGACATTTTCAACCCGTTTAACTTTGAACCCGACACGACACGACACGTTTGCCAGGTCTATCAGAGGCACCTACATCAGAGCTCTGAAGAACTTCTCTCTAAAGATAGTGCGTTGATCCTTTCTACAAGTATCAGCAGAACAGATGACACATCATTAGTGATAAGATTTACTTTCTAGAGTAGGTCACTGTTCATGCATGTCTTGAGCTTACCTTTTAGGTAAGACACTATTCAAACATGCTTCTATATCTCAGATCGTACACTGTACATTTTATGGTCCTATAAATAGGACCATCAGTCCATTGTCAAAAGTGTGCTTTTGATATATCTTGTATCTGATAAATCTTTTAATATATTGAAAGTATTTCAAAAGAAGATCTTGTACATTCTACATACTTGTTTATGAACTGTGATATTTGAATCTGCTTTGATATTAAACTGTATTGCTTATGTTGTTCTTATTCTTATTGTTTATATCATTGTTATAAGATTAAATCTGGGATCCAACATTTACGGTTTAACCTTGTTTAGAGTCTCGGGCAAGTAACTACGATTTATGACCTTGACATTGGATCTCCTCCACATATGTTAAGGTTTTAAAGGAAAAAGTTATTTCCATGTTTTGGTGTTTGGGTTTATTGAAAATTTTATTCCGTGTGAGTTTTGTTGAGTTTTATGAAGTAGTATTTTATGTCGTTTTGCTACGCATGAGTGAACTATGAAATGCATAGGCTTTAATTATGTTAAATGTAAATTTATGAGTTTTATCGAGCGTCATGTCTCACGCGGGTTTTGCACATGTCTTTTTCGCAACCGTAAGAGACGTCTTGAGAGTCTTGATATCGCATGATTGTACTTTTGAGTGTTACGCAAGTATATTTCGTTGTACACTACCTAGTATTTGAATTTATTTACACTTTTGTCTGAGTAAGCATATGAAGGACCTATGATGGTTTGAACTGAACTTTTGCTTTGTACCTTCTTCAGTTGTTGATTTTACTGTTATAGTTTCACGCAATGCATTATATTGGTTTATTGGTATGCATGTCATGGTAGCCACCATTTTGGGACTAAGAGCACATTTTATTTTGTAGTTTTAAAGTTTGAAATCGATTTAAATTATTTTACGTTTGACCAAATCGCATGCACCTATCGTTTTACTAAATTTGAGAAATAAACTGATGTATACGGGTCTTGTTGGAAAATTTTATCCCATGTCATTTTATGGTTAAGAGAGGATTTTGGAGCTTAAACTTGTGAAGTTCCTCTTTTGGAGTTTGTACAATTATTTGTTACCCATTGTTTTAGTACAGAAAACTATTTTACGTACACGACATAACTGATGTATGCTAGGACCATAGTGGTCCATTTGAAAAGTTGTTGTGCCTCTTTATTATTGTCATTATTAACGAGAGTAAGGATCAAATGTTTTTCGAAATGATTTTATATGTGTGGCGTTTGTGACCACTTTGCACAACTATCGAGTAAGTGGTAGTGAATTTTACACGTATGATTAAATGTTATAAATATTTTACGTTTGAAAAGTCTTATAAAATTTCAAATTGACATATTAGTTAGAAAAAACATGGAACTCATTAGAGCTATAGATATAAGCCCCTTTTGTGAAAGGAAGTTGTAAGTAGGGACTCGAGAAGTCCTTGGGAATTGAAACGACGAATGATCCAAATCATGGACAAATTTGAATTTTGGGAATTAGACCTCATGAAGTTTGTTCACGTATGAACAATTAAGGTAGTAGATTTATGTCATTATCCCATATATGTAAGCGGTGATATTTCATTTTTGGTAAATCTTTGGGTTGAGCCTTCGCGTATGTTTGGGTTTGAATTGATGGGTTGCTTGTTCGACGACATGTTATGTGTTAGTGGTGTGTCCACTTAATGAGCCTTCGTGAAAAAAGGAAATGTTATAGTTCGTTAAAGCTGTAAAATTTAGGGTTTATTTCCATATCGGGTGTCAACTTTAAGTATTTATTAGGGATCGACTCAGTGCAACCATAAGTGAAATACTTCTTGGCATACCCACGTTCGCAATGTAGCCATTTTGATTTTTTAGGCGTCGACTTGTCTTTCGAGGTCAATGAATCTTTGGAATGTTGGAAGTACTTTCGTTGGATCATAAGAAGTGTCTACCTCACAATGGTGGAACTTTAAAGAGATTAGATGTTGGTAATAAAGTATCGATGAGTAAGACTTTCTTGCTATGGTAAAAGTTTATATCGACTGAATGATTGATGTCTGAGTATGGTGTGGAGTTGATCATTGAAATACGGATTCAGAATTGAGTTGAGTTGGGTCTGATTAGTCAATGAGAAGTTGAGATCACAAGCTACCCTTGAGGTAGTACGTGTCACCTAAGGTTGGGAGGCAATTGAGATCATGTGGTTAGAAATTGCTCCTGTAAGATTCGATGTTCTCTCTGGTATGAGTGTAACATATCGGGGTGGATATTGGATGTGAGAGTCTTCACGAAAATCATCATGACAGGTTTTGTAAAGTGGTAATCGAACATCATTTACGGATGAATTGGGATAGAAACGTATCCTTGGAGGGAATGAATTGGTCGTTTTGTGAAAATGATGTTATTTGAGGATTATATCTTCATAATGTTACCATTTTAAGAGGAGTATATGACAAGACAATTATCGGACTGATGCTCAGTATTGTGTAGTATTAAAATGTTTTGTGTATGAATGAGATTTCGAGGATGAAATCTCTTTTAAGGTTGGAAGGATTGTAACACCCTGAATTTCTATCACAATTGAAGAAAAGTGTTGAACTGGGTGAATAGGTAAAGGAAGAACCACATATAGAGTATGACTATAGTGTCATGTGGTTGTGAAACCTGTCACAATAGCACCAATGGTACTAAGAGTATGGTCGTCTCGGCTATAGTGCCATTTAGTTGTGACATCTGTCATAATAACACCAATGGTACTGAAAGTGTGGTAGTCCCGGCTATAGTGCCATGCAGTTGTGACATATGTCACAATAGCAACGATGATTACCATGTGGTTGGTCGTCCCAACGAATGTGCCATGTAATTATGACAATGGCACGATAACTGACATAATAGCATCAAATGTTCCGAGAAAACGGTTGAGGAATGGCCGGGAGAATGGTCGAGGAATGGCCGGGAGAACGGTTGAGGAACGACCGGGAAAACGTTCGGGAAACGATCGGGAAAGCCATCGAGAAAGTGGTATAAGAACGTTCGAAAAACTCTCGATACGAGTCTGGCTACAGTGCCCAGCGACAGTGCCATAAGGCACTGTAGCATGGCAGGGTCGCACGAGGCAAGGGGCCCTCGGTACATCCTGAGTGACATTGCCCGGTACAGTGACATATGGCATTGTAGCATGTCAGGGTCGCGCCAATCTCACAGTGCATAAAATCAGGATTTTCTTCATTTGGTCATATCTTGCTCATTTCTACTCCGTTTTAGGCGATTCAAAATGCTATGGTTTTGTTTTTTATATCTTTTCAAGGTTAGATTGTTAGTTTTGGGAAGATTAAAGAGTATATGGTGGTGGATTGGAAGCAAAGGTCAAGAGCTCATCATCTTCACCTCCATCTTCAAGAATTTTGGGGTTTTCTAGGTTTTCACCAAAACCTAAGTGGTGAGTTCATCCTCCTAACTTCTAAACCTTGTTAAAAGTTATAAAATGCTCCATTGATGTTTTCCTAGTGTTTATGTTTCTCAAATTTCGGGTTTGATGGTTTTGGAGAAATTAGGTCAAAACTAGGGTTTTGGCCAAAATGGTGATTGGGGAACGATTCTAAATGGTTGAATGTGGATATTAATGAATGGAAACTTATGGATCTAGGTTTTTGGAAAGTTTTGGCTTGAAGATCCAATTTTCTTCAAAGGAGCTCAAGTTGGGGAAATCTAGATTTAGCCTAAATCTAGCAAGGTGAGTTCAAGTTGATTTGTGAAAATGTTGTGCATGCCAAAATGTTCATTTTAAAGTGTTTATATGTTTTGCATGAAATTATCATTAGTTGAGTCATTTAGTGGGTTTTGATTATTTGAGGTGATTGGCTTTATAAACATTGCAAAACACCCACATTTGGGATTTTTGGGCATCTTAATGAATAAAACATAAATGAGAGTGTTTTGACGATTTATTGCAGAAATGGAAATTATTTGGTAAAAAGGCACTTTTAGTGTTTGTTTGGGAGGAAGGCTTGATTTTGTGTTATGGGACGTTTTGAAAGAATAAAGAGTATAAATCCATTTGGAAAACCATTTGTCCCAATCTAAACTGTATTGGAGTCTGCACATGTATTTTGGAGTGTGTTTGCATGATGTGAGTCGATTGCGTTATTTATTTGGGGATTGTTAATCGTTGGTCAAAAAGGGTTTTGAGCATTTTAGATCGGTGTTGACTTAAAAGAGTCTTGAGGACACTTGTCCGGTTTTAGTGGCTCAATGTAGAGCCCGATTATGGTTTACATACTAATGCACTGTGTTGCATATTGATGTTTATTACATGCTCGAGTGCGTTGGTCATTCCTGTGTAGTCATGTAATGTTAGACTGTGTTGCATTGGATCCATAGGCACGTAAGTCGGTTTGTTTTAGATGGTCAATTGGCTATTGCGGGGTTGAACTCCGGTACCCATGTTTTACGACCGAAAACTTTACAAGTAGGCACTAGGAGGGTTTAGTCTGGAGGTGCTACCTGAGAGGTAGGCACTAGGACCTCCGCCGCTTGAAGTAATGCCTGTGAGGTAGTCTTTAATTGTGCCGCGCCTTCGGGGTGGAGTTCTTTGTAATGTTCACCAAGGTCAACTGTCTCTTAAGGTGAAACTTGTTAAGAAGTCGTAGGGACACTTGGGCTTTTATGTCGTGAGGTGTCATGCGATTAACATTGCAAGGGTGACATACTTTTGTGTTCCTCCACTCTCAACGGATACGAGTCTCCCCCGTCGTCGGTCAACAGTATTTTATATGCTAACGCCTTATTCTATTATCGTTGGATTTGTGTGGTCGATTGTAAATGATGACCGTAATATTGGGTTTCCCCTGCGTATATTAAGGTTTGAATGAAATACGTCTTTCCCATATTTTGATATTTGGTTTCCTTCCATCTTATGGTCGCGTGAGTATTGGGCCTATTGTCCATGTTTTCAGTGACATATTGTTTATATGATTTATTAACTATGACTTATGGGTTGAGCATCATGCCCCACCCGTGTTTCGGGTGTTTCGGGATATGAAGTTTTATTCACGTTTTTCATAAATTGGGAGTCGATTATATTCACATTTTGAGTGAGTTTTGGGTTGCATCATTTTATAAAGAATGTTTTGTATTGGAGTATTGTCTTTAAGATGCATGTTTTTGGAAAACGAGTCGCTTCCATATTTAAAGTAAATCATTTTGAAAGATCATGATTTGGATTGAATTTTTTCCTCTTAACGATATATTTATTCATGCTGAAAACTCTTGAACTCACTAGGCGTTAGCCTAACCTTTTTATTTGTCGGCATGTGCAACAGACTTCGTTTGTGAATTGTTCTTGTGGCACTATGAAGAGAGAAGTGCTACTTGTGTGCTCGTGATTGTGACGTCTTCTGCGTAGGTTTTGTGTAGATCCCAGTACAGTGCAATCAGCAACAAGTTATATCAAAGATGAACAGAATATGAATCAAAACAACTAGTCATATGATTGATATGAAATCAAAGAGTTACAGGTTTACAGAAAGAATTTCTGATCAGAGAGAGTAAACCTATAAACTAGTTGTTTGTAAAAATAATGAGACTCAAACTGATAAACTAAAATATGAATGCCTAACCCTAATTATGAACTAATAATGCCTTTATATACTTAGGCTTACAGGCCTAATGGGCTTATGGGTTTGGGCCCATCTAATTAAAACAACTATTAAGTAATTACAATATGCTCCCTTATAAATACTTTATTCCACTTTCAACACAAATGACTTTTAGTCCTAACAATCTCCCCCTAAAGTTGAATAAAGCATTTATCTTCTTGAAAAAAACTTCAGGCCTTGATCTTCTTTCCCTCTTGAATCTTTGAAGAACTTTGGTGTTGCATGTCTTCATGACTTTCCACGCTCCCCCTTGAATAAAGCTCTTGGTCTTCATAGTATCAACTTTGTAACCAGATTCAATGTACAGTAGCCTCGACTGAATGCACTATCACGCAGCTTTTAACTGTAGAAACTCAATCACATCGGATCAGCACACAAGAAATATAATGTGAGAGTAACGTGACTTTCCACGGTGCATCTTCAGTTTAAAACAAAGAATTTGTCTTTGAACCGCGAGTTGAATAAGCTTTCAGTTTAAGAACTTGTTTCAATCAGTGCATAGGAGGAATGATAGACAAACTTGTAGCAAACACCACATGATACGGAAAGAATCAATATAATCTTTGAAATCTCTTTGACTGTCTTCAGAAATAACTTTCTTTCTTTAAAACATTGAAATTGAACTTTGAAAAATTTCTCCCCCTTTTTGATGATTGTGAGCATCATGATCATCAAAACTTTTTTCAATTTCAGCACTTTCTTTGATCTCCCCTTTATGATAAGTTGACATTCTCCCACCTGTGATCTGAGTATCCGTCAATTCATGAAATGTATATATCCGAATCTTTTCAAATTCAGATATAATAGGAATTGTAAACCTGAATCAACAGATGAAACAGTTAGAATGCCTGTAAGTAGCACGGAGCCACTTTGTACAACGTATGTACTTTGGAAAGGAGCTTTTGTGATGTTCACTCCCCCAGGGCTTCCATTCAATCATCGAAAAGCCACAAAGGAATTTTCTATGAATGTTATGACAAGAAAACTCATTCCTTGTGTGTACGTGCAAGTGTAGAATGATTGAAGCTACTTAGCTTTCTCAGGCTCAAAAATGTGTAAACTGTTGAGACAGCAACAGATATTACACGGACTCAATGTGCATGAAAGAGGTGCGAAGGTGGGGCAACTTTCCTTCTTTTTCAATATCTAAATCTTTCGATTGAAGACTAGATAGCAGATATGTTGCGTCCCCAAAGAAAATGAAACATTTCTTTGTTAAGAAAGAAACGAGTGGCTGGTGGGGTTAATGCAAGAGTTGGCATGGGCTAGGTGCCTTTTCAATGATGGCCACCAAAGAATGTGAACCAATCAGTAGATGTGGTTGCCCGACTCAGAAAGTGGTTGATGCAGAGTTCTGATATTCTTTTAACTCTGTTTTCACACCCTCTTTCTTTTAACAGAAAAGCTCACTTCTAACCAAACTCTCTTTTTCATTTTTCCGCTCAGCACAATGAGAAAAACTCAACCCGATGAGTTATCTCCCCCACTCTTTGATTTAAGACCCCTCACCCCTCAATCACTCAAGGATAACTTCAGGGTAGGAAACACTGGTTTACGTGAATCCATGGAAGTGTAAAAAAAATAAAACTTCTAACGGACTTAACTAAAACTAACGGAAAAAGGACTAAAACTGAAATAAAACTAACCAAACTAACCAAACTAACAAACTAACCGGACACTAACTGAACTAACGGGGACTTAATGGAAAATGACCAAAAAATAAGAAATTTAACGGCAAACTAACGAAATTCGTTAGTTATTATTCATCATCTTCTCCAACGAGACACACCTGCAAAACTCGAAAACGGTTAGAAATTTTCAATGCAAAACGATCGTTAAAGCTCCATGATCAGTCCTTAACAAATTAAAACTCAATCGGTCAACCCACGATCACAAACGAACCAACCGAAAACTTTTCGGAAAACGATCGAAAACTTAAAAAATCAGTATGGGTTAAAACTTTTCGACCAAAAACGATCGTTTATGTTCCCTTAAGCTCCCTCAACTGATTAAATCTCGAAAAAATCTCTCAAACTCTCGAACGAAGCAACCGAAGATTTTTCGGAAACCGAACGAGAATTTAAAAGCTCGATATGGGTGAAAATTTTTCGATCAAAAACGATCGTTTAAGCTTTGTAAACTACCCTTACCAGTTTAAAACTTGAAAAACTTTGTTCACGATCGCTACCGAATCAACCGAAATGATTTCGAAAAACAATCGAAAACCTCAAAACTTGTTCGAAGTTGGTTCGCTGGACACCGGGAGCCGCAAGGGACCGGTCGGGGAGACACCGGTCGAGATATATGGTCCGGTCGAGATGAGACACCGGGCAAGGACGGTACCGGTCGAAATATGGTATCGGTTGATAAATACCGGTCGATTGGTGAGCAAGACACCGGTCCTTTTGCAAGGCACCGGTCGAAAGGAAAAACAAAAGGAAACACCGGTCCTTTAGCGCTGTATATATGTAGGCGATAGATAAATATATAGATATAAGTATATATAAGCGACGCAGAATCAATCAGATGCCAACAAAATCTTATTCTCCCAACAAAATCTTATTCTCAGGACAGCAATGAAAGAAACTCACGGACCAATTGTAAACTTTAAAGATGCAAACTTTGTATGATCCCAACACATTAAATCATCGAATAATTGTAGATGCAAACTTTAAAGATGCAAACTTACGACGAAGACGACACGTATCTTATCATACATGCATCATAACACGTGTCTACTTTTCTCAAACCTACGATTTTAAAATCCATCACAACCGACCTTCGATCTGTCTAGTTAAATTATTCAGGTGTCATCTGATTCAAAACCCTAATTCAACAAGGTACCGGTCGACCGATATCAATCGAACTTCCAGAAATCAAACAATTCCAGAAATCAATCGAACTTCCAGAAATCAATCGATTTGATTTAATCAAATACTGAAGCGATCGAACTTCACTAGGATAAAACGAAATCACTTGAACACAGAAACAACAAAATCTCAATCCAGAAAGTAGTCGACCGAACCAGAGAAAAAAATTGATTTTGAGAAAAACGATAGAGATCAACTCGAACAATTAAACCAATTAATCGAACAGACCAATATTAATCTATAGACACTATCTCACCCAGTGTAAACCCAGATTTCAATAAACACAGAACATTCGATTATTAACTCAGATATTCAGGTAAGCACAATTAAAACAAATAATCGATTAGAAGGTTTTAGACAAACCTTTTTTATCGTATCGAATAAAATTAATTCGATTTGGCTCTGATACCAATTGTAGATCCCAGTACAGTGCAATCAGCAGCAAGTTATATCAAAGATGAACAGAATATGAATCACAGCAACTAGTCATATGATTGATATGAAATCAAAGAGTTACAGGTTTACAGAAAGAATTTCTGATCAGAGAGAGTAAACCTATAAACTAGTTGTTTGTAAAAATAATGAGACTCAAACTGATAAACTAAAATATGAATGCCTAACCCTAATTATGAACTAATAATGCCTTTATATACTTAGGCTTACAGGCCTAATGGGCTTATGGGCTTGGGCCCATCTAATTAAAACAACTATTAAGTAATTACAATATGCTCCCTTATAAATACTTTATTCCACTTTCAACACAAAGGACTTTTAGTCCTAACATTTTGTGAAGAGCAACATGTATTGGGGTTATGTAGCACCTGACCTCGGTTTAGACCTTGTATCCTATTGGAGTTTACATTTGTCAAGGTTAATTATAGATTTTTAACTTGAGATATATTGAGTTTTGAATTATAAGAGGAATTCTTGTCCCTATTTTGATGTTATATCGAAATTTTAAATTAGTTGCTCTTACCAAATTCGAGGGGGTTATCTTGGTGACACACCAGGATCTCTGCCGCTTGAGGTGTTACCTTTGAGGTAGACACTAAGCAGGCCGTGCCTTGAGGTGGAATTCGCAAGAATAGACACTAAGGTTGATACACTCTTGAGGTGAAACTTGTTAAGGAATCGTAGGGACATTAGGACTTTAGGTCGTAAAGTGTTATGTGATTAACGTTGTACGAGTGACACACTTATGTGTTCCCGTCACTCTCAACGGATATAGGTCTCTTTGGTTGTTGTTAAACGTTATTTTTCGGATAGTGTATTATCCATGTTTTAATATTACTTGGGTTTTAACCATGTTTTCAATTTTGGAATTTAATCCTATTTGTACCTCGTGTGAGTATTGGGTTTGGTTTCATAATTGTAGGGTATTTTATTTCAAGTGTTTTATCACGAAAATGAGGTTTTGGGAAAGATATCACTTTTTATTCTAAATGCATTTCATGTTATTAATTGTGATTTAAATAATATTTATTCAGTTTCACCAATTTATATAATTGATGAAAACTACTCGACTTACTAGACGTTAAGGCTAACATTTTTTTTATCGGCATGTGTATCAGGTCCTTGGGGGAAATGGTTCTAACGACACTTTGGTGTGATGAGTGCTAGTTAAAGGCTCGAGAACTTAATGAGCCAATCTAGGAGACAACTTTCATCTTGTTGAAGATAGCGTCAGTCTTTAGGTTTTAGTAACACCTGCCCCGTAATATAGATCTGTATAAATGTTGGAATTAATTTTATTGATGTTAAAACATAGATTTTATAATATAGGTAATCAATTGTTGATTTTTAGTAAGGGATTAAATTCTTATTTGATATATTAACAGATTTTTTTATTAGATGCTCTTTCTATTTCAGCACCAACATAACATTCTTGAATTATGGGCTGTATAAGGCCCACCTAGTTTTTGGAAGTTAGCCCACTTATTGTTGGCACAATAAAGCCTTTTTAGTCTTCTCTCGTCCATACAGTCATTGCTGCAAACCCTAGCTACTGGCGTAAACCCTATTTAATCCTCACGCCTCACTCTCCTTCACCAGCACAACCATTTATTCTTCATCGATTGTTTTCTCTGATCGATTTCCCAAAGTTTAACATATATGTGTCCGAATCCGGTCTCTTCATATCGCTTGCGGTAAGGTAAACATAATTTCGACGAGCAATTAGTTTTGTTTTTTCGTAAATTGAAAATGTTTATCGGCGAAATCGTTAAGAGTTTATAAAAGATCGATTTGTTTTTGTGTGTTTCAAAATCAAAGTTTTGCATCTGTTTTACCCTCTCCTGTGATAAAATTAAGATTATCCAAGGAGATATAACTGATGCATATAGCTAATTATAGGATGGCTTACCAACGCATTGCATATCTACAGATTGCTTTAGTGTCAAATGGTCCTTCCTATATTTTTTCTTTTTCATTTCTTAATTGTTTTCATGAGTTGAATTTGTTTTTGTTACATTGAAATGGCAGATGATGAAATTTCAGTTCTATGCTTAACACACTGATTAAACCGTGGTGACTACAAACTCCGCTTATTATCTGATGCCATTTTCTTTGTGAATTTAGCTTTTAGTTCTTATTTATTTTAACATAATTTTGGAAATGTTGGATGAGTAAAGGCAAATGATGCGACACAAAAATCTTATACTACACACTGAACATTTTGGTGTAGAAAACAAATCTCACTTATTCTCTGATGCTTTACCACATTCCAAATCTGCTTATTGGCTTTGCATAGTCTGAAAGCTTTTTTTGTTACTTTTTCTATAGGTTTGTTAATTGAGTTTTTCGTTACTTGTTATTTGATTCGATGATGAGATCAAGCAGACGGGCGGTCTGAAATGATGCCGTGTTGATTGTCTGCGTGATATCCAAAATTTTGGATTCAGCTCTGAGATTTGCTTTCTTTGATTCTGTTCCTTGTCTTAGAGGTTGTTTGTTTTTTTTTTAAAAAACTCTCTTAATAGCTTTTAAGTCAAAATCGTTCAGACTTTTTTACACACCACCTCTTATTAATCATAACTAAAATAAGACTTCAGACTTTAGACCTCTTAAAAAACAAACGGCACCTTAGTGTCAAATAAAGAGTCCATTCTAGGTGGATTCAGCTTTTGGTTGCTTTTGTTTTTGTTTAAACTGATTGTTGGGTTTTGCTATGATGATTATGCAAATTTATGTCTGGACATATGAGACATAGTCATTGAAATGAAGCGCATATTTCTGAGCACTAGGAAGATACTCCTGATTCTAAAGAAATCTAAAGGGAGGCTAATTGCACCTTTGACTTTGCTAAATACACCTTCATCATTAATTTTTTCCTCACACAAATCAACATCAAAATCTGCTTTTTACATTCCAATTGACCAGATTTTGACATAATTATTGGTGCCATTAGCATTCCCCAAATCTAATTCAAGTTAAAATACTTTCCAAATTGCGTTGATAACCGCGGATCGATTACTCAGGTAGTGAATTGAAAAGCCACCAAAACACCTTCTAATGACTGAAATCTATAATCAGAATTAAGTATTACTAATTGAGTGCCTGCATTTAGTTGTATTACTAGTTGAGTATCCGCATTTAGCGTTGTCTCCAAGTGGATAAGTTTAAGCCGAGACACATAAATTATTGATTTTTCTTTGATTGCACGAGCAATCAATATAGAACGTGTACGAGGAGTGTCTTTCAGTTTCATTTTGATAACATGCCCCCGTTCATAATTCAATGTTTTTAAAGTTTCCAAATCGTTAGTGTTATATATATATATATATATATATATATATATATATATATATGGGAAGAGGTTGCTTCTAATATTACTCATAGAAATGTAAGTTGTAAATACTTAATCTTGAATTACATTTTATAAATTGCTAATAGTGGTACATTATTTTATTAAATGTGTTATCATATAATAGAGACAGAAAATGGTAGCAACAATCCCCTACTGTTTATTAGCGTCATATGGACATTACATTTTGGAGGGTGGTGTGTATTCGTTGCATCATTTTCAAGTTGAAGAGTTGTACGAAGATCCTTCGGCCTATGAGCGATACGCTTTTGTCATGATGATTAATTGATTTGCATAAACCATAATACAAGACTTGTTCTCTTGTCGTTTGATATTGCAAATGGGTTTATGTTCTATCCGTTGGTGCTAACATAGTATAGGAAGACTCGGAAAACACTGATTGGTAAAATTAAATAGTGTGTTAAAATTATGTTTATATCTTGATTTTTTAAGAATATTATTATATAATATCTAGAATTTAATTTTTTAGTAATAAATAATTTTTAGACGTTGGTAAAGTTATCGTTGGAAGATGAGTAACTTATTTATGTTGTAAAAATGTCTATCGTGTTGGTTCATGTGAAAATTTTCTACAAGATGCAACGTAAGTGCCTATATTTCAATTATTTATACTAAATTTTATATAACGTGATAGACATTTTTACAACGTAAATAAGTTACTCATCCTCCAGCGATGACTTTGCCAACGTCTAAAAATTATTTATTACTAAAAAAAATTAAATTCTAGATATTATATAATATTATTCTTAAAAAATCAAGATATAAACATAATTTTAATACTCTGTTTAATTTTACAAATCAGTGTTTTCCGAGTTAACGGATAGAACACAAACTCATTTGCGATATCACACGACAAGGGAGTAAGTCTTGTATTATGGTTTATGCGAATCACTCAATCGTCATGGGCAAAAGCGTATCGCTCATAGGCCGGAGGATTTTCGTACAACTCTTTAACTTGAAAATGATGCAACGAATACATACCACCCTCCAAAATGAAATGTCCATATGACGCTAATAAACAGTGGGAGATTGTTGCTACCATTTTCTGTCTCTATTATATGACAACACATTTAATAAAATAATGTACCACTATAGCAATTTATAAAATGTAATTTAAGATTAAGTATTTGCAACTTACATTTCTATTAAGTAATATTAGAAGCAACCTCTTCCCGTTTACATTATTCCAAATATAGTCTGCCCGGACAATAGTTATGTCCACCATCTAAAATGTTGATTAAGTGGTACAAAATCTTCAACATTCCAATGACAATCCATTTTCTAGATAAAAAAACCCTTATATGTTAAATAGAAAAATAATCCCTTAAAAACCATTTTATTTTTCAAACGTTTTCTCTAAAGTTGGTGTCTAAAAAAATCAGATCTAGCATAATTAACCCATTTGAAACAATACCAAACATGTAAGCCCATCATCTTTCACAATCTAATAAATCATTCACATACTGGAATAGGTTTACAATTTCATTTAGTTTTTTTGGGGAATTCTTTAATAGCTTTGAACGTTCCATCTCATAATTACAAAAACAAAATCGATCAAAGCTACAATTATTAGTATTCCTTACATAGCAAAAATCCCAAACCAAAACAGTTTGAATATTAAAGGAGATAACAGAAATGGAAGAACCCAAAATCGACTTTGCCATCCATCATCTAGAACCATGGTAATAAATGAAGAACCAAACTTAAGAAAAACACTAAAAAAAACCTTACCATTTTTGTTCCAAGACAACTCAATTGGTTCTGATTTTCTAAAAAAAACGACTTGCAAGAATACAAAGTAAAACAATTCAATTAGTATAAAACAAAACAACTTGCAAGAAGACAGTAAAACAATTCAATTAGTAGAAAATAGCAGAGAACAATTAAAGTGCACAATCACATTAACGTTAATTAAGATAAAAATAGGAGATCAGGCAAATTTAACGTTAAATCATTCAAGAAAAAGATGCAAATTCATGAAAAGAGATCCAGAGAAAAACCAATAATCACATATATAAGTTAAAAAGTGGTGATAAAAAAGGACTTATCAAACATATCAAGAAAATGGGGATGAAGTATACATCGTCACCTTGCCTAAGGTTTGAACGTTTCATCTCCTAATTACAATAACAAAATCAAATAAGCCAATCAGGCAAAAAACAGATGCAGAAAAAAACATATGCAGATATAATTAAAAAAAAGTGCCAAAAAACAGATGAAAAAAAAACCAAGGATCGTAGATATAATAAAAATGTGCCAAAATGTATCTCATCACCTTGCCCTAGCTTTGAACGTTCCATCCCCTAATTACAAAAACAAAATCAATCAAAACTACAATTATTAGTATTCCTTACATAGCAAAAACACCCAAACCAAATCAGTCTGAATATGAAAGAACATAACATAAATGGAAGAACCTAAAATCGACTTTGATATCCACCATCCAGAACCATGGTAATAAATGAAGAACCAAACAAATAAATGAAGAACCAAACTTAAGAAAACCACTAAAAAATCCTGACCATTTTTGTTCCAAGACAACTCAATGTTCTAACCGATTGAAAAGGATTCAATCCCATCAGATTCCACCAAAAATTAAACCGAAAACTAAATGTAGGTGTGATAAATGTTTGCCTACATTTGGATGATTTGAAAAAAAAAACACAACACTATAGATGAATCCAACAAAAATTAATGAATTCATATAAGCACAAAAACTTAACTGAATAAAAATAAATTGCAAGTGTGTATTAAAATTGAAGGAATCTACAAGGTAATCTTAAGCATATAATTACACAACTTACGAAGAAGAAAATCACCTTGAAAATGGAAGCAGCGTGATCTTAAGCATATAATTACAACTGGAACAATTCTATGTTTTTAAAATACAAAAGTTAAAACGAAACCCAATAATACACCAAATTTGGGTTATTTGGTTGTCGGGTTAAACTGTTTGGTTAACCAAATAAGGATAGCCATATTTTGTTTGGCTTCAGTTATCTTTTTTCAGATTGGGTTAGATCGAATTAACAGTTTGTGTTGCCTACCGGGTACTAACACAGGTCATCAATCGCATTGTACCTTGAATCCAACTATTGGGGTCAAATATAATAACCTTACCAAAACGTATGCGGTAGAAAATTTTAGTCTTTAAAAGGATTCAAATTCAAGTCCATTGTCCTCTAAAGTTGTTGATCATTCATTGGGAATGAACCCATACTTGTTAGGACTAAGATTCAAGTAAAGAAGAAAAATGCAAGTATATATACAATAAACTTTCATATTGAACTTACACGCTAAAAACTCATTTTTATTAAGGGTTAGCAGAACGTGAAATATTATTGTAAATAGAAAATGAAAAGTCGTCAGGTGTATATCTCGGTTGGCAAATGGGCAAAGCAACTTCACTCAAATATACAACATGTTTAAGTTTGAAATTGTGTGGGAGATAGGTTTATCTCTTTTTTGTCACAACATAAATTAATAATAATTTAATAAAAAACATAAGTTTTTTAAATATGCAATCTCGAACACCCCTTAATAATCCAATTGCAAAATGGCTAAACCAACTAACAGGTCCAAAGCTTAAAGAAAATCCTCCACTATTGAATTGGAACAAAACAAACACAATAGGAAACCAATTGAGAAAACAGTGGCAATTTAACCACTGGTAATTGAAAACCACATCAAGCAGATTGAACATTCATATTCAATCCCCAAAAGGCCATTCCATATTAGCAACCGAAAATCTTTAACAACTTCTACAAGGGTAAACAACAGACTCCAATTGTGTCTTTATCACCAATTGTGTTTTTATCACTAATACCCAATAAATAAGGAATTGGGTATCAAAAATAGAAGTGGGGTTTAGGGGAGAAATTGACATAATGAAATCAAATAGTGAGTATCAAAAACACAAATTTTGATTTTTATGATTGTTTTAGACATAAAACAATGTAAGCAACCGAGATTGACACAACGATTAAAGCCACAACAATTAGCAATTCCGAAAGTATTGAAACAATTAGCGAGAATTAAAGCCACACAATTAAAGCCACAACAGTTGAAGAAACGTACCTGAGCAGATCGAAGCAAAACACACAATTTGAACCCGAGAACCCTGGAGCGATCGAAGCAGAACTGATTGAAGAACCCTGGAGCGATCGAAGCAGGATCGAATGGATGTTGGGTGACTGAAGAACTGAGTATTTAAGTCCATGGTTGGAGGAGAACGAAGAGTCTTTCTTGGAGGTCGAATCGCCATTCTTGGAGGATGAAGCATTGATAAAAGTGTTGTAATGATGGTACTGGATGAAGCCTGTATCGACAAAATGAATAATGGGTCTTAATTAAATACTGGACCATGAAAATAAGGCTGCAGTAAGGTGTTGTACATAAGGTTGAAAAAATTGTAAAGTTGAAAATTAAGTAATTATGCAATAAGTAGTAGTACATAAGGCTTAAAAAGTTGTAATTAAGAAAAGCAACCCAAATGCTTTATAAAGTAGTATAGATATAACTTTTAAATATTAAATTTTTATAAAATATCTTTGAAATACTTTGGTGGTTCACATGATGTATTAAGAGTTTTTCACAATGTAGTGAAACGTATTATAAATCCAAAAATAAAAACTTAATGCAAATTTTCCTTCAAAAGGTCAAAAATTTATGTTTAAATAAAATAGAAATTACAATCATGCTTTAATCATATATGATCATCAATCAAAACTTCTAAATAAACAACATTCGATGTGTAGATTGTTTTGATTGAACTTTTTGGCAAGATTTACTAATACTTTTGTAGTACCATGTGATTGAATACCGATAAGATAAATACCTACTATTGGAATTGTTTGTCTTTGAACTTTATTGATTGTCATAGTAAAACAATGGAAACTATTTTCTCTTCACCTTGAATAGGAACATGTCATTTTCAGATGTACATAGAGGAATTCTTGATAAAAATGCTCTTTTACCAATATAGGTGAGTCTAGAATTTGTGCTCGGTGTCATTTCTCGTTATTGGCAACATGTTTAAAATCACTTCTCATAATCATATTATTTTTCCATTAAATGGGAGTCACATCTCTAAAATCATTGATGTCTAGCATTGTTTTATCGAGTGCCTTTATTGACTTTTTCTTTGCTATTGTTGTTTCACACTTGATGAATAATTTTTGCATCTTAGAGTTGTTGAACAGTTTTGCTTTGTTTTTTTATATTATACATTGAATTATTACTAAGACCGAGGGGAATCTTGAATTGAGATTGAGCTATTCTCCTACCTAGCATGTTATTAGTGGCAACAGCTGATGAAGAGTTCGTAAGTGCAATATGTCAATGGAAACGAACATTAGCAAACAAAGCTTCGTAAATGTTTTTCCAGTTCCATTTGGACGATCTATAAAAAACACATTCGGACGATTGTTACCTACATGACTCGTGATCTCATCAAATGCATGTTTTTGGTCGGAATTTAGAGAGTTTCGAGCAAGCAAGTCTTTGTCTTCCACAACTATGGAGTATTTCTTTTGTACCTCACGAAATCCTCGTGATTCTAAATTTTGCAGCTGCATTTAAGTTTCGAAGATTGAAATCGTCGAAGTTCTTATCCATAGATTGTAAAAAGGCTGAGATATCTATAAGAACCATATTTCAAACTCTCTACATTTTTATAGTGTCATCTATAATTTTTGGAAAGTGAATTATAATGTTATTCTCATAACTTGCGAAAGTCTCTCGACTAACAATAAATTAAGATTGTTGCAAATAATTGTCTAACAGCATTGAGAAAGTGAAATATGGAGGCTTTGGCAAGACAATGCAATAAATTATCGTTGGTCTCTATTGACCCTTTCTCAAAAGCTGTTTTTCGAAATGTTAGATGTAATACACCATTAACCATGTAAAGATCTTCAAAGCATGTAGGTCCACTAATATGAGATAGAAGTATACGTAGATAATACCGTTCTCTTTCAACAGGATTAGCATAAACTAGACGGCCTTTCATTGATCCTTGTTTTCGAGGATTTCATTTACGTATACTGGTATTGCATGTGAAATGTTTCGGAAAATCTTTATATAAATATTGTTTTGCATTCACATTTGTTTTATTCCTCTTAAAAAATGTGGTTAACATTGATCTCTTATCCTTCTCTATCAATAATATATCTGAATCTAATCAACTTTTATTTGGAAGATGGACCTGTAAAGCCATCACACAAGGGTGTATTTCAGAAAGTTGGAAACTAAAAATCCGCCAAATTGTCTCAGGTAGTGAAACATAACGTGCATCTTGAAACCTATTTATCTTGTTAATTACAACCCCTTCTCTATCCGGATCGACATGAATAACCTGTTTTTCATTACCCTTGTAAACATACTTGAAGACATATTTTACAAATATTATATTTGTGCAAACCTCAACATTGATGTGACAGTTGAACATCATTACCAACTTTGTGTTATATGGAACCACCCATATATTATCTAGGATATTACCTCAGACGTTTATTTGTATCCCATTGTTTCTCCTCCGATACAACAGATGCGTCGTCTTGTCGTTGAATTGCTAAGTATATCTAAAACGACATTTTCTCGGCTCACCTTCCATACAAGAGCTAGATGGTCGTAAATGACCACAAGGACCATGCATCATGTGCTTTATCACCAGCTGATGCATTTCATGATACTTTCTTGGGTCCGGGATTTCAACACACACGATCTTGTCGTAATGGTCAGGGTTTGTAATCTTGTATCGCGGTTTCAGTATCATGAGAAAATATGCATGTGGCAAACCACGTTTTTGAAACTTGATGACATAAACATATGCCCCAACCTCGCCGAGGATGTGCTTCTTGAAGAGTTGATTTTGAAATCCTTTAATTTGGCACGAAAACCTCTTGCAACAAGCTCCGACCTATCTTGTGCGGTATGGCTGGACAATAACTATTTAATGATTTTAGGCCATTTTGGATTACATGTCATGATAAGGAATATATCAGGTTTCCAGTCATCTTAAATAAAGTCATGACATCCATAAATCTTCGTTGCATATCACGTGAGCCTCCGATAAAACTTGCAGGAAGCACAACCTGTTGTCCAACTCTACTTGGTTGAACCTAACCAACATTGACGCATTCCACAACACATTGATATAAATCTGATATTATCTTCGTCTGATTTTTTTTCAATAAAAGAGAACGTGCAGTCTATATTTTGATGTACTTATCTACCACGAACTGTTGAAACAATCCCCCCTTCCAATAGAATCATGTTCTCACTCGATCGAATTTGGAATTTGTAACAATAATAATCTCATATCATTACTGTTTTCCTACCCCTTCTCGAGCTAACATCTGCGTAGTATTGATTTTGAATAGTATAAATTAATAAATGAGTAAATAAGGTAATAAATATATGTGATAATGTCCGTACTTTCAAGATCTTCGTCAAACTTTTCGTCTTCATTAACAATTTTCATCGATGCATACTCCATATCTGGGTATTCTAGCATGCCATCCAGACTCATTGTTGGGAAAAAATAGAGGATACGACAAAGGATCATAACAACCATAGTGATGTTCAAATTTTTTTTACCGTAGTCGGACATCCCATACACAACAATACTTTTCCTGTATGCAGTGATGTTGTAATTGCCTTTAACCCAAATACTAGCAACCTGTAGAATGGTAGAATTTTATTTACTTACATGCATATGATATATTTTATTTTAAATAAGATAAAATAAATACTTGTATTTCAACCTCAGTTGTGGTCGGTCGATTGTACATCCTCTGGTCAAGTTCCACGGAAACATTCAATGTAACTATATAATTGTCGAGTGGTCCTAGCTCCGCAAGGCTTCAAAACTTCTCACGTATGGGTTTACAGAAAGCACATGAGTCAACATTTCATTGACGTTTCTATCAAGATTTGGCCATTGTAGTCTATGCGAAAATTCAGATTCAACATCATAAAAATAAAGTTGTAAGTACTTAGGTTGTCCATCCCTTGGAACTAACTGATCGCTTCTATGATATATTACTCCATGAGCACGAAACATATATACTTTAGATGTCATATTGCTCACACTATTATCCAAAGTTACTCCCATTGACGTGAAAGAAAAGTTTGTGTTGTATGCACGAATATTATGCTTAAACATTTCGCCTAATTCTGACTCCGTTGTAAATAGATGGTATAGTTCTTCAGGAATGGGTGAGTATGGCAACTTTGTCTTCCCACTCATGCAATAAAGGAAGGGAATTCAAATTCGAACTTTTTTGCTCCACAATGTTCGCATGCATTTTGTTCCTTCAAAACACGATGTTTAGGGACAACAAGAAATGATGAGGTGGCTTCACACACACACACACACATATATATATATAAAGTGAAATATTGGTTCTTATTAGTTTAATATCTAATACGTAAATGTTTTTCAAGAAAAAATTTCTAATATGTAAAGGATCAAATACTTAACTTGCTACAAAAAAAAATCGAAAAAATGTTTATCGTCACCGCGCAACGCGCGGTGCACAACACTAGTGAATATATACAACTAAAATTAATTGATAATTTAAAATCAATATTTAATTAATAATTAAGATTTAGAGTATATTACATATTTGGTTCATGTGGTATATCGATTTTTACGAAATTGGTCCTCATAATTCATTTATTATGGATTTGGTCCTTGTGGTGTGTATTTTCTGTTGGATTTGGTCCTTTTCCCTAACGGCCTTCTAACCGATCCGTTAAATTTAAGAGCAAATTGGTCTTTTTAATTTCCCTTGCATTTTAACATTACTTTAATTAACCTAATTAAAATATGGGACCAAAATATATGAACTAAAACTTGGAGGGCCAAATATGAATATATTTCATCTTCTTCTCCAACCCATCGTCCTCATATTGTTCCATCGTCACCCAACCATTCTGGTGATCAATGAATCTCTCTGAAAAATAGCTGCCGAACTCGTCTTCTCAAAAAAAAAAAACTACTAGTAAAACCCTCCCTCGTTGAAATCTCCATCTTCTCTAACTTAACATTAAGAACAAACCCAAGTCTGCAACCCAAACTCCGACGACCTCCACCTGTAAGTCTGCAACCCAAACTCCGGTTAGCCCCAACCCACTCCACCCCAACCCATGCACACTTTTTCTTCCTCAACAACACACGTAAAGATACAGTCATGAGCATTTATCTCTATAATAATCCAAATCCAATAATCAACAGAAACATAGCAATACAACCGAAATTGTCCCAAATAAACTAATTACAATAACCTCAACTCAACATTTCGCAACGTTTATACATAACTACAACTGAGATTTACTATACACCTACCGGCGGATACAAGCCTTCACCAAGTCTCTTCTACTACGCCATCTCTTCTCTTTCCCTTTGGACGAACTCCCACTATAAACTTGCGTGAAAAGGGTTTTTAGTTTTATAAAATCGAGGGTTAGACTAAAGGTCTAGTGAGTTCCCTCAAGTTTTAGCATCGCACCACAAAATATCATTCAAAATGAATTATAAACATTTGCAAATAATTCACACCTTTAAAACCACTATGCACATACGTAACACATGTAGATGGCATACGCTTGAGTCACCCACACCTGTGGCACGTGTTCGGGCTCACACCTGCCCTCAAACAGATTATATGAAACGAATTCACACAATCCCAATGGGTCACACCTCCTATATAGCCATCACATGCCCCACCCCCAATGAATGCACACTTTAATATCCACACCATCAAATATAATTTAAAGCAATGTAAAACATGCATTTTGATAAGCATCATACGTATTCAGAGCTCGTACATCAAAAAAAGTAAGTTAAAAAAACTCACCTGTTGTCCATGCTTACGTCTCACACCTTAAGCTATGAGTGTCCAAATCATACACCTACGAGGGTATTAAAACACTTGAATAACCCCCAACACACTCTTTAACATCCCAAAACATCCCCTAATCGATACCCCGATCCCAATCCCAAACAATAGAATAAACAACACGGAAATCGCCCAAACACAGCCTAGCGCGACCTCCCGTGCGACTAAACCCGCATCAAAACCCACACCTGTAACACCCCAAAAACTTCAGCCGAAAAGAAAACATAAAAGCATCAGCAGTGCTTCACGCAGGTCAAACCGCGCCATGATCCGCGCGAGAGCCTGTCCAGTGCTCCGCACGACTCTCCGTGCGAGCCAGACCGCGCCAAGACTCGCGCGCAACCACTATGTGATTATAAAAGAGATAAGTCGACCTCCCTCCCCATTTTCTTATAAAAACCCTAAAACTCTTCCCCTCTCTCCTCCCAAAACCGATCCCTCACACCTCCTCATAAACCCTAACTCTTTTTGGGATTTTCCTCCTAAAGATAAATGGTTCTTCCTCATCTAGCAAGTTTTGGTAAGCTAGAACCACAATCCTTCCACCTTCATCTTCTTCACCAAATTTTCTAGGGTTTCACCCAACCCTTTTCACCATTTTTGAAGTTTGGAAGCTTGGGGCTCATCTTGGTGACCTAGAGGTATTTTGGTTGGTGGATTCAAGTTATGGTTAAGGTGATCCTCTATTTTCTTCAACTATGGAAGTTAAGGTTTTGGTATCAATTAAGGTCTTCATGTTTAATGTTTGAGGAATGTTTCTAAATGGGTAGATGTAAATATTTATGGTTGAAAACTTGTGGATCTTGGTCGTTGGAAGTTTTGGCTTGAGGATTCAAGTCTCTTCAAAGGAGCTAAAGTTGGGGAAAATCCAGATTTAGCCTAAATCTAGCAAGGTGAGTTCAAATTACTTTGTGAAAACTATGTACATGCCAAAATGTGTATTTTGAAGTAAAAATATGTTTTACTTGGTAATTATCAAACTACTGAGTATTTTGATAAGTTTTCATACTTGGTAAACTTGGGATAATTTGATCTCATGAAATGCTCATATTTGGGATTTTGATATTTTGATAAATAAGTAGCATGATTTATGCATTTTTGGTGATTTTGTGCAAATGAAGTCTATTTCATGATTTATGCGTTTTTGGTGCATTTGATTTCATAAACCCCTTGGGGAAAATGCTTGTCTCCGTGTTATGAGACATTTTGGAAACGTAAGGGCACGAACCCATTTGGATGATCATTCGTCCCAATTTGTGATAAATTTTGGGTTAATCCCATCTTTGAGATGTGTGTCTGTGTAAACGTCGTTTAAATACGTTTTATTATTTGGGGTATTAATTGTTGGCCAAATGTATTTTTGAGTATTTTAGCTCATTTTGACTTAAAAAAGTCTTGAGGACATTTGTCCGGTTTTTAATGGCTCAATGTAGAGTCCCATTTATGATATGCATCTAAATGCATCTTGTGGTATATTAATGATAATTACATGCTCGAGTGCGTGGGTCATTCCTGTGTAGTCATGTAATCTTAGATTGTGTTGCATTGGATCCATAGGCACGTAAGTCAATCTTTATTTGATGGTCAATTGGGTATTTACCGGGTTGGACCCCGGGACCCATGTTTTATGACCTTAACCTTTTAAGTGTACACCAGGAGGGCTGAGTCAGGTTGTGCTATCGTGTTGATGGGCGTTTGGGGTCTCCGCCATGTCGGGGCAATGCCATAGTTGTAACCCCCGACTGTGCCGGGCCATTGGTGGTATTCATGGTAATATTCACTAAGGTCAACTGTCTCTTTTGGTGTAGCTTGAAGGGAGTCGTAGGGATACTTGGGCTTTTATGTCGTGAAATGTCATACGATTAACGTTGAATGAGTGACATACTTTTGTGTTCCTCCACTCTCAATGGATAAGGGTCTCCCCCGTTTTCGGCCAACAGTATTTTGGATATTTGATTGTCCTTGCTTTAACATTTGGATTTATTCCATTTTATGGTCGCGTGAGTATTGAATTTTAATTCCATGTTTTCGGTGGCATATTATATTTATATAGATTGTTCCCCATGATTTATAAGTTGAGTATCATGCCCCACCTGTGTTTTGGGTGTTTCCGGACATAAAGTTTTATCCGCATTTTTATAAATTGGGAGTCCGTTTTCTATTCACGTTTTGAGTGGGTTTTGGGTTGCCTCATTTTATAAGGAATGTTTTGTATTGAGGTATTCATCTTCGAAAATGAATGTTATTGGAAAACGAGTCATTTCCATATTTAAAGTAAATCATTTTGAAAGATTATGATTTAAATTGTATTCTTTTCTTTTAACTATATATTTAATCATGTTCAAAACTCTTGAACTCACTAGGCGTTAGCCTAACCTTTTTATTTGTCGGCATGTGCATCAGGTTCCATTTCGGGATTAGTTCTAGCGACACTGTGAAGAGATGAGTGCTAGTTGGGTGCTCGAAGGAGTGAATAGCTTGGTGAAGTCTTCTGCATTTACTTTGGATATAGCGACTGTAATTGGGTTTTAGTAACACCCGACTTTAATTAGGCTTTATGTAAGACTTTATTCATTTTGTCGATTAAATCTAGAATTGTATTTCTAGTGTGAAGTTGTAGTAAGAGATTTTATCCTTCTTTGAGGTATTATTGAAAGTTTTAAATTAGTCGTGTAACACCCCGAATTTCCGTTTTGTAATTCTGGTATTCTTGTGGTTAAGCTTTTATCGTTAGCACCGTGTTTGGTTTGAAGTTGAGTTGGATTTTGAGAATTTTGGGGACAAGCAGTGAACTACGCGAGTTGCACCGCGACTAGAGGTCGCGGTACAACCCGCGAAACATACTGGATGATGTTGGGTTTTGGACACGAGCGAGTTATGCCGCGAGTTGAAGTCGTGGCATAACCCGCGTAGTTGCCTGGCCGACTTAAGGGTTTTCAACCCAAAATATCTTCATTTCTCAGAATTTTCTCTCTCTCTTCAAATCTCTCTCTCTCTCTAAAGTTTCTTTGGATCTTCAAGGGTTCGTTAATCGCTGGTATTAAGTGCATTGCTCGGGGTTTCGGTGTATAAAGCTTCACCTCTTCGTCGTGATCGATATCTGGTTTTCGGGTTCTCGTATAAACCTGTTTGGTGAGTTCCTACTATCATTTTAAAACTTTATACATATCAAAAGTTACCTTTTTGAACTCCTTTATATCTCAATGGTTTCAGATCTAAGTTTTCTACATATTTGATATAACTTGAGTTTTGGGAGATTTTAGAGTTCCCGATCGTTTGTATTTACTAAAATGATGGATCTTATCTTATTAAAGTAAAATGATGTTTTACTTGCACATTATGTGGATATGTGAAAGAAAGTTTATGAACTCATTTTAATGATTTTCATTCTTACCGGAAGTTGAACTAGGTATAACATTTTGTTTATAAAATGTGTTTTTACCATATGTGTATTTATGGTTGGTCACATATGTTGTTGTGACGAGTCTGTACCATTACTAGCGGATCCCTAGGTTTTGAGTCGACTGTATTGTTGGGATGTCATATTCCCCATTTTGTAGCTATGGATGCATATGATCCTCGGGGGCAACTTGGTACGGTTATGTGAGGCCGGATACTAGCCATGGTTCATAGTGATCCTAGTGAAGGAGTATACATTGGTTTTGCTTGGGGCTCGATCTCACGTTGTGGCACGGACCTATGTGTTCGTATCCTTGGATTCCAATTGTTTAGCTCATAACTCGGATTTTGGCCTACTTTGTGTTATGCCACAATCCTTGGTAAAATGTTTTATCGTTGGTCATTTGATGACATGTTTATAACGGAAAAGCCCGGTTGTGGCAAGGGTTTCAATTATAAGATTTAACCTCTTTGGAAATATTATCTTATGATACAAATGTTTATATCTTTTGAGCTTATTTAAACTGTATGTTCTCACCAGGCTTTATGTCTGATACTTTTTCTCAAATGATATGTATAACAGGTTTCCTTTAGCGGTGGGATGCACAGGGTTTTGAGAGACGAGTTTGGTCTCGAGGCATTTTTGAGATGATTAAAGTGTTGATAGTTGGGCATTGTTAAGTCCCATTCTTTTGATGAATTTTGGATTATCAACTGGTGTAATCTAGATAGTTATATTTAGATTAGTCTGTTGATGAATTCTAGATCCGTACAGGTTTTTGTAAAGTCTTAAGGACTGATACACTTTTTGAGAAGTTTTAGCAATACAGATGTCATATTGCCTCATTTATGAAGTTTTAAATTACTCTGAATTTTAGGATGTTACAAGTCGCTCTTTCCAAATTTGAGGGTGTTACAATACCAGACATTGACCAGTGTCTGGCGCGACCTTACCTCCGTGGAGCTCTGATCCACCCCTGCACGCATTTTCAACCCCAAATCTCATCCTTTCTTAATCTTAAGCCATTCCAAGTCGATTTTAAGCCTCTAGATTAAGGTAATCGATGTTCTAAACCTTTCCCAACCATAACTAAACATTGTAACATCAATTTACCTATTGAAATCCATCTTTGAAGATCACACATTTTACACAAAAACAAGGAAATGGAGGACTCTTGAAGACACACCATTAATGGTGGTCTTCAATCAAGACCCACCACCAAATAACTAATACCCAAGCATAGCAATCTACCTTTAGGATTTCAAGCCACAAACACCACAAGAATGGAAAACCCTCAAACTCCCCACCCATAAACTTACTATCAATACATGGAATGCAAATAATATGAATGCATACCTTGAAGAAGATGAAGCTTGCCACTGGAATTGACTCTCCCTTCTTAGCCTTCAATGAGGAACACCAAAACCCTTCCAATCTTCTCTCTAGCTACCGATTCATGAAATGAAGGAGGCTTCAAGGGTTTTACCCTCTCCATTCCCTGGTTACACTTAAATCCCTAAAAATAGGTAAAACTTCCACTTTTCACCCTAAACCCTCCAAAACTTCACAATTAAGGGTTTGAGGTTATTACAATCTCCTTCCCTGGCCAACTCACACTTCTTCTTCCTTGGTACACTTATTCTTCCTCGGCAACACACACGCGCGTGCACACACACACACACACACATATTTATGAGCACTTTTTCTCCCTCCAATGACCCGCACCTGCAACCCAAACTACGGTTAGCCCAAACTCACCCCACCCACTGTCATAAGCACCTCTCTCCTCTTATGGATTTCTTTTCCCATCATAAGCATGTCTTAGAACACACACACATGGGCTTTCATTTATATATGGGTAAAAATTCATAAGCCCGACGATCGATGATATTATCTCCGACCTATCGCACTAACCTTGGTCGAACGACCAAGATATCCTCGACCTATGATATTTCTACGATCGATTTCTTACAACATGTTAGCTCTTTATTATGTATTTATTGCAGGTCTGCAGTGATAGAAGAATTATGGCTCAAAGTGTAACTGACGACCAACATCATGACAGAACCGTTGTCATCATTAACACACATAATGGATATAACAGTTATAATGTATTTAAAGAACCGTTATAAAAAACCAATATATGAAGACCTCAAGGGAATTCGAAAGGACATAACAGCTATAATCAGACAACAAGAATACTGAAGCTACTACCAGAATCACTCTCTAATGCACTCTCAATCCTTTGCATGACAATCGCTCACAATTATCCATGACACACCAGTTTAATCACATTAATTTACGTTTATCTTATATTTATCCATGTTCTATAATAGCAATCGTTGTTATTAAGGACGACGTCTCTGACTGACGTCCATTGTACATCGACAATATCTTTATCGTCCGCGGTTTTTACCCTCGACGGGGTTTTTCGCATCACCAAAAGTTCTTTTCTATATTGTATTTCCTTTATTACTTGTTTATTTCTAAGGACCCATCTATAGTTGATTAGGCTCCGTAATCCAAACCTTAGATCGTCTTTGGTGCGATTTTTGGCATAAACAATTTACGTACTGGATTTTGTTTGACAAACAAGGAGGGGTTCGTAGGAGTAGTGGGTTTAGGGGAGGGGTTGGGGGATGTCGACAAAGGCACTGGTAATGGAATGGGAGATTTGTTGAAGATAGGGGTGGGTTCATGCCGACGATATGTAAGGGGAGATTGAAGTTGCATTTGTTGTTTTTAAATTCTATGACACGTGGTGTTACCTAATTGATGTTTAAAAAAAGACAAAAGACAAATTATTAAAGTAGAGAAAACATTTTATATTAAAATGAACAATCATATAAAAAGACTTAAATACCCCCAAGTTGACGAAGAAAATGGACGGTCATTTGGTCTATGGACAAATCTATCAAAAAGTGCATATCATATGGCCCAAATCCGTAATAAATGAAGTTTATGAACCATTTTCGTAAAGTTTAGCATACCACATGGACCAAATCCTTAGTTTACTGTAAGATTTATTAATAATTAATAACTAATATTAATCAAAGATACAATTGAGAGAAAGTAACAAAAAACTCCTAAGTTTATAAGCTACTTTTTATCAATCATTTTTAAAATAAGATCAAAGAATAAACTAGTTTTTATTTGCCAAACATGACCTTAGTCCCTCTTCTAAATACGTTTTATTTTTTATTAGAGTAAATTACAAATTTGGTCCATGTGGTTTGCTGTGAATAACGATGGTGGTCCCTGAACCCTAAAATTCATGGATAGGTCCCTGTGGTTTCACTTTCATTACGATGGAGGTCTCTAAAGCTAACTTCCGTTAAACAACTCCGTTAACTTAGGGTTATTTTCGTCTTTTACAATTCTCTTTTGTATTCTATTAAAATTTATATAAAATATAATTTATCAAAAAAAAAATCCAATATATATAATCTAACCCTTTCCCCTCCCCAATCCCAAACCCTCGCTGATTTTTTTGCCAAGACCCCCTTTCCTGGAGAAAATGAATAGCCACCACCGCCTCACACCTGCAACTAGTGGCGCTCCAATGAACCAACCCCCACTGCCCTTCATGAATCCCGAACATTCCCCCAAATCCCACCTCCTGCGACATGAATCCTGATCATTCCCCTACGTCATCGTCGACCTAACTCACACCGAAAACCATCTTCGGCCAAAAAAGAAACCACAGAGACAACTACGGCACCACATCCCCCTCGTGCCATCTCCAACAACCCTCCCCCTCCCTTGACCAGCGCCATCTCCGACTGAATGGGAAACTATAGGGACGAGAGTTCGGTTTGTAGTCGATCATCTCCAGCCAAATAGGAAACCACAGAGACAATCGATCGGGCATCTCCAAATGTGAAAAACCATCGATCTGGATCAGAACCTCAAGAGATGATCGATCTGGAACCAGATCCGGAACCACCAATTTGGACCAGAACCTCCAGAGACAATTGGTTTAGAAACATATAGATCTAGAGCATAACCTCTTCAAGTTTTTTTTTAATCGATCTGGAACTACAAGGATGAAAACTTATTCATCGATCTTTTTTTTGCTTTTGTCTATTCATCTCGATGTGGAATCCATGAGTTAAAATTGAGTCTTTATTTTAGATTTTGGGTTTTTGATTTACATGAGTTTTGTATAATAAAAAATTATGAATAAATTTATATACAATTGATGTTCTTGAAGTTGGTTGATCTTCTTAAAGTTCCAAAGTTTAAATGTTCTTGACAATAATGTTAATGTTGATCTTGAGTTTGAATTGACTTTCATGAGTTTGGGTTTTTTTTAGAGTAAATTACATATTTGGTCCCTAGGTTTTGGTGGTTTTAACAGTTTGGATCCCTAAAATGAAATATATATGGCTTGAATCCTCGTGGTTTGCATTTTATAAGGTGTTGAGTCCCTAACTTCTAACTCCGTTAAAATTTTTTGTCAACTTAACTAGTTTAGAGGGTATTTTAGTCATTTAATTTATTTTTTATTTTCTATTAAAATCACAGGGAATGATTATGTAATTTACTCATTTTTTATTTAAACCACAAGGACCAACTCTGTAATTTACAATATATACAATATATGTATATGACCACCGACTTGAACTCTGTTATTTACTCTATCACCGCCGTCACCGCCGCCTCCTCCGACTATCACCGTCGTCGCCTTCTCCGACTGGCCGACAACTTCTCCTCCACCTGACCACCACCATCTCCCACCCACCTCACTTTCATCTTCCCAAACCCTTAGACCACCACCCCTCCGAACGAAGCAGATCCATCACCACCGCCTACCTCCATCTTCCATCGCCATCGCCCTACAACTTCCTTCACCACTGCCCACCTCCATCTTCCATCACCATTGCCACCTTCGTTTGCCCACCACCGAGACTCTGCAACTTCCTTCACCATCCCCCACCCATTTGCGTCTCTCCCTCCAACGAAACCCTCCTCCAACGACCCTCCCTCCGGCAACCAACTCCTCAAATCTGCTCTTCGAGATCTACTCTTTGAGATCCCATATGCTCCTCCGAAACGATTTCTTCTCCACATACACGGTCAATTTTTTCAGATCGATTTCTTCCAAATCTGCTCTTTTTTTTCTTTTGATTGTGATTCCCTGGTTCTTCTATTTAGGGTTTTCTTGATTTAAGTTGGTGTCTTTGCAAGTTTATGAATTTCGAACAAGTTCCCCATCTCGGTATTCGAATTACCAACAAATATATCATAATTTTGTCATCTTTTTTCTTCCATAATTTTTTCCAATTATTTCAATTCATGATAGTGATTCAAAACCTTCCATGAAGTGGGGGTTGATTTGGGATTTCTCCCTCTGCAACTTTTTATTTTATTTTTATAACCACCATTTTCTGTGCATTTGAAATTAACCTCTGGCGGTGGTGGTGGGGTTAAAGAAAACTAAATAAAAAATAGGTGGCACCATTTAATTGGTAAGAGAGAAAAAAGTGGGACCAATTATTAACAAAAGAATAAAGTAAATTACGTTCTTGGTCCTGTGGAGTTTTGTTTTAAATAACATATTTGGTCCCTAATGTAAAATGACCAATATAGTGCACATGATGGCTTTAATGGCTTGAAATCAAACGGAGTTAGATTTAGGGTTCAAAAACGTTATGAAATGAAAACCACGAGGATGTAAGTCATAGATATTTCATTTTAGGGGCCCAGAATGTTAAAACCACCAAACCTCAGGGACCAAATATGTAATTTACTCGGTTTTTTATTTTGATTTGGATTGATTAATTATGCGGGTTTTGTTTTTTCTAATGTGGTGACCGGAGAAGGTGGTATTTACCCGAGAAGGTGGTCGGAGAAAGAGGTATTCATAAAAAAAACTGAAATGACTAAAATGCACCTCAAGTGAGGGGCACATGGGGTAGTTAACAAACCATTTTTAACGAAGGTTAGTTTCAAGGACCTCCATCGTAACGAAAGTGAAACCACAAGGACCCTGGCCATGAACTTTTGGGTTTAGAGACCACCATCATAATTTGGGGAGTGAATTGTGGATTTGGTCCCCGTGCTTTGTTACTTTCTTTTACTACGGTCCCTATAGTATGTTTATTGTGGATTTGGTCTCTGTGGTATTCAATTTATCTTGGTCATGGTCCCTCTGACTGACGCATCCGTTAACTCTATTAAATCAAGAACCATTTTTATCATTTTACCTAATTTGTGTCTTTTTATGATAAGAAAAATAAAAAATACATTTTTAACACACACACACACACACACACACACACACACACACACACACATATATATATATATATATATCAAAATAAATAAAATAGAATGTTATTGTATGACTTGATTATTTAAATTTTAAAAAAAATTAATTATATTAAATATGATTTAATTTTATTATTTTATTGTAATGGTGGGAAAATATATGGTTTTATTGTTTTAATGTAATTAAAATTTTAATTTAAACAAACTAGATCATAAAATTATATCTTATTTTATTTAGAACGAATAAAATAAGATATGTTTTTATGATTTTATTTATTAAATTAAAACTTTAATTATGTTAAAGGCAATATAATTTTATTGTTCTTTTACTATCATCACAACAAACAAACTTATTATTGATATTTTGACACCAAAATCATTGAAAACTTGAGAAATGAACTCTAATTTTATCATCTTAAAATTAGAGGTTCCAATTTTCATATTGTTTTTCAGTAAAAAACTAAAAATCAACTGTTTAGATTTTAACGAAATAAAATATTTAAGTTACGAATATTTTAACCCACAATAAAATTAACAAGTGTAATTACACATTTCTAAAATCGTGTGCCTTTTTTATTATGAACATTTATTTTGGGACAGAAGGAATACTGAATAATGATAAGACCATGTTGTATCTTTCTATTGATGGATGTTGTAAATGATCTTTGTTATTTTCTAAATGCTAACATGTTTTCATGTTGGTGTTACCTGACATATGATGTTATATGTTTTGCCTTGTGGTTGTGAGTTAAAATATTCGTAACTTAAATACTTTATTTCATTAAAATTTAAACGGTTTGTTTTGAGTTTTTGATTGAAAAACAATATGAAAATTGGAACCTCTAATTTTAAGATGATAAAATTAGAGTTCATTTCTCAATGATTTTCAATGATTTTGGTGTCAAAATATCGATAATAAGCTTGTTTGTTCCAATGATAGTAAAGAACAATAAAATTGTATAGCCTTTAACATAATTAAAGTTTTAATTTAATAAATCAAATCATAAAAACATATCTTATTTTATTCGCTCTAAATAAAATAAGATATAATTTTATCATCTAGTTTATTTAAATTAAAATTTTAATTACATTAAAACAATAAAACCATAACTTTTTTCACCAGTACAATAAAATAATAAAATTAAATCATATTTAATATAATTAATTTTTTTTAAATTTAAAGAATCAAGTCATACAATAACATTCTCTTTTATTTATTTTGATATATATATATATATATATGTGTGTGTGTGTGTGTGTGTTAAAAATATATTTTTTATTTTTCTTATTATAAAAAGACACAAATTAGGCAAAATGACAAAAATGGTCCTTGATTTAATGGAGTTAATGGATGCATTAGTCAGAGGAATCATGACCAAGATAAATTGAATACCACAGGACCAAATCCACAATAAACATACTATAGGGACCATAGTCAAAGAAAGTAACAAAACACGAAGACCAAATCCACAATTCACTCTAATTTAGGTCAAACCACAAGAACCAAATTTGTAATTTACTCCCTTTATTAAGGGGGTGTTTGTGATTGCTTATTTGAGATGATTTTTAACTTATTGCGATTTGGCATCGGAGATAAACACTTTTGAGTGTTTGGATAAGGAAAATTTAAAATGACTTATAGCGGTGTCAAACCGCTGAAAAATCCTTTTTGATAAGTCATTTGATTTTAACTTATCAATTTATTTGAAAAGTGCGTATGACTTTTTTTGGTTATTTTATATGTATAAGCAATCACAAACACCTTTAAATAACAATTTATTAGCTTATTACGTTTTGATACCACAATAAACTAATCTAAACATTTTTTTAAAAACTCCGATTTAATACCATATAAGTTAATAAACACTTTTTAAAATAAGAATAAGTTGTTTTAAATAAGCAATCCGAGGCAAAATAATCATCTAAAAAATAAACAAATAAAACCCCAAAACTATCGTCTTTCCTCACTACGCTCTCTCAAGTCTCACCCCTCACTCTCCCTAGACTTTATCTCCCTCTCCCCTGTGAGAAAAACAAGCCGACGGTTCCTCTCTCTTTACCCACCGCCGACAACGTCTCCGGCGTCAGGACACCCACCCTCCCCACACCTTCGTCTCCATCATCACCATACTTCGTCTAACATCTGAAACATTGGGGATCATGGCATCCATTTTGAAATTGAAACGAACAGCCGCCGGTGTTCCTTTCTTATGAGAAACTAATATATGGCCACTTTGAAATTGAAATCAGAAATCTCAAGACTCGTGAAATCGAACCAGTTCATCTTGTGGAGGTATAAGAAATCGCTGAAACTCGTAGGTCTGTTCATTACTCCGGTTCATCTTCTCGCCGAATCACCTTCTGCTGTTCGTCTTCTCGTAGTCCGTCACCGGTAGCAAGAGGGTTCAGTTTTAGGGTTAGGGTTTTTTTACTGTTCTTGATATTGAGTTAGGACTTTTGATTGTTTACGATATTTGATTGTTCTTGATTTGATTTGATATAGTTTGTCATGAGTTATGTGTTTGATTTTGGGTCGTTTACCAAACGCAGTTTATCAACAAAATTTAACACCTATCATTACTTATCGGGTAAGATTACAGTCTACCAAAATGATACTGTATGCAACAAATAATGTACGAGGTAAGCCTTAACCGTGGTAAGAGCCTCACCCTTACTTTGGTTTTTATCATATTCATCAGTTAAGGTAATGTGATTTGATAAGAGTTTATTTGGGTAAGAGTTTGGTAAACGGCCTTTAGTTTGTATCTGTGTTTGATTTATGATCTTTAAGATTTAATTGTGTTTGGTTTTGAATTCGTATATAGTGGTGCTTGTGGGGATGAACGGTTCGACGAGTGAAACATGGGACGAATGAAATATGTTTTGTTATAGAATATCTTATAAAAAGTTAAGATGAAATATAATTGTTAACTGATAATTAATAAAATGCAATCTTCTCTAAGGTGCGGTTTGTTTTTTAAGAGGTCTAAAGTCTTAAATCTTATTTTAGTTATGATTAATAAGAGGGTTGTGTGTAAAAATGTCTGAACGATTCAAACTTAAGAGTCATTAAGAGGTTTTTTTTAAAAAACAAACAACCCCTAACTTGGTGTGATTTGAACAACTAACATCATCTAGTCAAATGGATACACCGGTAACGTTGTGTTATTTCTTTTTTTAGAGAAGGGTATCCTAAGCTATGTTTAGACTAATCCCCTGGCATATGAATGACTGTAAGACATCAGTCCTGATTAAACCTCAGTGGCCACAATTGTTCTGCACGTCTGGATTCGAACTCTGGGTAGATGAGATATTCCACCACATCCCCAGGGCCTTAACCAGTACGCCATAACCCTTGTGGTTTGTGTTATTTCTTTACCTTAATAAGAAATCTACTTTTGAATATAAATTATTTTTATTTATAATTTCATTTTATATTGTTTTGATTAACAAAGAGACTTTCATATGTTTTTTTTATGTATTTTTGTTACAATAATAATGTTATGACGTTGAAGTAAAAATTTACAAAAATGATAAGTAAAGTTAGACATTATATTGAGTGTATGCAAAATTAATCTTCCCATAACTTATAAAGTTTTGCAATGTAATTTACTAACTTAAAAAGTCGATGCAATGAAGTGGATGCCAAATAGATGTATCATTATTCAAACTTCAGTTCAAAGTATATTGGATTGATACAACTCAAATGATAGAATTTCGAAAATGTCTAAAATAAGTAAGAAAATTCCTTATAGAAAATGTCGATAAAGAACTTTAGATGCATGTTGATGAAGAAGATGGAGGTAATGAAATATAGCCAAACTTCGTAACAGTTGAGTTTCACCTGGGAAAGAAGAAACATAAAACAAATACGATATATGTTTTTTTTCAAATGAAATTCATGAGATGCACAACAATACTGAAAAATGTTTGACTACTAAATCTTTGAAAATGAAAAGAAAAAAGAGTTATTCAAACAATATTCTCTTACTACCGTGAACTTTTGAACAACCAATAGATAAACCCACTAAGATCCCAAGAGAAGTAAAAAAAATCTATCATGAACATAAAAATTAAAACCCAATAGAGAAGAAGAAATTGAGAGATGGAGAGAGCAAGAACTTGAGAGGACGTACCAAGAGAAGATGGATAGATTGTAGATTCACCCTATACATACAATATCTATGCAAAATTACCAAAAAAAAAAAAACTCCATTAACAAGAAAATGTAGATTTTTTATATATGACAACCATCCTCATAGTGACACTTGCAAGGGTTCATATATTAAATCCATTTTTTTGAAGAAAGTGGACAATTCTTTTCTCCTTCGTCAACCATGATTTCTTTGCTAGGAAAAGAACGAATGGTTTAGCATAATACACATTTACATATTATACTTCCAATCAAATATAAATGATAAAGCAATAAGAAAATAGAAATTAAAAACAGTAATACAAAAATTAAATTTATAGATTTTCTAGAGTGATAAGTGTCTCATGCATTTAATGCACATTAAAGCCAAAAACTCCTCCCATGCAAGATTACGTTTTCAAGAGAATTATCCTAAGTGCTCAAGCATGGCTCTATAGCCAAACCACCAAAGTTCAATCCCAATAACTTTGCTCTATGGAAAAGTCGTATGATGTTCTTCATGGAAGGAGTAGACAACAGATATCCCACCATTCTTCTTGAAGGACCCATCGTTCCTACGGTATGGGCTCGTTATGATGGTGAAATTTCTGATGATTCCTCGGATGAAGAAAAATTAGCAGCTACTAGTCGCTATATCCTTAAAAACCCCAAAAATTACAATGATGAAGACAAGCATCTTGTCTCTCTTGACACAAAGGTCAGAGCCATCATTGTCGTTTCTCTACCTGATGAAGTGTACCATTCCTTAGTAAATCTTTCTACTGCTAAAGAAATGTGGTCAACTATGTGTATCCTTTATGAGGGAACTGACGAGGTCAAGAAAAGTAAGAAAATTGGTCTTGTCAGAAAATATGAACTATTTTCTTATGAAAAAAGAGGATCTCTCTCAGACTATTATAACAGTTTTAACAGTCTTCTCAACTACCTGAAGTTGTTGGGTCGTGTATATGACAACGAGGAAGTCTTGTGTAAGTTTATAGATGGTCTTTCTGATTTTTTGTGAGAATATTTGCACTTGCATCAAGACAACCAAGGACCTTGATCATATGCCCTTTACTGTTTTGTATGGATCCCTGCACAATTATGAGCATACCAAGATCGAAAGGAAGTCGGTCATAAAAAATATAAGAAGCTCATATGTGGATCTTATCGGTGACTCTTCCAAGAAATCTATGTGTGTTCCAAGAATCACCTATCCCTCTCTGAATCGAAGCATGAAAGTCGAGAAGAATCCAATCATCAAACGGAAGCATACTTCAGTGATGTTGATGATGAATGTGAATAAACTTCTATTGACCAACTCTCTGATGGAATGGCCATGTTAGCAGGCTATTCCAAGTAAAATCTTCGTTTCCCTTCTAGGAAAGCCAAGTTTGGCCGAAAAACTTCCTCTTCTATCTCAAAATTTTCTTCCTCCAATAAAGCTAATGAAGAATGTTACAACTGTGGGAAGAAAGGTCATTTTAGGGAGATCCAAAAACCTCTCCTCTTCCTCCCGGTTCTCAACTAAATCAGAGAGACGAAGACTTGAAACCTCCAGCCAATCTCCTTCCAGAAGACCTGGAAAACCTTCTCTCTCAACCAATACTAAGCGTGCTGAAAAATACAAAGGTAAATACAAGAGAGAGGAGAAAAATGAAAGCTTGCTCAAAAAGGGAAAATGTCTGATGGTTGAAACCCATGATTGGGTAGATGAGCCAACTTCTGAGAGTGAGAAGGATACCTCCAGTGTTTGTCTTATGGCAAAGATAAATGATATGGTAAATCCCGAAGGAGATATCTTCTCCACTGCATTAGTCTCTGATGAGTGCTCATCATCCTCTTCTCAGTGACATCCATTTCACTCTCTATCTGATTCTGAAAAGGTTGAAGCATTTGACTCTCTAACAGTTGATTTTTATAATCTCAAAAATTCCAAGAAAAAGGCAAATGCCAAATCAAGTATCTTTCTTCTCAACTTCAAATATGTCTTTATCAACTAAAACATTTTGATAAAATAAAAGTTGAACTTGAAGATCTGAAAACTATCAATTTCATTCTTGATAAAGAAAAGAACAAGTTGTTCAAACGTCTTAAGAAAAAACAAGAAGTTGTAAAGAAATGGACAAGTTCTTCTAAAAATCTTGAAAATATTTTTCAAGACCAAATGTCTTGCGATGACAAATCTGGACATGGATTTGGAAAAATGGACATTGACTGCTCTTCTCATGCTCATGCCTCCTCTTCTCTTGCTTTTCCCTCCTTTTGTGAGTCCTCTGATCCTGACTCAGAAGACTCTCACTTTATGAACTCTTTTGATCTGTTTAAGGCCTTGAAGTTTGATATGTTCATCAAAGCAAAAGAGTTTTTCATCTTAAATGAAGAGGCTCAAGACTCAAATGAAATTTCTAAACCAATTCATGACCTTCTAAAATCTTTAAATCTTGATGAAGCATCTTCCTCTACTCCTAAACCTTCTAAAATTCCAAATAGACCCTCAAACTTCAGTTAAGAAGTTCTCAGCCTTCTATAAAGGAAAATCGGTAGCTTCTACCAATTTGCCCTTAAAGAGAAAGATGTCCTATAATTTTGTCAAAAACAAATATCCTGTTCTTCCTACCAACTTTGTTCCCCGATCTATAAACATAAAGAACTCAAAATCTAAGGGAATCTCTGGTTCATCTCTCCCTGATTCTGAAAAAGGAATTATTGGATCCAAACCTAGTTCCTTATCTTCTCCATACAAATCCCTTAAGGTCAATGTGAAAAGTCAAAGCAAAGACAATGGTCTTAACACCAAGAAAATTTTCATGTATAGAAAGTGTTATAATTATGGTGATACTTTTCACCTTGCTAAGCACTGTCCAAAAGAACAGATAAACAGAAAGGATCCTGGTGATTCTTCTTCGTCTTCTAACCCTAAAGGACAATGTTGACAATCAAGTTGTATTATCAGATGTTAGAAAAGACAATGTTTTTTTTGAAGTATATAATATTTATATACGGCAAAAGCAACAAATAAAGTCACACACCCTTCTCACATTCGGTGAGGTTTGAACCCTGACCTCCTGAGAGTCCAAGAAACTCTAAATCCTTAGAGAGAGAAAGTAGAGAGAGAGAATCTAGAAGCGCAAAGTAGTAATTCACATTAAAGTGCGTGAGTTTCTTACAAGACACAAAGACCAAAGGGACTTAAATACCCTTGGTCAAACACAATACTGATAAGCTCTAAACACAGTATTGACCAAGTCCTATAAATACAATGATTACTATAAAATCAGACCTAACAATCTCCCCCTTAGTAATCATTGGCGCTTTGGTCTTCAAAAAATATCTTCAATAACAGCACGGACCAACAAAGCGACTTTCAGAAGCTTTCTGACTTTTAAGAAAAAATTTCTTTTCAGCAACTTGCAGATTAAAAATTTTCTTTGCTGCTTAAGCTCAAGACGATACACCTCTTTTGAATGATCTTGAATGAACTGTGGTGTTCGGAGCAGGAACAACAAAAGATTTGATGTAACTGAGAGAATAGAATCTTTGAACGAATCTTGATCAGCAGATAATCTTTTGAGCTCTTTGTCTCTTAAACTTCTCCTTGACTTCTCCCCTCATGACCTTGATGATCTTGATTAACTTGGTCATGCGAATGTTGGAGACGAGACAGCATAAGATCTGCAAAATCAAAGAAACAGAGAAAACAGGGAGATTTGTGCTTCATGTTGGAGGCGCAAACCAAGGTTTGCGTTCTATGAGTGACGCGCAAAGCAAGGTTTGCGGTTCACATGTGACGTGCAAAGCAAGGTTTGCGGTTCATGAAGGAAACGCAAAACAAGCTTTGCGTGTCATGCCTGAAGCGCAAAGTAGACTTAGAAAAAATTTACCTTGTTAAGCTCTTTGACTCCCCCTACACAAATGCATTTGATAAGACAATTCGAGATAGCATTTATGTAAAGAAAAACAGACACTCCCCCTCAAAAACAGATATAATCTTTGAAATACATCTCTTTGTTCACTCCCCCTTGAATAATGCATAAACCCATTAAAATATATTTATGAGAACACAATAATCAGAAATTAATGTAGAAAGAAAAATATACTGAATGTAAATTTTGAAACAACTAAACATATAAAATTTTAAACACTAACCAAATTAAATTCTACAGAATAAAATATTACAAATTTATCAATCATTTGAAATCAAACATATGTTGTAGGATACAAGAACGAGTTTCATTGCATATCAAGTTAAGACATGTTCAGTTTCAAAAACTTCCAGCAATCTATTCAGTGTGCTCACATGCGAATCTTCAATTAGCTTCAAGAAAATGCAATTCTAAAAATCTTATAGAGAACTTTGCATGTACTGACACTAAGTCATCAAAAATTAAGACTTTCACAAATTTACAGGTTTGTCGCAACTCAAATATATCACCAAGTATCATGAGATGTGTGCTCATTGGCATCTTTTAGCAGTGTGCTCATTGGCATCTTCACATGAGTGTGCTCTTTGGCATCTTTTAAGCTCGTGCACTTTGGCATCTTTTGATCAAAAAAGTTTATTAAGTAAGGAACATGTCGTAAACGTAACTTTCTATCTAACCCTATTGCAGGATTTGGGTCAGCCGCTCCCAGACTAGTTGGCCTCAGGGGACTAGGTGTCAAGCACCCCTTGGAACTTACTTTCCCGGATCAGAAAGGCTACATCGACATATCCTAAACCCATTCATACCAGTAGAACATGACTTTCGATCTGATTCTATAGAAGGATTTATGTTCGATCACTCCCAAACCAAATGACTTTAGGGGACCAGATGACAAGCATCCCACGGAACGTACTTTCCCAAACCAGAAAGGTCACAGGTACAAACTTTTAAACTTAGAGATTTCTGTATTTTAAGAATTTAATATTCATCTCAATTACTCAGATCAACGTCTAAATGCTTAGCCCATATTTTCATTCCAATCTATAGTTCTGATCATTTAGGTAGTCTAAGCAAAGTAAACTATAAAAATTCCGACGCACAAATCTTTAAAGCATTAATAAAATTTTCAAACATGTTGCTGACTTTTCGACTTTTGTAAGACTTGAAATTTGACCATATAAAAACTTTAATATAAGCAAAAGAACTTGAAAATTTGTCCTAGGCACATATTTTATTCAAAGAAAAGAAAAAATGTAAAACTTTACTTTATAGAATAAAATTTGTAAAGATTTAAACTTTTAATAGATATTTAGTTGGAACAAAATAAAATTCAACTATTTCATCTTTTACATTGAAGAAAATAAATTTGTGTCTCATATTAAAAGAAAATTTTGGGTAATACAAATTCATGAGAAAGATAAACAAGCTCAGATTCTTGAAACATTGAGAAAAAAAAACTGGAATACCATCATTACCAGATATAAATGCAGCGGAATTAAAATTGATGTACTCACAGTATCTCATTTAGTCAGAAGCTGAAACTATGAAGAACGAGTTCTAAACTGTTGTGTTTAGAAGTCGAAGTCGTTGAAGCACGGGTTCTAAGCTGAAATACTTAGAAGCCAATATTCTCTTACTCCCCCTTAACATGTGATGCCTGCAACTTTGAATCAGATAAAGATTTGGGTACCCACTTGTATTTGGGCCCATGTTTGTTAGTTGCAGTTCTTATGGGGAAACAATAATCAGATTTAACAGGTAAAACACGAGGAATAGGATCAGAAAAATAATCACAATCAGAAGAGAAAGCATAATCATCAGAATTCGAATCTGAGGAAGAACATGAGACATATTTTGAAATTCAAAACATTTGCTTTCTAGAATATTTTGAAATTTTATTACATGAAGCAAATGAATCACTGTTATAAAGATTGTCTACACATTTATCCTCATCAACAATATATTCCTCAGATATCCGCTTCTTTCTCCAGATTTGTCTTGATGACTTCCTCACAGTCCGATCTGAAGAATAAAAATTAGAAACATTAGAGTTTTCAGATAAGACAGTATCATGTTTCTTTGATTTCTTTGATCTTCTTCTTTTACGCTTCTTTTTATAAAATTGATCATTTAGAAGTAAAGAATTATCAATAATTGAATCAGAAGAAGAAACTTTATCAAAGAAATCAATCTTAGCATTTGATATTGAAGAACTAGCCTCGGAATTTGAAGAATTTTGAGAAAGAATTTTAAAATTTGAAACTTCCTTTTTAATTTTATTTTCCTTAGAATCTAAAGATTGGCGAAAAATAGAATCTGATTTTTGAGAAAATAATTTTTCTTCAAAACTAGATGTCATGAAAGAAATAAAAATATCAGATTCAATTTTCTTCAAAATATTGTGATCTTCTATCTGATCTTCAAGATCTATGATTTTCCCTTCCAACACTAATGGAGGAGTATATTTCTTCGAATCATAAATGATTGGAGAAATATTTTCCTTATCAGATTCAGGAGCATACGAAGGAATAAAATCATTAGATGCTGAAGATTTAACAGAAGATATACCATTTAGAACTCTTTTTCCTCTTCTTGATTTTTCAGGAAAATATTTTGCATTTTCAGAAGTGTAAACAAAAGGAATTTCATTTTTCTTATTATAAATCCTTTTCTCATTTTCGACGTCTAAAATTTGCTTTTCACTAGTCCAAAAGAATTTAAATTGAGGACCGTAGTGTGCAAGATTTAGATAGTCGTATTTATATAAGGTGGGAACTTCGTCTATTACTTTATTTAAAAAATGAGGATTGTCAAAACCAAGTCCCCATCTTTCCTTTATAGCTTCTTCACTCCTTGGTTTGTTCAAAAAAATAGTTTGCTCAGACTGTTCTCTTGTATACAATTTCCTTTCTAAAACAATTATTTTATCAGAAAGTATTTTATTCGAAGAAGTCAGTTCAGTCAACGAATCATGATAAGTCTGATTTGAATTTTCTAACTCGACCAACTGCTTATTAAATTTCTCTTTTGTGTCGATTAAAATTGACTTTTCATCTTTTAAAGAAATTTGCAGTTTTTCGATTAAATCAGACTTTTCTTGAATCTTAAATTTCTCATAAACGAACTTTGAGCGTAAATCATGCAAAGCAGTGATAAAGACATTCATTTGAGATAAGAAGAAATTGTAGTTAAAATCAGATATTACCTCAGAATCATCAGATGAGGTATCATCTTCCTCATTATCACTGTCATCGTCACTAATGAAGCACATAGCTGCAACCTTCTCATTATCAGCCTCATTATCCGAATGGTCCAACCAGTACTCTTCTTCCGCTAACAAGACAGTTCCACTTTCCTTCTTTTCTGCTAGAGCTAACTTCTTTCTGTAAAAATCAGCATTCTTTACCACTTTGACTCTGCAATCTTTCACCATATGTTTAGGCTTCCCACAGTTAAAACAGTTCATCACTTTTTTGTCATCTTTCTTTTGATCAACAACCTTAGCCTGTTCATACTTTGGAATGTGTATCTTTGAAGAAGCACCATGTTCTATCTTCTTAGAACCAGAAGTAAACGACAGGTTGGTTGACCCAGATCTGTGCTTGAACCGTTTTTAGTAAAGCTGAGTCAAAAGAAGCATGGCCTTTTCGAGAGCTTCCCCATCATCATCTGTAGACCCATCATAAGTTGATTCGGTCAATGCTTGCTCAGCCAGTTGACTAGCTATAAGAGCAATGGGATCTACTGACAGAGGCTTGTTCTTCTTATCCATTTTTGCCTTCTTCTCCAATACCAAAGATTCATCTGTCATCAAGATTTCATATAACTCCTGAATTGGCATGGTTGAGATTCTGACATCGTTTCTCATTCTGTGGCATGACTTGTTCCACTCAGGTTGTAAAGCATTCAGAAACTTCAAGTTAGCCTCCAACTCAGTCTTGGTAACTTTAATCTTGTAGAGATCATTGATAACAACCCAGAATCGATCAAACACACTCTTCAAACTTTCCCCATCCTTTGCCTGAAACTTTTCAAAGTTGTTCATGTATCTGGTCTGTCGTAACTGAGTAGACATTGCAGAACCAAGCATGATCTTCTCAAGTTGAGTCCACATCAGCATTGGGTTATATTTGAAGCAATCGATTATGTTATAGATGGAGTTGGGAAGAGCAAGGATCAGATTAGATTTAGCCTGACTGTCTGCTTTATATCTTGATAGCTCTTTTTCGTCATATTCACTTAAAGGTGTTTCAACTGCTGTAGCTGGAGTAGTAGCAGTAGCTGGGATCACTTTCATTTTCCTTACCATAGGACCCTCATACAGAGATTTCATCATGTTATCCCCATTAGGTTGCCTTTCAATAAGTTGATAAACCGATCCTGGCACTGTTCGAATTCGTTCTCATTGATTAGTACTGGTGGACGAGTATCAGACCCCAAAGACATCATGAGGTCATTCTTGTAGATCTGTACTTGCAAAGACATCTTGAGAAAATGATCAACTTGAAGTGAATGACCGCCCCAAACTATATATCAGAAAATCAAAAAATCAGATTGAATTGAAAATTTTCGAAAAAAAATATTAAAAATTGACAATTTGAAAAACACTTGATATGACACAAAGTTTAAAAAGAAAAAAAATTTAGAAGACACACTAAAAAAAATTCCAGACTCTTTTTTTTTTTTAAAACTAAGACAGGGAGACCCGCAAAGTGGAGCTTTGCGGGTGAAGACAGAAACGCAAACTAAGGTTTGCGGGTGTTGAGGGAAACACAAAGTTAGCTTTGCGTGTGAAGAGGGAAATGCAAAGTAAACTTTGCGGGTGTAGAAGGAAACGCACGGTGGAACTTTGCGGGTCACACTAGAAACGCAAAGTGAACTTTGCGGGTCACACTAGAAACGCAAAGTGAAGCTTTGCGGGTCTAACTAGAAACGCAAAGTGAACTTTGCGCGTGTAGTAAGATCCGAGAACCTGACTTTTGCGTGTGACACTTGAGACGCACAATGAACTTTGCGGGTCTAATGTGAACCGAAAACGCAAAGTATGATGAATGAGGCGCAAAGCATATGAATGAAACGCAAAGTTGAAGAATGAAACGCAAACTTCAAGAATGAAACGCAAAGTTCATAAACTCGTAAAATTTTGCAAAAACAGATCAAACCAAGAAATTTAACCAAGAAATGCATATACTGAACTTCGAAAACACAATTCTAACAACAATTAATAACCAATTTCGATTAAAACACACTAAAACTCAAAGTCAAGAATGTAACAGTACCGAAACTCGTTTTTTCAGAAAAACACAATTTTTCAAAATCGAAGATCAAAACATGAATTTTATGCAAAACAATAAGAATCAAACATGATTGACAATTCAAAACGAATCTAAACCAATTAAAATCACACAAAATTAACCAGAAACAGATCCAAATTTTGTGAGAAATCAAGAAAACGAGATTTTATTGAAAAACTCAATAAAATCGATCAAATTTTCGATTTCAATCACTAATTCAGATCAATACAAACAATCTCTCAATCCTCTCAAGATCTAGCAGGCTCTGATACCAATTGAGAGTCCAAGAAACTCTAAATCCTTAGAGAGAGAAAGTAGAGAGAGAGAATCTAGAAGCGCAAAGTAGTAATTCACATTAAAGTGCGTGAGTTTCTTACAAGACACAAAGACCAAAGGGACTTAAATACCCTTGGTCAAACACAATACTGATAAGCTCTAAACACAGTATTGACCAAGTCCTATAAATACAATGATTACTATAAAATCAGACCTAACACCTCCTATGAGGGCAAAGGCTCTGATACCGCTAGCCAAAGGCCCTTTGGTGAAAAAGACAATGTTTATGTCATAAACATGGGACAGATTTCAATTGGAACGAATATATCTTTCATATCTGAAGAATCGGCCAAAAGTAACTGGCTTTGACATAAACAACTTTCTCATCTTAACTCAAGACTCTGAATATTCTCTCTAACAAAGATATGGTTACTGGAATGCCAAAACTATCTTTTGTAAAGGAAATACAGTGTGCAACTTGTGAGAAGGGAAAGCTGACCAAAACATCCTTCAAGTCCAAACAATGCTTCTCTATCACTCTTCCTCTTTAAATACTTCACATGGATCTATGTGGACCTGTTAGCACTCCAAGCATCGGTGGAAAGAGGTATATTCTAGTAATTGCTGATGAATTTACCTGTTACACTTTGGTATTTTTTTTCTTAGGTACAAGAGTTATACTACTGAAGAAATAATAAAGTTCATCAAGAAATTTGAAGTGTTTAATGGTCAACTTGTGAGATTTGTAAGAAGTGGTAATGGTAACGAATTCTGAAACAATACCTTAGAAGACTTCCTCAATGACAAGGGGATCTCACAAAAATTCTCAGCAGTCCGAACTCCTCAGCAAAATGGATTTGTGGAAAGAAAGTCCGAACTCTGTGTGAAGTTGCCCGATCCATGCTAAGTGAATCAAACCTACCGACCTATTTTTGGGCAGGAGCAATTACCACTGCTTGTTTCACCCAAAATCGGCCAGTAGGTGTCAAAAGACATAACAAGATTCCCTATGAAGTCTTCTATGGCCGAAATCCAGATATAGGCTTTTTCCATGTCTTTTGATGTGTATGCTTTATTTTGAATGAGCGGGAGAATCATAGAAAGTTCGATCCTAAGGCTGATGAAGGAATCTTTGTAGGCTACTCTCTCTCTCTCTCTTCAAAAGTTTATCGGGTCTACAATCTTCAGAGAAAATGCATTGATGAATCCATTCATGTGAAATTTAGTGATCATAAGTCATCATCTCTTTCATGTGATGACGATGAATTAAATAGGTAGATTTCATCATGTGTTGGTGAAGAACCCCAAAATCTTTCAGTGAGTTCCAATCCGTCAATTCCCTTCACTCAAGATCCCTCTCATTAAAATGGTGATATACATATCTCCTGAACCATCATTTCCGATCATCAAATCATCATTCCCGAAAATCAAAATCCTCCCGATCCTATTCCTCCCGATTTCTCTCAACCTAAACCTTCTTTCACCATTCCTACCGGTCTCCCATCTTCCTTTTAACCTCAGCAAATTCTATAACAGCCGTAAATTTCGGGATGCATTAACGCTTAAGTGTTCTAATTTGGTAAATAAATCGTAATTCTGTTTTGAGGAATGTTTTGCTTTAAGATATTTCATTTTGGGAGCGTTCGGGGAGTGAAAACATGGAAAACGGACCCCGGTACGGTGTGGGCGATTATGCCCCTGATTATGACAGGATGTCAAGATCGTCGGGCACAACTGCATGGGGATGACAACCTGCGGTACATATGGGGCGATATTGTCGGCGATTGTGACAGAGGTCACTCTCGCCTGGCGCTCTTATGGGAGAGGTATCGAGAGTAGCTCAATGCAGGCGACAATGCCAGCGATGTGACAGATGTCACTTTCGTCGAGCAAGGTTGCTGTCGGAAAATTTGGGTATAAATTGTACAAACCTGATTTTTGTTCCATTTTTCTAACATCAATAGCTCTAGGGTGCAATTTTCTTGGGTTGTAGGTGAGTTTCATCCTCTCTCTTCATTCATTGCGATTAAATGAAACCCTAAGACCATTTATTGCTTCTTCTAGGGTTATACAAACCTTAAGCGTGAAGATTTCAAGCATCCACAAGTTCAAGACCTAATCTTTTTCATCTAGGGTTTTCTAGGTTTCTTGACAAACTAACTTTGTGAGTCCATCCTCTTTATTTTAAACTTTATACATGTCAAACTATAGTTTTTAAACTCTCAATCATCTTCTATTTTCATTTTCTATAAGTTGCAAGTTTGACGTAACAAGTGGGTTTTGGAGATCCTTGGAGTTCTAACCTTGTTTTAAGATATGATGAATGAAAGTAATGGTTTGAGGCATGAAATAAGTTATATCTATAATTTTATGACCCAATATTGAATAGAAACCATTTTGGTAAAAGTTAAGGTTTTCTCCCTAAAAGTGAAAGTTCTCTTTTAGAGATAGATGGTGTGGAATACATTTTAAAGATGATTCTAAATGGTCATATGATGGTTAAAATATCATGATAGAGATATCTTGTGTGGAATTTGACAATAACTTTCCAATAGTTATTATTGATTTATAATCAAGGGAATGGTGCAACTTGGAATTTGCCTTGTGGGATTACTCATGTGAAGGCTTGATGTAATTCTATCGTTTGAGTCACAAAATGAGAATGTCACTAGCCTTGATTTATTTGCTAGTGGATCCATAAGTAAAAAGGTAATTTGATTTATTGTGTTAAGTGGGTATTCATTCCCATTTTTAGCTAGATATGGGCATTAATTCACCGGAGGATTCAAACTATAGACCGAGGATGGTTGATCTTGATGACCGTGAACCCATTGTGAATTAATTCTAGCATTGAACGTACCCTAGTGCATTGGAGGATTAGATCTATAGTTCGTGGGTGGTTAAACTCAATGACCCATGTTCTATGAACGAAGCTCTAAAACATGGACTCATGGCCTACTTTTGTGTTCTGCCACGTTCAATGGAAAAGCGGGTCTCCCCTGTCATTGCAAGTTGTGTTTCGGATCTATTTGTCCCTATTGGGTAAAAGAGGTTGAAACTTGACCAAGTTATGATTTATTATCTTCATTTATAACTTTGTTATATTATCAGTTGTTACTTATTTTGTGATATAAATTGGTTGTTCTCACTAGGCTTTAGTCTAACACTTTTTCTTAAAATGACATGTATAGCAGGTCATTCTAGCGGTGGGACCCCTCGGGCTTGAGTGGAGAGTCAAGTGGCCGAAATTGTCATTTTGTGAAGTGTAGCAATGGAGCCTTTTGGATTGATCAGGATTCTTTTGTTGAGAGATAGGGACACTCGTCTTTAATCTAAGATAGTCTAGTCTAGATTAGTAGGTTGTCTAAATTTATCTCTCATATTCTTGTTTTGTAAACGTCTTACTTCCCCGTCTTGGGTGATTTATTTATTCTAGAACGTCATCCTCAGTATTTATTCAGGTTTAAATTTACCCTTGTTTTTAGGGTGTCACAAAGTGTGCCTCCACCTCTTCCACTAGGCACAAAGTGGACAAAAGATCACCCAATTGATCAAATCATTGGTGATCAACAAGTCGGGGTACAAACTCGGAGATGGTAGGAAACATCTGTCTCTATGTGAATTTCCTATTCATCATCGAACCAAAATGAATTGAAGAAGCTCTGACCGATCCATGTTAGATCACAACCATGCAAGAAGAACTCTCTCAATTTGAAAGAAATAAAGTATGGAGACTTGTTCCTCGTCCTCCTATGAAAACCATTATCGGAACAAAGTGGGTCTTCCAAAACAATATGGATAAATAAGGAACTGTGATTAGAAACAAGGTCAGACTCGTAGCTCAAGGATATCGGCAAGAAGAAGGAATTGATTATGATGAAACCTTTGCTCCACTTGCTAGACTTGAGGCCATACGAATCTTCCTTGCTCATACTGCTCACAAGAATTTCAGAGTCTTCCAGATGGATGTCAAAAGTGTCTTCCTCAATGGTGAACTTGCTGAAGAAGTTTATGTGAAACAACCACCTGGCTTTGAAGATTCTATTAATCCTGACCATGTGTACTGATTGGACAAGGCTCTCAAATGGGCTTAAACAGGCGCCTCGTGCCTGGTATGATACTATGTCTAACTTTCTCCTAGAGAACAAGTACTCTCAAGGTAAAATAGACACCACCTTATTCCTTAAGAAAACAACAGGTAATATCATTCTTGTTCAAATCTATGTGGATGATATCATTTTCAGTGCCATCGATGAATCCCTTTGTCAGGAATTTGCCTCTCTCATGAAAAGTCGATATGAGATGAGTATGATGGGATAGCTTACATTTTCTTGGGTGTTCATGTAACACCCCAAAAATGGGACAAACAAAAATTTCCGGAAAATGGAAATGTGGTAATCATTTCAATGCCAAGGCATGAGCTCGCCTCAAAAGGAACAATAAATGCATGTTTAATTACAAGTTTGTAATATTAAGCAATGGTAAATGACAACTTCCTAATCTAACTTCTATCTAGAAACAAGATTACAGTCAGTTGTCATCTACGCCCAAAATGAATGTCTTCTATAATGGCATCCCAAAAATGCTCCCCAAGCTCACATCTAGAGACCGGCTAAACGTCCTTGGCGGTAGCGCTACTCGAACCTGAGATACATATCAACCAACAAGTGTTAGGCCAAACGGGCCTTGTGAGTTGTACAAGAACATGGCATACATTTATAAAACATGTTACGAACATTTATATCATTTTAGTCACTAAAGGCCATAAGGGAAAATCAATGGGGGAGACCCATCACACCAATGAGTTTTACCTCAAGTCAATGTACCTTGATGTTCACTTGCATGAGCAACATCCCGAAGGCCCGACACACTTGAAGACTACCTCCCGGGCATTACTCCAAATAGTGGAGGTCTAGGTGCATACCGTCATGGTGGCACCTAAGACTACATCCTCCTAGAACTTACTCATGGTTAGTTCTACGTACGTACAATATCCATCTCTATACATAATTCCATAGCAACAAGATACATGTATAAGACCTCAAACAACCCCAAGCATATTTTAGGTACAAAACTCTAAAATGTGCAAGTACCAACATAATTCCCATTGCTCATCAAAATACATAAAACCAAGCTTAAGTATCATCAATAATAATACCGTCAAGATCCACGTAGGTTATCATCACTAAATTACCAACAATCTCAAAAGTAGCAGTTAGGTCAAACTTATTAGGTGATCAGATTGCTACATAAACATGAAATGCTAAGCAAGTAAACACACAAGATATGTATCTGAAAATAGTAGTAGAAAACTCACTATCTAGGGTTTTACACAAACCCTAGAAAACTTGGATGAGATGAGGAGAAAATGAAGGCTTGATTGTGTCTTGAATGCTTTCACTTGGATGATCCTCTAGCTCTCTTAAACACCAATAAATGTCCCCAACTACCCTAGGGTTTCAATAAATGTTTGGAGGGTTTTAAGATGGAAGAAAATCGCCTTAAAAAGTTCCAAGCCGGCTCCAAACGTTTGAGATGAGAGAAGTGAAGTAAAAAGGTCAAGGCTGGATTTTTAAACCCTCAAAGCCCGTCGGCGACAGTGCCCGGCGACATTGTCCATGGCACTGTCGCGGGGCATAATCACTGCCCTCAAACAACCCGCGGTACACATTCCGCGATTGTGACAAGGAGATTGTGCCCTTGTCACTCTCACGGGGCACCCTCGCCAGGGGTGTACCGAGACCACCCCCGGCCCGCGACATTGCCACGCGACTATGACCAATGTCATAGTCGCGGATCACTATCGCCCTAGACCCCAACTTTCTGATTTTTGACGATTTCGATAAATTAAACATGTAGGGAACTTAAGGTAACAACCTTTAATATAACATACCAAAATCTCTAACCCAAGGAAGAATCCCAACATTTAAAAGTAACGAGAGCACATTAGAATTTATAAATACTTATCGTAATTTTCCGGGTGTTACAATCCTCCCCACCTAACGCGGGGTGTGCAGAAAGTCAACCGATCCAATTAGAACCGACCGATCCAATTAGAACCGACAGACAATGGTCGGATATCCAATTGTAATTGGATCGGATTGGATTGAAAATTTCAAAATCCATTTCGGATCAGTCGGTTCTTGGATGACAATCCAGAACTGACGACAACCGACCGAACCGAACTGATATACCATCCAGTAAAAAACCGACAGAACCGAACTGATGTACCATCCAATAAAAACCTACGAATTAGTGATTAATATAAATATATATTGTTTATTTATATATTTAAAAGATTATTTAATTAATTTAAAACTTCAAATTTTTAACAATATGTGAGCGGCAGTATGTTACCACTACTACTCCACTACACCAAACCAAATTCATTTCAAACTCAAAATCAAATAGTAACTCGGCGGCCAGCTCTAAGACAGAAACCCTAAAAGTCTCAAAACTCTAAACTCTTTATATCTCTCATACTATCACCCCTTGGTCTCCATCATCGGCTCATCGCACCATCGCAAGGCCAGCACCACTGTCGACCACTCCCAAGTCGGCGATTAGCATCCCTCTACCCTCCCAAGTCAGATTAGTGGCTCTCTACTCTCGATTAAAAACTCTCTAAAACGGCTTCTACTTCAAGCTCGGTAAGTTGTTAAAAGTTAAAACTTAAAGCTTTAGCTAACGAGTTTGTTTCTGATT